>JAHLJT010009436.1:154135207-154612707 GCA_031308135.1 Acheta domesticus | reverse complement strand
GATGGATTCCCTCCTCGTTGCACGTGACCCAAAACAGTCACACGAGTGTCCTGTTGCAAATTAGTTACTACAACTTCTTTCACCATTTCAGCAGTGATGGGCTTCCCTTCCATGTCAACAGCACCTTCAGCAACAATGATGATACTCAGTCGTTGACCAGCATTTCTCTCCTGTGAAGATTTTTTTACAGAATTACAACGAAAGTAACGTACTGAACTAGTTTGTAATTGAAAGAAAATATCTTGTCTAAAAGTATTTAACAGGAAACGAAAGGAGACCATCACCAACTTTCGTAATGAAATAACAGCATACTAACTTTCCTTACTTGTATCCATCAAATACAAAAATTGAAATTAAACAGCCAGTTATTTGTGCATCTACTTATTATTAACATTGAATTTTAAAATTCAAAATGGGTGGAATGGTAACTGTTGGCAAAGCAAAGCCCTTTAGAACAATATATATTCAAACAAACTTAAGTTTTCAATCAGCAATGAAAACAAATTTCAATAGACTGCTGAAAAGTTTATGATTAGAAAAGAGTTCATATTCATAAAGTTATTTAAATGAGAAAAACATTACAGTTTCGTATCATCCATTTTTTTTATTGTTTTTTTTACACACTAAAAGTTTCATTCCAATTCCAATGAAGTTCCAAAGAAACACAAATTCATTTATAATTATTTAACATTAAATAAAATTGAATAACATACAATGTGTTTCATAAGGAGCAGACAGCAAGCAGCCTCTGGACAAGTTTGAAAACAAGTGCCTTACTACCAGGTTAAACACAAATATAACTATGCATGATTTAACTACAATAAGAACAAGAACATTTATATTAAGTTGGCACCTGTGCCTTGGACACAGCGTCTCCTGGACAGCAAAGTAGTTATTAACAATTATATTGATTACATGCTCAACATGCTTAGTGAAATTAATAAACAAAAAAACCTAAAAAGATTCCCTTAAGACACCAAAGACCATCCAACCAAGCTGGCAACACCCTAAATGCTCATTTGCAACAACAGAGAATTGGAAGTATCACAATTGAAATCAAATATTAACATTATATTTGTACATTTGCTTTACTACTCTAAAATCCGAAATTAACAGGATTCTGATTTTTTTTCTATTCAAACCAGAATGAAAAATATACAATTTCTAATTACATACAGGCTGCATTTTTAGGGAGATTTTGAAATTCATAACACCTCAAAGTATTAATTGAAAGACAAATGATGACCATCAATAGTCTCTCTTTTAACCCTATAATTTGGTAGCAGAATTTAATTCAATCTTTAAATAAACCAAACGAAAATGCACATTTATTACTTAAATGTGTTATGAAAAAAATGTTTACATGTACCAAAATAAAAATTTAGATCAAAATTAAAATTTAATTAAAAGCTTCAAATTTCCACGTTTAATCTTATTAGGAATCTTTTATCTAGTACTGATTTACTGATTGATCTCTTAAGAAAAAATTATTCCTTCTACAAATTATGAAACCATTCTTCACTACTAATTTTGAAATTATCAACTTTCCACATAATTAAAGGAGCAAATGTGGCAAGAACTAATCTCTGTCATTGCATCTGGGCAGCCAGGGCAGAATTGTCCAGCTAGGGACAACAACAGGGCTGCCTTGCCTGTTCCAGCTTCGCACATAGCTTGGTTGGCCAGTCCTTCTCTGGAGGCCACTCAGGGATGAACATGTAGTCAGCCTCGGATGTCAGCGCAGCAATTAATGCCAGGTACCTGTACACATAAGGCTCTGGCCTTCATTTGCAAACTCCTGGCAGCCTGGCCAGTTAGTCTGCAACACTACGCAAGCTCTACACTGAGGCCAAGCAGTGTAGCATCACCTCCACACAGGTATGCACAATCAATACAGACACCAAAAGGAACACTGCACAAGACACTTTTCATTCTGGACAATTCTTTCCCATGCAAAACTGTCTGTTCTCAAGAATACCTCACATACAGCAAAGAGTTGGATAATTTCTAAAATACCACTAGATTTCTTATAGCAAGATAGAAATTCCATCAAACTCCATTTCATTTTAGTGTTGAGTACTATCCTAAAAAAATTGGATTTCAAATTATGTATTGGAAATCAAGCATTGTCATGGTATGAAGCAAGAAATAAAAATGCATAGGAAAGGAGAAGGGAGAAAGGATTTTATAATTAGGAAAAAAAAAGTATTAAGGACAGTGGTTCCCAAAATTGTAAGAAAGAAAATGTAAGATTTAGTTTTCCACTAAATAATTTTTTTTTTGTTTAAAATAAAGTGTATTTACAACATTCAAAAACAATTATTTCATTTACCTTATCTCAAAATACATTAAGGTTTCTAGAACACTTTTGGTAAATTGCAACAGAAAATTTATAAAAACTGCAATCCTATAAATTAAATTCAACATGAAAACTTTTCTTTTACCCAGAAAAATTGTTATTGCTTGTACCCATTTTCTCTTCCTCAGTTAACTTATTGTCCTATATACTATTTCTATTGGGATATTAAGAATCTCATCGATTTGGGAACCACTGAAGAAAGGATATAAGAAGGGCTTGCCTGTTTGAGTTTCTCGCACAGCCTATCAGCCCAATCCACACGATCTGGCTTCTCTGGAATAAACACCATGGTAGCTTCAGAAGCTAAAGCTGTCACCAAAGCCAGGTAGCTGAACATAAGGGAAACGGCTCCAGATTTAGATGACACGTATGACCACAGCCAAAATAACGCAGCAGCAAAATAATTTAATGATGACATAAGAAAAATATTCATGACACTGGTTGATTACTCAATAATAAATCTTATGAGAATTATATTCTTAATAAATTTTATGAGAATTAAAAGTATGATAGAAACAACATTAATGGAATAGGTTTCATTGGCTGTTGGTTTGTTGCATTTTCTTTGGGATCTGTTCACATAAGCTGTCATTACTGTCTGCCTAGAAACTCTAGAACTCTAAAATAAGTATCGATTCCTGTCCAAAAAGTTTTATTTGGCTGTAATCTGACAAATAAAACAGTCATTGTAGAGCATTCTACAAGTGTCATTTCAAAATTCAACTTTCTGTTTTATTACATTATTTTTCTGAATGTACTAAACCAATGTAACTTAGTAAAAGGGCACACAAACAATTTTTTTTTGAGACAAAACGTATTGCAAAACCTCATTTATGTCATCATGAAATTACTTGTGCTTGAATTCAATACTAATATGACCTAAATCCAGTGGTGGCCCATGACTTCCAAAGTTGGTTGTTCACAAGTTTAGCTGGAATGTTCACCCCCCCCAGGACTCAGATTCTGAAAATGATCACAAAGCCATGTTTTCTATGCCCTGCTGTCCTCTATGGATTTGTCATTAATACTTTTTATGGCAATTGTGGCACCTAATTAGCATTCTAAGAGTTAACCACAGGGCAGATCATTCGCTCATATCTGCTTGGAAGGTAAATTGTAATAGATTATGCCTCATGAGAAGAATTTTACAAATGAAACATTTAGGCATATTATATTAACTAAGTATACTTAAATAAAACATTTTTGTTTGTAGCACAAACATGCTACAACTGGCACAAGCCACCACTGTGTAGATCAGCTTACAGTCCTAGGAACAAAGAAAGAAGTTTGCTTACAGTACTATGAACAAAGTTTCAAGTACCAGTACTAATATTTAGAAATCTCAAGGTACAGTGTATTTTCATAATGTTTTTTTAATTATACGTCTTTAAGAACCTAGTTGGTTTGATTTACTGATGTTCTTTCAATATTTGGTAATATATCCATTAACATTATTCTTAGTGTCACTTGGGCTGTGAAGCATTTCAGTAGTTTTTAGAATTTTTTCCTTTTGAGAAGCAAGTATTCACATTAAAATAACATATTTTGTTACCAATTGAAAACAACATATATAACACTACATTGCACAATTTTTGTCTGTTTGATTCTAAGTAGAAGTTATAAACAAAGGAATAGTTTGGGTAAATTGTAGCTCATAAATTACTAATTCAATATTCTGTTATACAAACTATTATCATGACACATAATATAAAAGAATCAATAAAATTATACAAGGTTAACATTAAAAACAACAGAATCTAGGTCACCCTCAAGAGATTCTTACTGCACTCTTTTCACAGTACCCAATTCTTTTATAATATTAATCACAATTTTATGAAAATTGGAACTTAAGTTTATTGATAACAGCAACACTATCTTTCAACTGTAAGAAAATAAATTCACACAAAAAACAAACTCAGCAAATGTTAAAAGAGGCCACAGCTCATTTTATTTATTTATTTGTCAAAAAACAGTAAAAACTGTATATGACGTGTGGGGAAAGAAATTTATCTGCGCACATTTTCTTGAGGGCCAGAATTTAAAAAAAAAAAAAATTTAGAAAATAATTATTTTAGAAAAATAAAAATATTTGAAAAATGTTTTTTTTTGAAAATTGATTTGAAAATTTGAATTTTTTTTTTTAAATTTGAAAAAAATGTTATTATGATGTTGGTTCTTGTAACAAATTCCAAGTGTCTAATATATGTTAAGTTATATTTCTCTATGAAATTTCAAATACCTTACAAGTAAGTATCTTAAATGAGGCAGTTTGCAAATGATTCAATAATTTTTCACATTGTTATATATAAATATATATATAAAGGGAATGTGCGTTTGTGAGTTGCATATAAGCGCAAAAAGTACTTGACATGTTCACACTTTCTTATTATTAGTTATAAGAGTGCGTTGATTTATTCGTTTACGACTTTGGCGCCCCTGAACTCAACGCAATCCGTCGCTCAGACAAGGATTAAGTGCGTCTTCAATGCATACAAGTATTCTGCCCCTACGATTGTGAAATATCGGTCGGAATTATTACTTTAATCTAGGGCAAGTAAATTAAATTTCATGATTGTGTCTAAGCGAATGCACGACCTAATTTCAAGGAGAAGATTTTAACAATATAATATTTGATAACCATATCCAAATTACGGCATAGAACAATCCATACTTGCGAGAAAGTCTTTCATCTATTAGAATTTTTACACAGCGTAACATAAAACGTGACAATCACGTGACCACTAACGTGATGTGTAATACACTGCAACAGAGAAGCATTGCCAGGTCCACTAGTTCATAAATAAAAGGGAATGCGTGTATGTGTGTCGCACATAGACGCAAAAACTACTCAACCGATTTTGCTAAAATTTTTACTTTGTTCTTATTAGAAATAGAAGTGCTTGAAGAGTGGTTTGAATTAAATCGGTCATGAAGGGGCGTTATTGATAATTTATTCGTATATGACGACTCAAGCGACCCTGAAGTACGAAATCCGCCGCACAACCTAATATTAAAATAGTCTTCACTGCCGTTCTGTCCCTGCGATTGTGAAGTATCGGCCGGAATTATTACTTGAATCTCGGACAAATAAATCTTTTTTTTTCAAGGTAGTTTCATAGGGAACGCACACCCAAATTTGAGGAAGAACGTTTTAACAATAGGATATTTGACAACCATATCCAAACCAGGACCTAGAACAAACCCATACTCGCAAGAAAGTCTTTCATCTATTAAAGTTTTGAGCGTAAAACGTGATAAAAATTTACGTGACCAAGTGTGTGATACACTGCAATAGCGAAATATTTCTGGGTCTACTTGTTGATTAATTTTAAACACCAGGAGCTACCAGTGAAAAACAGAGCATCGGGCAGTTGACCTCAGGGGGCCTCTTACTTCAAACAAAAAAATCCCTCCTCCCTCAATTCATAAACAACATTCGTTTCTTCGTGCATTAGAAATAACTTACAGTATTAATGTTGAATTAGAGATAAATATATTTTTCCTTTCTTTTGAATGAAAAAAATTAGGCCCCAATTAAGTCAGAGCCTGGAGCAAGATGCCCCAGCTGCTCCCCCTCCTTTTGCACGCCCTTGTTAAACATTAATGAAGTGTTATATGATGTAGGGCCCACTTTGAAGCCATGAAACTTTGGAAGCAAGGAAAGTACAAATAAAAAATTTTGAAGTATGTTTGAAGAACTAAGTATTCGATGTCGAGAAGAAATGAATTTGAAGATGAACACCGCAAACATTCCAAAGACTGAATTATTTAGGTTATTTTCAATGAAGACATATATGCAAATATTAATACTTCTGAAAATCGTTGTTTATTGGTAAACACATATTGAGAAGACATAATAAACACATAATTTATTTTTTTTCATTTTGCTAAAAGATCATTCACGGCTGGCACAAGTCACAGGTAGCGTCAAAGCTAGGCGAAGTGCAATGCCTATATTGGCATAATTGATTACTATACCGTATTTTTCTTGGCAATTAAGAAGTGCAATGTAATCTGCAATTTTTTAAATCAGGCAATAATGATTTTATTTGGTTAGTCTCTAAACACAATTCGTTGTCATTTAAATCATCTTTGTATTTTAATGCGAGATGAGCTGCATATTTCTTTAGTTCTTCAGTGGGGGTTTCGGGTAATGAAGCAGTACGCTCTGAAGAAGGCCACAACAATTTGGCCGAAACGTCAGCCACCACATCTGAGACGCGGCTTATCCCAGATAGCCTAGATAATTCGTGTTACGAAAGTCTCGTAAGGAAATCAAAATCAGATGCTACGACGGCTAAACTTTGAAATCTCCATCCCATATGCTGGATAAGTGTATCTAGTGCATAGTAAAGGTGAATTTTAAACTTTTGAAGTAGGGTCATTACTAGAGACCGGAAAAATATGTAGTATTAAACATCAAAATATGTACATATATATGTAATGAAATGTAGTAAGAATATGTAATAAATATGTAAAATCGGACATAATATGCATTATTAAAATTCTCTACTTGAACAACCATTTTGCACAGCACAAAATTAGATTTAAAAAAATGTCCTATATAAATTTTAAATTTAATACGTTTTAAAAACATTTTGGAGAGCACAAGTTGATGCACTCTTTACATCATACAACTCTCTCTTACAGTAGTAAAAGCTTCATCTACTGTAATCCAGGACCGTAGTTTAGCAGCCGGACTAGTCGCAGTAGAAGCCATCGCACAAACTAGCGAGATCTACGACCAGCAAACATACACTGCAGCATGCAACATTTTCATCAAAGTGTTACACGTGGGCGGTGGCAAATTTTTCTCGGAAATCGGAAGGTTACAGGTCACAAAACGGGGTGTCAGTGATACTTTTGACTCCTACATTTCACCAAAAATGTAGGAAAAAATGCTGATTAAAAAAATACTTTTATAAAAAATGTATAATAAAATTGAAGAAAATAAATAGAATAAGAAAATATACTGTAAAAACAGCAAAATATGTAATGTAGTTCTAAATATGTAAAAATGTGTAACAAAAAATATGTAATTACATAAAAATCCAGTCTGTAGTCATTACGAGGTTTTAGCGATAGGCGTAAGGAGACATCCTTAAACACTATTGATCATGTGACTAAATACGGTCGTAATGAACAAAGTTAAGAAGAGTTTTAGCAATAGCGTCATTGCGTTATGCATTATGACAAAAGAATGTTTGTTCATGCGTTGAACAAAGAAGTTTCGTAATGTATCAAAGAGTATAGGGTAGTGGTGAGACATTTTAACCACGATACGAGTCAAGAGTATAACAAATCTGCATTGTGCGCGGAGTTTTAGATTTTGTGGCCCTCTGCGATGAGTGTGCTGTCCGGAATTTTGAATCGGCTTTTCTTGAGATTTTAAAACAGCGTTCGTTATGAGCGTGACATAACCTAACCCGAAGATATGATTTCAACTTCTTTTTCGCGAATTTCTTTTACTGTCAGCTCTCCAATAATTCCCATTAATTCTTGCCAGCGTTGTGGAGTTGGTAAGAAATAATTATAACTGCTTCACAAACGAGAATAGGTATATCAGAGTTGGAAAAATGTAACCTTCCCTGTTTTTAGGCAACCATTTTGCCGCTTGTAAGAAAACCGTGGCAGGCATGCACTATTTATGAAGGTATAAGGTGGTACCTTCGGCCTGTACTACAATTTTTCTAACTTTGCCCCTCAAGGCCCGTCTTCACAATGGAATATGTCACGGTATTTCGCGACGTTCAGTCGTGCCGCCAAATATAGCATGATCGCGACTGTATCAAAATCCATTATCTAATATCTACAATCCAATATCTTCGGTATCAAGCAGTGCTTGCGATCATGCACATTCTAGCGGCATGGCGGAGAAAGACGCGAAATACCGTTATATTCTATCGTGGCCTTAGGGGCTTGAGGGGCAGAGTCAGAAAAATCGCACTATACGGTAAGACGTTATGACTTCCAAGTTCCGTCACGTGACTGTTAGTGTATAATGCCGTTACCTTACGCATAGCACTAAAACTCACTGATATGGACGCATTATTCTTGGCCCTTTCGTCGAACATTGTTCTTTTAACCTTTCGTTTATGCTTTTCAGAAAATTCCGGTTCGGTCGATAGCTTGCTAGCTAGATTTTTTGCTGACTCAATGCATAACTCTAACCTTGTCATCTACCTTAAGTCACAACCTAGCGTCATTATAATTTATGCACTTGGCTTATAAAAACCAGCATCTTCTGAATCCATTTTTATTTTCGGTACAACGCCTGAAAACAGCGATTGTTAAGACTATGCATATGATATGACACGCACTGGCGGATCCGGGAGGCGGGAGGAGGGGCTAGGGGGCTATGCACCCCTCAAAAGGCCTAGTTTTCGTGTACCTTCACTTGGCAAAATTGATTTAAATATTTCTGTTCGATTTATGTAATTATTTAAAGAATAATATTGTGTAGTATATCAACAGTACGTAAATAATATACAATATAATAACAAATATGTTTATTATTTAACAAAAAAATTACGATAGGAGCTATGTCCCCACCCCCAAAAAGATCGGCTGGGTCCGCCCGTTTAGACGATGGTATAAAATAAATATTTTTCCGACGACACCTAACTTCATATTAAATATAATACATTACTTAATTAATGCATATCGTAATTTTCTTTTTCATCTGAAGCTGCGTTATTGCCAATGTCACTATTGATTTTTTCTTCGAACCTATTCACTGAGACATCACTACCTTCTCTACAAGAAACTGTGGCGTCTGTTTGTAAGTGCGATGTACCAGCCGCCCTACCTTTTTCTGGATTCAATGATATCCACTTGCTATACTTTTTTTTTCCGTTTTCGAAAAAAAAAAAAAAACTTTCAAAGCCGCCAGAAACCATGTGACTGACCACGCCTAAATTTGTGGCAAACATTTAAATGACGGTCACGATTTGTTTTTTGTTGTTTTCTTTTACTTTTTATTTAGGGTTCGGTACAAATTTTGTGTGTTAATTTAGGGGCGCTACTCCGAATCAGGTGTGGGTGACTATCATAATCAACTGCCAGTTTTTTATGTGAGTTAGCATCACGTTTTAATTTTGTGTGCCTGTGCCCCAGCGGCCCGCAGGTCGTGGGGTTGCAAAGTGAGCTCCCCTGAGGGTTGCGCCCCAGGCAGCCGTCCCCCTGGACAGCCCCTAGCTACGATGCTGATTATACTTGGGTTTTTATTTCTTGGCGAGTGGAGTCTCGTCTTCACAATACAGTATTTCGACTCCTAGCGGCACGACCGAGAACCACGCGAAATACCGTGAGATATTCCATCTTGAAAACAAGCCCCCACGCGCCAAGAAATAAAAACCCAAGTGTATAAATATCAATACTTCCTTGAACAGGAACCACCAGTACTACGGTATTTCTTTCTTGGCGCGGGGGGGGGGGTCATCAAAATGGAATACATCACGTCGTTCGCAATACATTCGCGTCGTTCTCGGTTGTGCCGCTAGGAGTCGCATGACCGCCAGCAGTGCTCGATAGTCGCGATCATGCGACTCCTAGCGGCACAACGGAGAACAACGCAAAATACCGTGGGATATTCCATTTTGATGACACACCCCCATGCACAAAGAAAGAAAAACAGAAGTACACATGCGGATGTTCCCTTGGACATTCGAAGTATGTGGGTTCAGCATAACGGTTAACCAGCGCATTACTCAATAGCAGCACGGGAAGAAGATCTCTATATAATCCGTGATTACAATGGATGGTGGATTGGCAGAGGTGGTGCGATTAATTGGCCAGCTATAGTCAGTACACATAGACACACAGTAGGTACTCATAAAGGGCAAGTGGCAGAAAGTTTTGGTGTAGATTTGAAATTTGGTTCTCATATGGTTTTGGGGTCGCTGAACACTAACATCAGGTATGCCAACAAAAAGTTTTTCCCGGAAATACTTTTTTTATGCAAAAAATGTGTAAAAATCATGACATTTTCCCATTTTTTCTAAAATAACTCAAAAGCAATTCATCTTTAGTAAATAATGGTCCTATATGAAATAAAAGAAGATAAAATTCCCTATATTTAATGCCATTACGTTTTTCCCCTCGAACTGTTTAACCGTGAGAGCTTCGCGAAAATTGCTGAAATATGGTGTAGTGTCCCAATTTATCTCAATATAAAGAAAAAACTATCCATTTTCGTAAATATTTACCCGATATAAAATGAAAGACGATAAAATTGCCTACATTTTATGTGTTAAAGTTATTTTTCTATGATCAATGGTATCGTCATTAGAGCGCAAATTGTGCATGCATGTTCGTGCGAAAATGCCAGTCCACTTGACCACCCTCACTTACTCTTATGTAATAGTACATTTGGCACCTTTTGAATCAGTTCACATTTTAATTAGAATAGGTTTCGGAAGCCCTAGTAGTGCAATCATCCGAAAAAATGATAAAGGCCCATTCACAATGCAGACGTAAACATAAGCGTAACGCACAGACATAAACTTAAACATAAGTGGTAGACTGAAGCATTTACAATGTACAACATAAGCGTAATCAAAGATTTTCTATTTTCTGTGGGCCATTCTAGTTACTATTGGTTGGATGTGAGAATTTATATTTTATATATATATTGAAATTTTGTGAAACGTATGTACTGTGGCACAACAACCCTTTACGAGCCAAGGCCATACCAGCGGCGTCTCGGCCTTGCGGCCATGAGTTGGGTTAGGTTAGGTATTTTAATTTTAATAAAAATTCAAACTAAATGGTACTACTATGAATATAACAACGAAAACTCAACTACAAGAAGATCGTACGCTACAAAACAATGCAGAAAACCGTCGAAAATCAACCAAGCAATTTGGATCTATCGGTTTCGATACTCGATTTTGAGTTAAACCTACTGTGATTGGTTCATTTCTTAATTCTGACATAAGCATAAGCACAGAAGCTCGAAGCTTGCAAGCTTTTAAGTTAACGTCTTATGCGTTATGCTTATGCGAGTGCATTGTGAATGAGTCCGCTTAAAAACGTTGTCTTAACTTTTATGTTAACGCTATGCTTATGTTTATGTCTGCATTGTGAATGGGCCTTAAATAAATGTATTGAAGTTGGTGATCAATACTTCGAACATTTACTGTTATTGAACAATTAAACGCATCTAAAACCTGCAACATAAATTGTGCGAGGCAAGGGGACTCGCATAAAACAAGCACCCCAAAGGGAACAGAAAACAACTACGTCCACGTCGTTGTTCCAAGATAATGCCAAACGTGGATTATGGAGATGTTCATTTCGTTTATTGATTAGTAGTAATACTTTAATGAATTCAAATCAATGGTGTTTGACATTAGAAAAGGTAGCTGGGCATTTATAGGCTTCCTATAAAAAAGTTTCCCATTGAAAATTTTGACAATTCGTTTCCCCGCCCCTCGGGAGTGGTGATGGATGGATAATTAAAGTGTCATTAGGCAGCATTTGTAAGAATATCAAACACATTTAATTTTATTTTGCTGATTCGATGCCTATTTCTTGAGATATCACCATTTCTCAACAATTTTTCACCCCATTTTGATTTTTGTCGATTACAGTGCCATCTGTCACCAAAATGACTAGAATCGAAGGTCAAATTGCAGGGGGGGGGTGTTTCTGGACGGTCCGAATCTGCAATAAAAATGGGGTTGTCATTTAAATTTTTTAACTCTTCCTTCCCCCACTTCCCCTTCAAGACGAACATTTTTCATTTCAGTACTTTTCCTGATCCGATGTGTGGTTCTCAAGATATTTCAATGTATTCAGATAAATTGAAAACCCTGTGTATGTGTGAATGTGTGTACGTGGGGTGAGGTCGAGGAGAACAGGAGGAGCAACCGGCGCAAGTTGATGAAAGGGAAAAGAGAAAGAGGGACAAAGAGAGGGAAAAGGGGAAAGGTGAAATTGCGAAAGGGAAAGACAGAGGGAAATAGAGGGAAAATAAAGATTGTGAAAAATAGAGAGCAAGAAAAACAGGGAAAAATAGAGGAAGAGGGAAAAATGGAGAGGGGGGAAATAGAGAAAGGGGGGAAATAGAGAAAGGGGGGAAATGGAGAGGGGGAAATAGAGAAAGAGGGAAAATAGAGGAAGAGGGAAAAATAGAGAGGGGGGAAATAGAGAAAGAGAAGGGAAAAATAGAGAAAGAGAAGGGAAAATAGAGAAAGAGAAGGGAAAAATAGAGAGAGAGAAGGGAAAAATAGAGAGAGAAGGGAAAAATAGAGAGAGAAGGGAAAAATAGAGAAAGAGAAGGGAAAATAGAGAAAGAGAAGGGAAAATAGAGAAAGAGAAGGGAAAATAGAGGAAGAGAAGGGAAAATAGAGGAAGAGAAGGGAAAATAGAGAAAGAGAAGGGAAAATAGAGAAAGAGAAGGGAAAAATAGAGAAAGAGAAGGGAAAAATAGAGAAAGAGAAGGGGAAAATAGAGAAAGAGAAGGGAAAAATAGAGAAAGAGAAGGGAAAATAGAGAAAGAGAAGGGAAAAATAGAGAAAGAAAAGGGAAAAATAGAGAAAGAAAAGGGAAAATAGAGAAAGAGAAGGGAAAATAGAGAAAGAGAAGGGAAAATAGAGAAAGAGAAGGGAAAATAGATAAAGAGAAGGGAAAATAGATAAAGAGAAGGAAAATAGAGAAAGAGAAGAGAAAATAGAGAAAGAGAAGGAAAATAGAGAAAGAGAAGGGGAAATTGAGAAAAAGAGAAAAATAGAGAAAGAGAAGGGAAAATAGAGAGGGAGGGAAAACAGAGACAGAAGGAAAATAGAGAAAGAGAAGTAAAATAGAGGGAAAATAGATAAAGAGAAGGAAAATAGAGCTATATGTTTAAGCACAGAGAAATTTAAGGCTGCAATTCTATTCCTTCTTTGAAAAATTACTCTCTGAAAATTGAATTTCATTTGGCACACAGTATGATATAAATGTGGCCACCATTTGTGAACAAGGTACAATAAAAAAAATTGAAGATGTTTTTGAACAGGTAAAACATAAGGAAATTTATGTACAAAATTTGAATTTTTTTCAAGATGGTCGAGTGATCAATTTATTAAATTCTGGACTACTTAAAATGGATTGACCCCTATGGAAGGTTGCAGTTTGATGGCCGAAACTTTGGCAACCGTGCCTAGATCATGATGACTTCTAGACAATCAAGTATCTTTCAGAATGGTTATCCATTAACCAATCAACGTCATTGTCTCCAATCACTTCAACTCAATACTAAAAACTGTGGTGTGTTCAACTTTGAAATCAAGTAATAAAATCGCTCGCACATATAGGCTGTTGTTTTATTTACATTCTCTGTGTCAAATTAGTCAGCTGTAAACAGAAAAATTGTTTTATAAAAGAAAAGCAGTCATACTGCTGCATTTATGTATTCAACAACACACATTTTGCAGTAGACACACACACACACATATATTATTGAAGGAATTTCAATTTTCACTTGATCAGTAAAAAATAACCCACCAGAGATAAGTTAAATATTCTTGATTTTTTAATGAAAAGTGATTTATGTTAGTAACAGCACACATGTCTGTATCATATAACTATATAGCTATGTTTGTTATAGCAAACAAACAAAAAACTTTAGAAACAAGAAAGCACACAATGACACCACTCTAGTTCTCTTGCCTGTACGAGTGACTTGCACATTCTCTCTGGCCAGTCAGAAGGCGGTGGAATTTCAGGAATAAGAATGTAATTAGCCTCAACTGAAAGTCCCGCCACCAGAGCAAGGTACCTGCCCAGCACATAATCAATTGCACTAATCTGTTCAATGCAAACTGTCATCCATCATTCAAAACTCCTCTCATTATTTAATCCCACATTTTTACATGCCAATCTAATACGTACCAAAATATAATTTATAATTTGCCCACATTTGCCCCCAGTGTTTCTCTTCTGAAAGTTCCCTATTATGACACATTCAAATCACATGCTTTTATAGAAATAGAATAGATAAATGAATGCATTAATTACTCAGAATTGAATAATTACCAGTGGAGAAACATAATATTTCAATAAAAAGTTATTCATTTAATCATTAAAAAATGGTGAAAATCATGAACCCAAAACAATAACCCAAGATACAAAATAATACTAAGTGTAATACACTCAGTAATAAGTTTTATAACACAACGCAAGATGCTTCACTCACCCACAATGACGGCCCATCACCTCCAAGATAAAAGTTCGGCGATGTGAATATGCAGTAGAAGAAATTGCATCAATAGCTTCAATGATACGATGCAACGCTGAATCTGTTCCAATTGTCATATCAGTTCCACAGAAATCATTGTCAATAGATCCCACTAAACCAACAATATGTAATTTTTGAAACTTTCCATGCTTTTCTTTATCAATCTCACCTGGAATCAAAACAAACTCAAAGAATAAATACATCACTCAATTGTAACCTGATATTTATAAATAAATAAAATCAAATTTTCATTTGTAGCTACATCAAATCACATTTAAATATCACACAAAATATACACAAATTATCAGTTGGTATATAATAAATGCAAGGTAGAAGAAAAATTGAGAAAAGAATAATACATCAAATCACATTTAAATATCACAAAAAATATACATAAATTATTAGTTGGTATATAATAAATGCAAGGTAGAAGAAAAATTGAATTGAGGAACAAGTCCATGACCTCTATTACATTAGAATTACAAAAGAGTGTCAATAATTCAACTGTGAATCCGGCCATCAATAAGCCAGATTTGATTATGTTGTCAAATTAATTACTCTTGTTTATTTGTTTAAAAGTATTGACACAACTTAATACTTTTATTCAAACCATTGATTGCAGAAAATTATATAATTTGTGATTATAATTATAGATTTAGAACGAATTTCTCAGAAACAGCAGATTAGCATCCTCAAATTTTCATCTCAAACAATGAATTTTCACAATAACAAGCAGAGTGAATTACAAATGATTTCACAAGATTTTACATTGAAGATGTTCACTGGCCAATTTTTCAAATCTCCAGACAATTTCAAAAATTTGGAAAGGGTTTGGTCCTAATAAATACATATTATTGACGTTCTTCTGTACAATAATTATGTGGTTATCTATATAAACTCTTTCAATGCTTTGTAACGTAGGAGATAATATTGTACTGTAGAATTCCTTTAACAAGTCACTGATAACAAAATAAAAATTCGTAATTAACAAACCAAAAAAATATATTCTTACCCTTTTGCAGCAATTCATCAAGAAGGCTAGACCACTCTTCACGAAAAAGATTGGCACCAGTCAAAGAACCATCACCACCAATGCACACAAGATTAGAAATGCCACAATCAATAAGATTCTTGCAAGCCTTCAGGCGACCAGCACGTTCTTTAAAGTCCATACACCGAGCTGAACCAATTACTGTGCCTCCCTAGGACAAAATGAAGTAATGCATGGTATAATGAAACTTATTGTCTTAAGACTTGTGAAATACAAAATTTGGTTATTGTAACAATTTTGAGTTCATGTAGCAATTCAGGTATTAATTTACTTGAATGGTTTCATAAATATCAGTAATATTTACAATAGTCAAGTTCATTAGTATAGTAGCATTGCAAGGTCTAAAGGGACTTGCAGCAAGTAAGCATGGTGTCACCCTACCTCCAATCCAGAATTTTAGGTTTTCTTAAAACATTGCATTTACTTTTAATATGTATGAATGCATTTCAAATTAACACCATTTATTTCCTAAACAATCTTAGGTCTTTCAATATTCAATGAAGTTAAAAATAGTCAAAAAGTGAGTTTGGTTACCCAAAAATAGTGAGTCCGGAAAAAATGTAATATAAAAATATTTTGAAAGAAGTAATACAATTAGTGAAGTAAACAAGTAATAACAATTACATTTCTTCACATCAATCTTAAACAATAACACATTTATTTAAAATATACATTTCTATTGCAAATACATAATACATACATTTTCATGTACAAGAGGCTAGTCCTAACAGTCAGGATTTGTCCTCAAAGAATACAAGATTTTTCAACTGGTCAAGTGCCAATTCAGGTTAATAAAATTACAATAGATGTTATAAGTTCAAAATAATATTTGATTAATAGTATAAAATTGTACACTTCAGAATTTATTATTAGATGTGAAGGTTACGGTAAATAAAATGGTAATTGATGCTACTATGGCTATTACTCCTAGTTTATTAAGAATTGAACACAGAATGGCAGAGGCAAAAAGAAAATGTCATTCTGGCACCGCAATCTCCATTTCCCTAATATTTAGTTATTGGTACTAAGTCAATCTTGGCATTGGAACCTGCCAATATAACATAATATACCAGATTTCTTAAAACTCGGTCAAAATCATCACATTTATTCATAATAAAAATTGAAGCTAACAAACTTCAGAAAATGGTTGTTTCAAATTTTTGAAAATACCAATTCTAAAACTCTAGTTGTTACCTCTGAGCATGAATTTGTATTATTTTGCATTTGTTTATAAATCCTCAATTATCAAGGCGTTTTATGAATTTGAAACAGACTTTTCAATTTTTAGGGACTGTACTGAAGACTGTAGGGCATTTTCAAAATTTTCTCAAACATAACTCCAAATTTTTTGTTCAAATAGAAGTACATTGAAATATAGTATAAGGGTGATTTTTATTTTTAATCTTTACACTTTCAAAAATTGTGAAAATTAAGCTTTTTTCAAAACTTGTCCTACACTTTCCATATTGCATCAAATAAAATCTATTCCTCAATATTAGATCTTTACAACATTTCATGAAACTTTTATGAGTAGTTAATGTGTAATTTTGAGTTAAATTTCTAAAAATACCTGAAGATTTTCTCCAAATCATATCCAATATTTTTTGCTCCAAAACGTTTGTACGGATAGATCCCAAACCACTAAATTACATGATATAAGTGCCATTTTTACTGCAACTTTTAACTCTCCTGAGATTATACTTATGTAATTGCACATCCCTTGTGTGTGAATATTTACACTAAAGGTGTATTTTATAATGTGATGCCTTTGTGGACACAAATATTTCACAGACCTATTACAAAGTTTCTCAAAATCTCAAGTTTTTATGTAAATTTATCCCTTTCCTTTTACATAAAGAATAACACTGTTTCCATTAAGTCTCAGCAAATGTGATCTACAGTTCATATGAATAGCAGTTTGAGTAACAGAGCCAGCTATCATATTTTCTTTAAACTTTCTGTATAAATACAGTGAATTCAATAGCAGTATGCCCATTTTCATTTCAACTTGTAAAATAAAAAAATAACCAGTATGTATATTTTCCTATCTCCCACACTCTTTGATGAATGGTTTGCAAGCTATGGTTGAAAGAAAACATAATTTTACATTTGTATAAAAAGGCTTAGGTAGACAGAAACAAGGCCCAACATGTTTCAATGTTATAACTAGTAATTAATATTACATTTGCAATGTTATAATATTACATGACAATTACAAATAATGCAAGAAAGTATTTTCTCTTGTAGCACCACTATTTTAATTTTAAAGTAGCATCTATTTGTTCACTTATTAATGCCACCAAAGCTGATTAGCTTTTCACTCCATCATTCATTAGGCCCATCACTCATTAGGCACACACATTCAGCCACTTCCATCACCACATCTATACATGATATCATTGATTAAACCCCCTTTTTTTTGTCACAGAAGCTCAAAATAGATTTACCATTCCATGGAAAAATAAAAAGGTTATTGATGATATCAAACACACAATACTAATATACTTCCCTTTATTGAAAATATAATTTGAAGAATGCTATGCCATTAATAAAATCCACTCAGAAGTGTATACAGCTTTATCAAAATTGGCAGTGAATTTATTTATCTTCATATTGACTTACAACCAATATCTACTTAACAATTTCTATCCTAAGGACATATCTCATATGCAATCTTCATTTCACTGCTGTGTCCTATGGACATATGTCATACGTTCACCTGCACTTATTGTCTTTGACAGACTATAAACATCTTTGGCATGTTCGTAGGAACTTAAAATTATATCATTAAGGTGGTGGCAGGACAAATATAATGTGTGCTTCTATTTTTTGCAAGTATTTGCAATTTTCCAGGAAGCAATTAGATATTCATACTTACAAAATTTGTCAATTACATTCAGAAAGTCATTCTTTGCAAGTAGTATTCATGCTTTTAGTAACATATACAGATGTTTGGAAGACATAGATGTCAAATTAACAGCAACTCTCAACATTAGAAGTTTAAGAGTATTTGAAATATGGAATCAGAACTGGATTTTTCTGATGAGGACAATTTTATTCCTGGACTGTTGTCTAGTTTGAGCAATGAAAATTTTATCAAGGAGGGTTTTACACGAATAGTTGTATTCGTGAGTCTTCTCAAATTCAAGTTTTCATGTCCTTTAGAATGCTGTGAAATTGATACCCTAAATTACCAATGTTCAAAAAAATAATGAAATAAAATTTCCTGTAAATGAAGACTCAACTGAACTACACTATTTTTCCTCATTTTTTAACTTCAGTATATTTCAAAAAATAAAGGCAGAAATGAATAGATATGCAAATGGAACTACGTCTTAACTTTAACAAAATATAATTATAGTACACCAGTACCATTATCATATGACGTTCACTCCGTTTTCCCAATGATCATCAAATATATACAACAGACTTAAAGAGAAAAGACAATACTACAAAATTTTATCAATTTCAAACTGATATGTAAGATAGTTTTTGTTCACTACTTTTAAATAATAGCTATATTGCCAGGACACAAGAGTTAACCAAGTGGCGTATCCTTCAGGATCAAATGTGTTAAAATGTTTCAATTTTATCAATTTGAACTGTTTAGTAAAATTTAAATGTAGAAAACAAATTAAGAATTTAAAAACAAAAACTGTTTTTTGGGTTTTTCATTTCTGCATGCACCAATGCGCGAGTGTATTTCTACCAAAATCAGTAGCGGCTAGTGTATTGCCAACAACATACGGCTTTAGCACGTCAGCCCTTAGAGGTCTCAGATTGATTGTTTGATTGACTGGTAGCCAGAGGTTTAGAGGGCACTTTAGCAGTTGTAATTGTTGATGCCCATGTCATATTAATTTAAAATATAATTAGAAATAAATACATTTAATTAAAAGATTTTAATAAAAAATTATGATTTAATGAAAGGAACGTAGCAGAAGCAACAAACGTGCTGATTAAAAGTACACATATAATTTAAAATGAAGGCTCAAGGCCATACAAAATATAATAAACAAAAGTGCAAGATAATTGTTTTAAAAAACTTTGAAAAATGGCTGGATAGAAGCAAAGAAACAAACAAACAAAAATTGTCCTCATCTCTCAAATAATATTTTATATGAGGTTACAGGTTTGATTCTGGCAAGGTGTCAAGTTTTCTTCAGGTGTTTAACAATGTTAAGTTTGTGGCACCTCCACATTTAAATTGGAGGCTGAATGCTCTGATCAGTGGTACTCTTGATCCCTTCTGTGGAAATACTTCTGCAATGGACCAAGGACTGAGTGCAATATTTCCTTCCCACAACCTCTATCCCATCAACTTCTCCAGTCCACACCAGGGAAGTACATCCCATCCTGAGCAACCCCATCATAACCAGCAAATGCAGGCAGAAGCCTTGCAAATACTGCATCTGCACAGAACTTCAGCTAGTAAAAAGAAAAAGTAGAATCTGAGAGTATTTCTACCGAATGGGATGTATATCTTCAAAACTATTACCTTGTGGATAATTGATGATACAGAAGACCACTGAGCTTCTTCAATATAGTGCCCACCATCAACCATTCCCTGATACCCTTCATGGATGAAGTATACTTTACAGCCCAGATAGACACCCATGCGCACAACTGCACGCACTGCTGCATTCATTCCTAAACAAAGAAAAAATGTAAACCAGAGACTACATGAGGTGCAAGAAAGAATTGAACCGTTGGGCCTAATAAGTATAAGTCTATGTTGGAATATTAGCAAATTATTTTTGTCATGGAATAATGGCCTACGTAGTGTTGTGTAGTTTGCAGCAAAATACTCATCACAGATGATGTTAAATCATTTCTAATGATACAATAATAGACAGGTTAGTTGGAGCAAAGGTCTATGCCATCAATCATCTTCAATACACATTAGTGTCTTCACAGAATTTTACCTTTCAAGTTACTTCTTTTTTGCAAATACATACATAAGGACTGGAAGTGTGTCATAACCGCAGCAAAACTGAATGAACCCTTTCTAGATGTACAAATGGACAAAACAGATTTCAAATATTCAACAGCCAATAAATTTTATTAACCAAAAAAGTAGAATTAGCTTAAAATGATAATTACAAAATATTTATTGATAAAATACAATCCTGAAGATCCCAGTAGCATTCATACTCAAACCAACAATGTCTTGCTCCCTTGGGAAACATTCAAAGTATATCAAAATAACTGGGAACCTCTAAATCTGTTTGAGGATCTATAACAAGCCACTCATAAGCTCCATCCCTCCCAAAAATAAGAAAAAAGAATTTGCTCAAGATGATCCCTTAAATGGACAGTCACCAGTGCCTTTGAAATCCTACATAATGGTTTACTTCAAGCAAAAACTTTCTTCTATGTATATTTGACACAAAAATAGTTTTTTAAAAACAGCATTTTTAAAAACTGAACTTGTTGAACAACAGTTTTTTTAAAACTGAACTTGCAGTTGCAAACAGGAATTAAAATAGATTGCACATTATCAATAAAAAAAATGATATTCTCACCCTGTGAATCACCTCCACTTGTGAATACAGCCAATCCTTTTCCTTTATGTGAGCCCCGCTCAATGAACTTTCTCTTTGGTAAATCCATTATGGAAGGGTCACGAGCTCTATAAATATAAATTAAATAATCATCTAAGCAGTAAACATCCCAACAAATGAATGAGAGAGAGGATGCAGGAGGTAGGAGATTTAGGATTTACCGGAAAGTAGAAAGGAAGGTATGAGCCACAAGACTTGTTGTTCTGCCTCGCTCAATTGGACCGTCAAGATCATCTTTGTCCTCTTCATCGTCAACTGTAGCACACTGACATGGTCGTTCAGGATTTCCTCCTGCTCCTTGTTCATTACTCATGATTGATTTCTTTGATTGCCCTTACTTATTGTTTGAACATAAGGAGTAGGACTATGTAAGGATATATCTGTTTTCACTTACTTTCATGAACAACAAATTCAGGCAGTAATAGGGATTTCAGGATTTGGAAAAATCAGTCTGGATGCAAATAGAAGAAATTGATTATCACATTTTTTTACTAACACATCGTACAACAGTATTTTATTTCTAGAATTAGCCTTCATTCTCGCCGATTACTCACTTTTTGAGCAAATAATTTACAAAAGTATTATGTATAAAGATCTGAATTGCGTGTTATCTCTTCAGTCTCAAAATCTCGCGCGCTTCAAGCAGCTGCTCTTTCCGTACCACAGAATCTAAACAAATCCCTACGGGACTCAGAGCACGTAGACTTGTGAAAGCCGGGGAAGAAACCAAAGTCCACGCCCCCTTCTCCAGAAGAACTTCGTTTACGTTTACTAGCCAGCGATTTCCCGGGCGAGAAATTGGGCTCGAATTTTTATATACTTTAGATTTTCTATTAAAAACAGCATTAAATGACATGATCAATATTACCCTCCACTTACCTGTAAATTATATACTTGTCGATGAATTGACACAAGCTCTTGTAATGATAGCAGAATTCGCTTCCCTTTCACGATGCTAAGTACTTAGTTACACCCGTGAACGCCCATCAACAACAGTTGAACAACGTTTAATTCACGTCAACAACCTCAAAACAAGCAACCTCCAATGCAGAAAGGTCACCTTCACATGCTCCACTCGCATCCACTGGCTGAGTCGTTTCGTGCAGAGACCCGTTCGTCCTGCATTCGTCTGGTTCGTCTGTATTTCCATGGCTTTTTTCAATGGGTTCCCGCCACGGTGTACGGCAGAGAGGATCTACTATCTATATATCACGGTGTATCTAGTTCGCGCACGGTGTACACTGTGCTTAGCGCCACATTTTTTTACAAATATTTTGTTCAGTAAATCTTAGCTCGTAATTGTAAGATAAATCGAATTTCTTCTCACCATTGCTACGAACGTTAAAAATATTTATTCTGAAGAAATTTAATAATTTTACATATCAAGAATCACATCCTGGGACAGATCCTTTTTCGAATAAACACCTGAAATACAAGAAAATCTTCTTTACTCGTAGTGTTTTACTAATACAACGATTCTACAATTTATGAAATGTGGCGAAACATTTAATTTTTGGGGATACCCACGATGAAAACATCAAAACACTTTTCATCATGGAGACACCTACTTTGCGACTGATGATGACAAAAGGAGAAACACTTGATAAACCATTTCTGTTATGAATTTTCTTGTGTTTTTTTACATACAGAATGTAACGAAACTCAACAGCAAAACTTTAGGAATTGATTCATTATTAACAGAAAATGTGTAGTACAATGTGCGTCCAGACATCTTTAATTAAGGTTAAATTTACCCCCACTATAAAAGTTATAAGTTATAAGTTATAGTTCCAATTTGTCGCCACCACGTAACAGCACCAAAGGAAGCCAAAATTATTTTACTAATGTCGTCTGAACAAATGGCCCGGTTTTCAATCAGTAAGCGGCATTTGATATGTATTTAATGTAGAATATACACTAAGAAACCCTTTTTTTTTCAAAAAAGATATTTAAAAAATTCAAATTGCTCTCTTAGTTCCGGGATGAAATTTAAAAAATGTGAGCTTACAGCGCGACGACGACGTGCTCTGTGAATCCAACGCCGCGCCGTATCGATCGTACAAATTGGATAAATAAGTCAGTCGTAAAGTGAAATTTGGCCAAATATAATGCCCCCCCCCCCATGCCGTGCCACCACCTTCTCCCCGCACCTATTTACCAGATTTGAACGTTTGATACGGCGTAGGATTCAAGGAGCACGTCGTCATCGCGCTGAAAGCCCACGTTTTTTTAAATTTCATCCCGGAAATATCAGAGCAATTTGATTTTTTTTTTTAATCTGTGTTGGAAAAAGGTCTTCGTACCGTAAACTCTACATTTAATACAAATCAAATGCCGTTTACTAATTGAAAACCGGACCATTTCTTTAGAAGTTATCCCCTATGACAGCGCTACGATCTATTGAATTTTCCTACAAATATTTTACATTCAGTTAGCCTTAAAGAGTTATCACTAGAGCCCGGAAGTTTGGCAAAATGCCTTTTTATTATTATTACAATTTTATGACTTTTAACAATAGAAATCTCTTAATTGTACTTCTAAAGTTGTTTAGTTGATTTTCATTTTGCTTTTTGCCTGTTTTAGCGTCTGATGCCTATTTTTAGCATTTTACCTTAGCTGCCTTTTTCTGCCTTATTTGTGTCTTATTCTGCCTTCCCCGTCATTATTTTCCATTTTCCCCTTCGTGGCACCGATCTCTATCAAGTTGGAAACATACTTGCAAGCACGGACAATGCATGGCACAATGCATGGCGCAATGCATGGCACACATGGCACGGTCGTGTAATGTCGTTCTGTGGATGCGGAGGCTCCAATGTCAGGTTGTGTAAAAAAATCTAAAAGGAAAAAGAAAAGGAAAATGATACGAGTGAAGATATTTTATATTTTTCTTTGATGCTAACCGACTTATTTGCTTACGAGAAATCTCATCTTATGTTTGTGTATGGCCTCTGATCCCTTCTCAGGGCAGAACTGACTGTGCATGATATAGGCCTACCTTTCTGATTTCCTTCTTGTAATCTCTTCCCTGGTGATTACACAAGTGCGAAGAACGAAATCTATAATTCCATTTTCACTAACACCATTTCAAGATTCAACTAATAGTGCTACAGAATAGCCTTTCTCGTACTAGAGTTTATTTTGTTTGTTTGTTGTTTTTTTTGCCAAGTCTAGTTTTTTGAACATGTACAGGTCGTGCTCTTGCCAGCCGTCATCTATCGCCGTCCAAACATTTTTTTTTTTCACAGTTGCTCAATTTTTCGCTTTCTTAACAGCAGAAAAGAAAAATTACTTTAAGAATATTATAGAAAAGTAAGACCTCGTTCCATTTGGAAATTTTCGTCGAAAAATTTGGAACCATTTTCAGGAAAATGGCGTTTAAGCGTTACTGTAAAAGCGAAATTTCAGTCTTTTTTTTTTTTTCAAGAAAATTATTAAGATTTCGCAAAAATTTATTAGATATTATTTGAAGCACTTCTACTTACAAATGCAATAATGCATGCAAATTGCTGGAAATTGGCACATTAAAGACATGAGAGATGTGAAATACAGCAAGATTAGCATACAGCAACAAACAAAACAATACAACAAAAATTAATTTTAGGACATCTTAAAGATTGCAATTAACACTATCCGTACGAAAAGTTTGAGGAAAAAAATTTGAGCCGTTTTTAAAAAAATGGCATTTGAGAGTTTCTGAAAATGCGGAATTTTGAGCTAGTTTTCGCACAAAAATTTCAGAGCTTTCGAGAAACTTCTATGAGGTCATTTTAAGCACATATACTCATAAATACAATAATATGGAAAAATTGCCACTCAAGTAAATATTATCGCGACATTAGAGGCCAGTCAAAAAATACTTTAGTGTAATTTTTGAAGATATATAAATATTATATATATATATATATGTATATATATATATATATATATATATATATATATATATATATATATATATTAGAAAAAAATAGAATTCAATGGCTTTGTGAAAACTAGAGGTGCTACAGAATGGCAGACTTTACCGTATTAGTTTTATATTTCCTTATCTGGGCTAGCTATTTGGAATTGCCACATACCCTTGGCATCTATCGCCACCCAAAGTACATTTATTTGACATTTTCTTAGTATTTCCGTTTCCTAATGGTAGAACGGAAATATTAATTTTGGAATATTAAAAAACAAAAAAAGCTCATCCTAAATGGCAATTTTCTTATAAAAATTTGTAGGTGGTTTTAAGAAATTGGCATTTAAACGCAAGTAAAAATGCGAAATTTGAAGCTCTTTTTCACAGAAAATTTTTGAATTTTCAAAAAACTTAATTTGAAGTAATTTACAAATTGCTGGTAATGTGCATATTAAAGATGTGAGAGATCTTTCAAAAAATTACATTTGTGTACTTTGTGAAAAAAAATAAATACCTCAAAACAAACTTCACGTCATATTAAAGAGTGTAATTAGCACTATCCGTTCGAAAAGTTTGAAGAAAAATTTGAAACCATTTATGAGAAAAAAGCGTTTGAGCGTTTCTGAAAATGCGAAATTTTGAGCTAGTTTTCATAGAAAACGGTTGTTTTCTAGATACTTTACTTGACATTATTTAAAGAACATGTATAATAATGTGAAAAAATTGCCGCTAATGTAAATATTAACGCTAATGTAAATATTAACGACGTGAGACACAAGTCAAAAAATTACATTTTTGCAATTTTTGGAAAAAACAAGGGAATAAAGCAATATGGCGTTTATGTCATCTAATAGAGTACATTTAGCACTATCCCCACCAAAGTTTAAAGAAAAAATTTTGAAGCCGTTTTTGAGAAAATCTTGTTTTTGTAATTTTTTTAAAATTGCACATATTGCGCGAAAACTACTAAAATTTTCAAAAAAAATGTACATGACCTTAAAAAAGGAGCTATAAAGAACAAATTGTATTTGAAGGAAAAATCTCTATCTGTAATTTTGTAGTTGAAGACGCCGAATTCAACTCAAATTTTTGCTATTTTCGAAAATTCAGAGTTAACCGTGAAAATAGGACCTATGCCACCTTAATAAGTGTATTTTACTCTATTCTTACAAGCCACAAACCCAATAAACACCCCCTTTTTCGGACTTTTTCGGTACTTTTTAGAAAATAACGAAATAATATTACTTAATGCGATTTTTATCCACGTATTTTGGGCTGAGGTGGTGTCCAAGTTACCCCGCAACAATTTTATGATCATCAAAAAATACTTATTTGAATCATACTGACTCAGTGTGCCACATTAGCTCGAATATGGCCAATATTACGTTGAAACCATAGAAATAGACGCATTTCAATTGACCACAGCTTCGTAAATATTTATCCAAAATACTTTTATTTTAGATAAGATTAAAGCTCGAACTCTCTACTTTAAGAACTTTGCTTCGCACAATTTAATTATTTCGCTGCAATCGGCTAAAATCGCGCCGCGTGCCATCATATTATTTTATACTTCGGTTTTTCTTTCTTGGCGCGTGAGGATGTTTAATCAACATGGAATATCTCATGGTATTTCGCGTCGTTCTCGGTCGTGCCGCTAGGAGTCGCATGGTCGTGACTATCGAGCGGGCTGACGATCGTGCGACCCCTAGCGGCACTACCGACAACGACGCGAAATACCGTGAGATATTCCATTTTGATGACACACACCCCCATGCGCCAAGAAAGAAAAACCGAAGTATACGACCCACATTTGTGCTGCACTACTATATGTAATCCCTTTA
Source organism: Acheta domesticus (assembly GCA_031308135.1). NCBI lineage: Eukaryota > Metazoa > Arthropoda > Insecta > Orthoptera > Gryllidae > Acheta > Acheta domesticus. Next base: position 154,585,768 of record JAHLJT010009436.1, on the reverse strand, counting down.
GTGAGTATTGAGATTATTGGAGATATTTGTAAAGGCTTAGCGAAAAAAGTTAGTTTTCGATACAAGAACAACATCGGTTAGAATAAAAAATGAGAATAATTTTAATTATTAATTTATTTACAATAATTATTATTAAATGGTAATTTTTCAACGATTCCTGTGCTTTTACCCCCTACTTTAGCCAGAATAAATGCCTTTTTCGCATGCCTATTTTATACATCGATTTTTTTAACGTGGCGTCTCAAGGTCACGCACGGAGAGTGAAGGCAGCCTCCAATAGGGAGCCGTAAAAATGAGAGCTGTAGTGACGTTTGAGTTCCCTATTGGTGTCTGCCTTCCCTCTCACTTTTTCGCTGGTGACCTTGAGACGTCACTTATAGTAAAAACTGAAGTATAGTAAAAACTAGTGGTGCTACAGAAGGGCATAGACCTTCCCGCAGTAGTTTTTTATTTCCTTTGGTCTCGGCTAGCTATTCGGATTTGGCACATAATCTTGCCAGCTGCCATCTATCGCCGCCCAAAGAACATTTTCTTGACGTTTTCGTAATTTTTCGGTGTTTTAATAGTAGAACGGAATGTTTATTCTAAGAATTTTAAAGATCAGTAAAACCTAGTCCTAAATGACTGTTTTCTTTGAAATATCTGGAGCCGTTTTTAAGAACATTACGTGTAAGCGTTAATATAAGTGCGAAAATTGAAGCTCTTTCATTTAAGAATTTTTTTTAATTTTCAAAAAACTTTTTAGAAGTCATTTGAAGCACTTTAACTCACAAACACAATAGTGTTTTACAAATTGTTGGAAATGTGCATATTAACGGTGTGAGAGATCTTTCAAAAAAATTACATTTGTGTAATTTTTGCAAATCACAAAATACCCCAAAATTATCTTTACGTTTAATTAAAAAGTCCAATTAGCACTATCCGTTCCAAAAGTTTGAAAAAAAAACCTAGAGCTATTTTTGAGAAAATGGGGTTTGAGTGTTTCTGAATGTACAGAATTTTGGGCTAGTTTTCACAGAAAACGGTTGAGTTCTTGAGAAAATTTGTGTGACATTATCTAAAGCACATGTATTCATTAATATAAAGATGTCAACAAATAGCCGCTAATGTAAATATTAACGACGTGAGAGACAAGTAAAAAAATTACATTATTGTAGTTTTTGAAAAAAATAGAGCAACATGGCGATTATTTCATCTCATAGAGTGCATTTATCTCTATCCCTACCAAAAGTTTAAAGAAAACATTTTTGAGAAAATCTTGTTTTTGTACTTTTTTTAAAATCGCAAATATTGCACGCAATATTGCGCAAAAAGGACTAAAATTTCCAAAAAAAATATACATGAGCTTAAAGAAAGAACTCACTATGGAGAACAAATTGTATTTGGAATAAAAATCTCTATCTTTAATTTTGTACTTATAGGAAGAGCCCGAGAAAAATTCAAACTTTGCAATTTTCGAAAATTCAGTGTTAACCATTAAATTCGGACTTTTGCCACCTTAATAAGCGTATTTTACGCTTTTCTCACAAGAAATTTAAAGAAAAAATTTGGAGCAGTTTTTGAGAAAATTGTGAAAATTTCCGGGGTTCATGTAAATCATGTACCCTCAAATTTGAAGAAATATTTTCAAAATAGGCGCCCCTCGAATGGAATCAAATAAATTCAATTTGGGAGATAATATTCAATTTGGAAGAAATAGTTCGGTATCAAGAACCCACAAAACAAGGATTCTGACTACACCACGTGTTAGGGGATTTTTTTTTTCTTAATTTATCAACTGGTTTTATCCACTTTTTCGTTATCAGGGCCCGGCAAGGAATTTTTTTCTACAGAAAATTTTCCGTTTTTTTCGCGCAGCATTACATAACTTTCCATATACTATGTATATTACTCCGTATATACGTACTTTACTGGAAAGTAAAAATGATTGCTGCTCCTGAATATCGAAATGAACGGAGATATGCATCACAGGCGCTTTGTGTAAATTGGACCTTTTCAAATAACTGCTGATGTGTGAGTAGTGAAGAGAATGCAATATTACATAGCTATTTCCAATAATGCGAGAAGATATGTGATGTTGTAGCACAACTAGATTTCAAAACGTCCGTCCGTCCGTCAATCTGTGAACACTACTACCGCCTAAACCATAGGTAGAATTGTTTCCAAAATGGATATTCCCCAGTTGATTTGGTTCGACCCAGGACGCTGCGATTTTGAAAATCCTTCAAAATTTGGGGTTACTTTACATGAAGCATCCCGGACATTTTCAAAATTTTCTCAAAAACGGCTCCAATTTTTTTAATTTATATTTCTTGTAAGAGTGAAGTAAAATATCCTTATAAAGACGACATAGGTCCGATTTGCAGAGTTTCGAAAATTGCAACATTTTGAATTATTTTCGCCGTCTTCCGACAATACAGAATTGAAGATAGAGGCATTCCTTCAAATAAAATTTGTTCTTCTTAATGAGTTCTTTCATTAATGTCAGGTTCATATTTTTGAAAATTTTTGTCGTTTTCTCGGAATATTGCGTGCACTATGTGCAATTTTAAAAATAACAAAAACAAGATTTTTTCAAAAACTTTTTTCTTCAACAATTTTTTTCTTTAAACTTTTGGTAGGGATAGTACACACATGTACACTATGAAATGACGTAAACATTGGTTTATTTTTTGACTTGTTAATGTTTACATTAGCGGCGATTTGTTCACATTGTTACACTTCTGAGAAAATGTGCTTCAAATGATGTCTAATAAAGTTTCTTGAAAACTCAATAATTTTATGTGAAAACTAGCTCAAAGTAACGTATTTTCAGAAACGTTCACACGCCATTTTCTCATAAGTGGATTTAAAGTTTTTCTCAAAACTTTTCGAACAGATAGTGCTAATTGCTCTCTTTAATGTGACGTAAAGTTTATTTTGTGTTTTTTCTCAAAAATTACACAAATGTAATTTTTTTGAAAGATCTCTCACACCGTTGATTTGTACGTTTCCAGCATTTTGTAAACACTATTGTATTTGTGAGTTAGTGCTTCAAATGACTTCGAATGATGTTTCTCAAAAACAAAAGATTCTAATGAAAAAGAGCTTCAAATTTCGAATTTACAGTGTCTCCAGATGTTTCAAAGAAAATTGCCATTTAGGACGAGATTTTACGGTTCTTTAATATTCTTAAAATAATATTTCCTTTGTACGATTAGGAAACGGGAAAAAAAAGAAAATGTCAAAAGAAATGTACTTTGGTGGCGATAGATGGCAACTGGTGAGAGGACGTGGCAAGTCCGAATAGCCCGCCGAGACCAAAGGAAATAGAAAACTAATACGGGAAAGTCTGTGCCACCCTGTAGCGCCACTCGTTCATTAGTGAAATCTGTTGTTGCAATACACGTCTTGAAATTAAGTCGCGAACACGTTCTCGCTTAATTTTGGGTGAAATGTAGGCAATTTTTACACAATTTCTTTTCAAAAACGGCTGGACAATTTTTCTTTAAATTTTCTCCTTTTGTGTCAAAGAACGGTAGAAATGTGCCGCTAGTCTTATTTCCTGTGAACACCGTATTTTCGCAAATTGCAGAGTTATCATTTCAAAACCACAAACATTGAGAAAGGGATTTTGTCTTTAAAAAATGAGTTCTAAAATATCAGATCTTTAAAATGGATCATGCGCTATTTGTGAGAAAATAAACGAGTAGTTTTTGCGTAATTTCTGCATGAAAATAACGTAATTTATAAAAAAGAAAAACATTTTCTAAAAAATTGCTCCAAATTGTTTCCACAGACAAAACAAGTGATGCTTAATAGAATGGGGGGAGGTCTCACTTTCGTTGAACTAACTGAATGGCCGATAATTGCAAATATAGAAATAATGCGAGATAATATGGGCTGTTGAGCATCATTAGATTTTAGATAGATTCAACAGCTGTGAATATTACTTAAAACACGACTACATTTCGATTATTTTTGTATTCTTTTCCAGGAATAGCTTAAAATTATTCAGAAATTTAAATTAAATAATTTAATATATTTCATAACTAGTGGTGCTACAGAATGGCACAGACTTTCCCTATTAGTTTTTCCTTGGGTCTTCGCTAGCTATTCGGAATTGCGACATACTCTTCCGTGCCAGCTACCATCTATCACCGCCAAAAGTACATTTTTTTGTCATTTTCTTAATTTTTCGGTTTCCTATTGGTAGAACGAAAATATTAATTTTAGAATATTAAAGAACACAGAAACCTAGCCGTAAATGGCAATTTTCTTTTAAAAATTGTGCCGTTAAAGAGAAAATGGCATTTTAGCACTACTAAAAATGCAAAATTTAAAGCTCATTTCACATAAAATTTTTGAGTTTTCGAAATACTTTATTTAAAGTTATTTGAAGCACTTATACTCACAAATATAATAATGTTTACAAATTGCTGGTAATGTGTATATTAAAGATGTGAGAGATCTTTCAAAAAATTACAATTATATAATTTTTGAAAAACAAACAAATAACTCAAAATAAACTTTACGCTGTACTAAAGAGTGTAATTAGCACTATCCGTTACAAAAGTCTCAAGAAAAAATTTGCAGCCATATACGAGAAAATGGCGTTTGAGCATTTCTGAAAATGCCGAAATTTGAGCTACTTTTCACAGAAAACGGTAGTGTTTTCGAGAAACTTTACTTGACATTATTTAAAGCATATATACTCGTAAATATAATAATGTGAAAAAATCGCCGATAATGTAAATATTAACGACGTGAGAGACAAGTAAAAAAATTTACATTTTTGTAACTTTTGAAAAAACCAACCGATAGACCAAAATGGCTTTTATGTCATTGATAGAGTACATTTACCACTATCCCTACCAAAAGTTTAAAGAAAAAATTTGGAGCCGTTTTTTGAGAAAATCTTGTTTTTGTAATTTTTTAAAATTGCACATATTGCACGCAATATTGCACGAAAACTACCAAAATGCTGAGAAACATTTACATGACCTTTATGAAAGAACTCAATATGCAGAACAAATTTTATTTGAAGAAAAAATCTCTATCTTCAATTTTGTAGTTGGAGAAAGACGCCGAAAAAAGTCAAACTTTCACAATTTTCGAAAAGTCAGAGCTGTACGTGAAAATCGGACCTATGCCATGTTAAAAGGTGTATTTTACTCTATTCATACAAGAAAGTAAAAGAAAAAATTTGGAGCCGTTTTTGAGAAAATGTTGAAAATCCCCGGGGGGCTTCATATAAAGTACCCCCAAATTTTGAAGAATCTTTTTCAAAATCTCAAAGCTTTGACTAGAATCAGATCGACCGGGGAATATCCGTTTTGGAAGAAATCGTACGTATGGTTTAGGCGCTAGCAGTTTTCACAGACTGACAGACGGACGTTTTCCTTTCAATTGGGTTTTCGGTATCAAGAACCTAGAAAACAAGGTTTCTGGCTACACCACGTGTTAGGAGATTTTTTTTTCTTAATTTAGCAACTAGTTTTATCCACTGATTCGTTTTCACGGCCCGGCAATTAATTTTTTTCCGCCGAAAAGTGGCCATTTTTTCGTGCAGCATTACATAACTTTCCCTATACTACGTATATCACTCTGTGTATACGTACGTATACGGGAAAGTAAAAATGAAACAATTAACGGGAATTTTCCATTCGAATGCTATCAGCACAATTGTTTTGAATAAATGAATATAATTACCAAAAACGTATTGGATTCCAGGAGAGGCAGAATCTTGCCCCACACTGCGTGATAGTGTTCTGTAATCTGCTTTGCCACATTCCTTCATGAGTCGGATTTTGTACAAAGGGGAGTTTTTGCACGGCGTAGGATTTTAGCTATTGTTCTTCTGGGAGCGCAGAAGATCGATATTGCAGTCGATAGTTGCATGCAATATTGGGCAATCACTTCTTAGGGTTATAGCTAGATTTCAGATCTTTAGGTTTTTACCTATTGTTTTTTAAGCCAATTGAGCCTAACACAGTTCATTACACGTATAACTGACCTACAAAGGTATTACCTAATTTTAATGGTGCCTATAGGCATCTATTTCAACATAAATGCCTATTTCTGTGTTTTGGCGACTGTAAATATCTTGTCTTTAATACCCAATCAATTTATTCACTAGTCTGTTGCATTCAATAAACTAGTGGTGCTACAGAATGGCACGCACTTTCCCGTAATTGTTTTCTATTTCCTTGGGTCTGGACTAACTATTCGGAATTGCCACATACTCGCTGCCATCTATCGCCGCCCAAATTAAGTTTTTTTGACATTTTCTTAATTTTAAGGTTTCCTAATGGTAGAACGGAAATATTATTTTAAGACTATTAAAGAACACTAAAATTTCGTTCTAAATGGCAATTTTCTTTAAAAATTTGGAGCCGTTTTTAAGAAAATGGCATTTAAGCGCTACTGAAAATTTGAAATTTCAAGCTCTTTTTCACAGAAAATGTTTAAGTTTTCGAAACATTTCATTTGAAGGTTTCAATTTGAAGAACTTTCAATTTGAAGCACTTGCACTCACAAATACAATAATGTTTACAAATTGCTGGAATTGTGCATAATAAAGATGTGAGAGATCCTTCAAAACATATTACATTTGTCTTATTTTTGAAAAAACAAAAGTATACCCCAAATTGAACTTTACGACATATTAAAGAGTGCAATTAGCACTATCCGTTCCCAAAGTTTGAAGAAAAAACATTCGAGCTATTTTTAAGAAAATGGCGTTTGAGCGTTTCTGAAAATGCGGAATTTTGAGCTATTTTCACAGAAAACGGTTGAGTTTCCTAGAAACTTTACTTGACAGTATTTAAAGCACATTCACTCACAAATATTATAATGTGAAGAAATTGCCGCTAATGTGAATATTAACGACGTGAGAGACAAGTCAAAAAAATACCTTTTAGTAATTTTTGAAAAAACAAAAGAATAGAGCAACATGGCGTATCATCTCATAGAGTACATTTAGTGCTATCCCTATCAAAAGTTCAAAGAAAAAAGATGAAGCCGTTTTTGAGAAAATCTTGTTTTTGTAATTTTTTTAATTGCACATACTATACGCAATATTGTGCAAAAGCTACTAGTTTTTTAAAAAATGTGCATGGCCTTAATGAAAGAACTCACGTTGGAGAACAAATTTTAATTCGAGGAAAAATCTCTATTTTCAATTTTGTAGTTATAGGAAGACGCCGAGAAAAATCCAAACCTTCGCCATTTTCGAAAATTCGGAGTTTTCAATCAAAATGGAACTTGGGCCTTTCTCTTAAATGGCCTTTGTTCTATCCAGCAACACAATGTTGTCAAAATTATTGGCGCCATTTTTTTTGAAAATTTTGAAAATGTCCCAAGGGCTTCATGTAAAGTATCCCCAAAAATTAAAATATCGGTTTTAAATTCATGGGGCTACGAGATCAGTCAGATCGATTGAGAAACATCAATTTTGGAGAAAATCAACTTAACAGTTTAGTCACTAGCGTTGTTCATAGACGGACAGACAGACGTTTTGCTTTCAACTGGTTTTTCGGTATCAAGGACCCATTAAACAGGGATTCTGGCTGCACCATATGTTAGGGAATTTTTTCTTAATTTAGCAACTGGATTTATCCACTTTTTCGTTATCAGGACCCGGCAATAATTTTTTTCGATCGAAAATCCGCTGTTTTTTCGCGCAGCATTACATAACTTTCCCCATACTATACGTACGTATAGTATATGGGAATGTAATAATCATATATTCAATAACTAACCTTTCATTGACTTGACAGTTATTTTGATAAAATGTAGCATGGTGTCCTTTAGCTTTAGCGCAACAATAAATACGAGAGCAAGTAGTGAAATTAAGGTGCCGCAAGCGAAATCGGATCTTCGGCAATGGAATACAATTTCAAGAAATTACAATTGCAAACAACAATTGGCCCACGTCTGGTTCTTAGAAAATAAGGTAAAGTGTTGGTTCATGTTCATATAACTATATTAAAGTCTTTGGTTACTGAGATGATTTTGTGCAAACGCCTATGAACAAATCTAGCAAAAGTGCATTAATAAGAAAATAGATTTCGAATTTCCCGTCTTACGCAACAGTTGGGAAAACTATCTGCTGTCACGTCTGCAATAAAGAGGTAAGCTTTATACGTCATTTTCATTATTCACATGAGACCATGTATGTTAAATACCGAGATTAATTGTCTCGTATGGCTTTTTGTTCTATCTGATCTCAAATTTGTTTGATGCATTTTATTAAGTCCAATAATGGGGTCAATCAAACAAAAGATCAAGACAAGACTATTTTTATTTACGTCGTTTAACACGCGCTTAGCTCCTTAGCAACCATCTAAACAACGCTCTAAGAGCGCGTCCATAACAACGGCCACTAAAATGCTCCAGACCATTAAAAATATTTATCGGACTCTGGGTTTAGAGTTTACCAGTGTACATAAATCTTTGGATAAATATTTCCCTTTTGTCCTACTAGGCCCTTGTCCTTTTTGTCCCATTTCGTCCCCATGTTTCTTTGGTCCCACTTATCCCATTTGTTCCCCTTTTCCGTTTGCATTGGCCCGTTTTGTCTCGATGTCCATCTTGTCCCATTTTGACCCCTCGTTGCACTTTGTCCCCTTGTCGCATTTTACCTCGTCTCATGGTTCCATTTTGTCCCTTGTATTTGTCCCCTTGTCCCACTTTGTCGGCTTGCCCATTCTCATTTGTCCTCTTGTTCCATTTTGCCCCATTGTCCTTTTTGTCTACTTTGACCCATTGTCCCACGGTGTCCCCATTGTCACACTATGTCCCCTTCACCCATTTGTCCCGTTGACTCATTTTCCCCTTGACCAGTCTGCCCCCTTGCCCTCTTCGTCTTCCTTTCCCCACTTTGTCACACTTGTCCCCCTTTGCCCTTTTGGTCATTCCTTGCACTGCGATTATTTAAAAACAGTACAATGAACCTGTACCAACAATCCTTGTTACAGAACATCGAGAATAATGGCAATTCTTAACTCATGAAAGTGTTAAATGTTTATTTTGAATAATTACAAAAAATTAGAAATAAAACATTATATTATATGTAACACGTCCTCTATCACTTGTTATATAATAGTTATTTATGTCACGGGTCCTCTAAATGGGTCTTTAAAGACGAAGCCGGAAGGTTCACCGCGAGGCGGAGTGATAGCGAAGCCGAGTAGTGAACCATCCGGCTGAGTTAAGAATTGCCATTATTCTCGATGTTCTGTAGCATGGGTTGTTGATTCAGGTTCTTGGCAGTCGCAGTGCGGAGGACAAAGTGGGGAAACAAGGACGCAGAGAGCAAGGGAGAAAATGGGAAACGGGACAAGGGGACAAATGGGTCACAGGGAACAAAACGGGAAATGGGACAAATGGGGCAAGGGAATAAATGGATCAAGAGAACAAACGGGACAAGAGGGCAATGGAACAAAGTGGGGCAAGAGGACAAAGTGAGAAAATGGGACAAGGGAACAAACTAGGACAATGGGACAAGACAAAATGGGACAGGGAATAAGGAGGTAAAGGGGACAAGGGGACAAAATGGGACAAGGGGCAACATGGAATAAAGAGACAAAGTGGGACAAGGGGACAAAATAGAACTAGGGGGAAATTGGACCACGGGACAAATGGGACTAGGGGGTCAAAATGGGATAAGATGGACGTCGCGAAAGAACGGGACGAGGGGCAAACGGGAAAAGGAGATGAGACAATTGGGTGGGACATCGGGAGGACAAAATGGACGAAAAAGGACAAGTGACTAGTGGGACAAATTTTTACCCTAAGATTTATGAACACTAGTAAAATCTAAACCCGAGAGTCCGCTAAAATATTTTTAATGGACTCTTGAGCATTTTAGCGGCTGTTGCGGACGCGTTCTTAAAGCGTTGTTGAGATGGTTGGCTGCTAAGGAGTCAAGCGCGTGTTTAAAGACGTAAATAATAAATATATCTATTTTATAAAAGACAATTTTTTCAAAGTTATAAGGTAACGACGGGTAACATTGCCATAACTTAAAAAATCTAATTAGCACAATCTGTATCGTAAATTTATTTGCTGGATGAGTCCCCAGAGTTGGCTACCTCCCTTAGAAACATTATATGCAGTCGTTTGTTGCATTGGGTTACAGTCGTAACCTAAAATGTCCGTAAATATGTACGGTGTATTGTGATGCAGCCAAATCTCTTAATCGAAACTTTGTTAATTTTGGATTAATTGAGTTGAAATAACGACATGGATAAGTAAATATGTCATGTCCTAGGCACCCTATGTCGTGACTTAATAAATATTCATTATAAACAAGACAGAATGAATTAATAGCATATACTACTTTCAGATTAACATTACCATACTGACCATCTTGTCCCTACATTTATATCCCTTGAGAAGAAATTCTTACATCGTATTAATTGACATTGTATGACTTTTTACATAATTTCCAAAGCATATGACTTAATAATTGTAAACAGCGATTAATTACATTTGATACAAAATTACTTTTTGTTGTCGCCGTATTTGCAGTGTAATTTTGCCACGTAGACGAATAAAAAATCCAATATCTAAGGTTTGAAAACCTATGATGAAGTTAAAATGTTCTAAGCAATGGAAAAAATAAATAGTGAAAAATTAAGTAGGAAAAGGCTACTGAACAGTATGAAATTCGCAGGTCCACTTTAAATGACGTATGTTATACAAAAATATGATATTGTTGCTGAGCTACTCAGACTGAATTGAAAAATGAGAAAGCACTTTTCCCTATTGCATTTAATCACAATGTAAAACGTTCATATAACTTATTTTAGACTAAGTTCTCACAGTAGTATCCCCGTTTGGAGTATTTAAACTGTCAAAAATCAAAGGCTAATAATGTTCTGATGCATATTTATATGCTTTTGTCTCCTATCCAACTCTCATACATTTAAACATTGCCATAGACTTGGAAATAAATAGAAGTAGCAATCTTTGACCCCCGCGGAGTAACATTGCCACTTTGCTTGCATTTAAAAAAGTAATAAAATCTTTCAAATTATGGAAGCTGTGACTTCAATATTTTGAAGAAACGTACTTTTATGAAGGATTAAAGTGTCAAAATAACTATTGTGAAGATTGATGCAACAAAGTAAAAGAACCAAAGATGTGGCAATGTTACCCCGTTACCTTACTAATTTTTAGGTGAATTATATGGATTGTTCATTTAAAATTTTAATTATTTTAACAAAATATGATTATCCTGCCATTAAAATATATTTATAAATATATTCTTCTATTTCAGGTTTCTGCCGAAAATAGGAGATTCCTACATCTGGATTTTCGTAGATGAAACCACAGACACCCTGGGGCGAAGTATATCAAATTTAATTGTAGGGTAATTAGATGAAGAAAATTCTGGAAATTCGCATTTCATTTGTTCGAAGGTGTTGGAGAAAACTAATGCTCAATCAGCTGCCTACTTCGTAAACTCCGGACTAAAAGTACTGTATACGAATGGTGTAAAGGATAAAAAGGTTGTTACTACACACAGATGCAGCACCCGTTATGACAGCAGATGGAAAACTATTACAGGTTGTTTTTTTTCTTTCTTCAGAATTTAACTCACGCTACTTGTCTGGCTCAAGCACTTCATCGAGTAGTACAGAAGGTCCGAAACCAGTTCCTCAAAATCAATGATTTAATATCCTCCGTAAAGAAGTATTTTTAAAGTGAAGTTCTAGAATTGCAGCTTACAAAGAAAGATGTTCCAAATCTGCCTTTGCCACCAGTGCCTATTTCGACAAGATGAGGTACGCTGCAGACTGTGAAGTATTACAATGAGAACATTGACAGTGTTCAAGAAGTTGTAAATAGTTTTTCGGAAGAAGAATCGCAGTGTATTAAGATTGCCCAGAATATCCTACGAGATAAAGGTTTGAGGCAGGAACTGCCATGTATTCGCGCTAATTTATCATTTTTAACAGATACTATAGAGCAGGGGGCCCCACAAGTCGATAGCGAGGCCAATTTTGGTCTACCGTCAATCGCTCGCAAAGTCTGGGTTGGAATTCCGGGTACCATGTAGAAGACGAAACTTTCTAGCAATAGTTAAAGCATTTTGGGAATTTGCCAAGGTCATAAATTCGTAGAATTCTGAGTCCTTGACTGTGATCATAGCTCAGCGTATTATAGTCAGTTAACTTGAATATTTGGCAGTCATACGGTAGCTTCTTTTGTAATAACAGTATTATTATTATTAATATTATTTATCCTCAGTGACCACGCTGAGTTTCAATTTTTCTTCTGTTTAAAATTTGAGTACCTTTTCTTTGTTTTAAATTAAATTGCTTTTCTTACCTATCTGTTTACTTGATAAGTGAGCATTCTCGGCAACAGATCTCTAAACTTCTATCATTACACTGAGAGAAAAATAAGGTACAGCATTACAAATATATTAGAAATAACAATATGGTGTACTCAGCGATCTATTGATAGATTAGCAAAAAAGTCATATTATTCTTTCATAATAAATTTTCCTGCCCCCCAATCAAAAGTGACATATTGAAATCAAATAATCAGCCTACTGTACTTAAATTGCATTTTAAGTTAATAAAAATCTATCTTGAAAAAGTGTCGGAAAATCGAATTTTGTAGGTACCGCATATACAGAATGCTGCTATCAAAAGATGGATCTGGAAATTTATTTTATTCATGAAAACGAAATCTTCTCGAAAACTTGATAAGTGATTTAAAAAATTAAAAAAAGTTCTGGACATGTATTTTACTTATCTACCCATATCTCGCGTCACCTTACACTGAAAAACAGTGTATGAAACAGTAAGCATTTTACACCCCTTCCCTAGACTACGTCAATGGCAAGTCGATCGCGACATACTTTGAAGATAAAAAGTAAATCTTATGTACAGAAATGTTGACCAGCTCTGCTATAGAGAAATTAGAATACTCAAAGCTTAGTCTCGCTGAATCTATCACATTATTTAAAAGATTAGAAAGCCAGTTAAAGAAAGGCGTTCATGAAGTTGGAGAAATTGCTTCCAAAAAAATACAAATGGTGCTCGCCAAAATTCCTGGATATACGGTTCTAAGAGAAGTATTTTAAGCGGGTACGAGGCAGTTCTCCCTTTCTTTAATCCGCACATGGTTCCTCTTTTAAAATATGTTACAGTCACCACCGCAGACGTTGAGATTTTTTTCAGCATTGAAGCTAATTCTGACACACAAGACATGAATTTATCCCACATCATCTGAAAATGCTTCTTATTGTGGACAAAATTATGGCATAAAGTGAAATTGAAGAATCTGTTATTTAAAAAAAAATAATGTTGCATTAGTTCTTAAAATTCACGTAAGACATAATTTTATCCTTAATATTTTAACTGACAGTGTCACATTTTTTATTCAATAAAAGCAAATATTTTCCCTTAGAATGATTGTTCAATTAAAATATTATCTATCATACTGTATTTTGAAATAAAACCTTGTTTTGCATGGCGTGATACATACAATTTATTTATTATGCATGTTAAAGACATATTTCCACACATTTTAGACCGCCAAAACATTTGTAGGACCTAAAGATCCGAAGTCTAGTTATAGCTAACCCTTTCCATTGATCCTCTACTATAACTTTGATTTATTTAGAGCTGCTCTCTACGTAAAGTCGCTGTTACGGTGTCATCCAATCGGGAGGTTGAATGTCACCATAGTGACGTAAAAGCTCCAGATTGGAAGGCACTGTAACAGCTGATTTAGTAGTATGCCAAGTGCGTCAAAACTACTGACTTTTAACAGACGTTAACATTCCAGCTGCATGTCCCACGACATAAAAGATTGTTCATTTGCTTATTTATTTTATGGTTTCATTGTACTTATAAGTCCGTACTGAAATTATGATTATCGTACACAATATGTAAAACTATAATATCCATAACTACAAACAAGCCACGAAATAGACGATAAAACAAATATTGAACTAAAAAAAATATGATAGGTACAAAACTGATCTGGAATTTCTTGTCAAAATGTTTCAATTTTTCAAATAACTTACCCATACCGTCTCGAAACATTTTGTTTAAAATTTAATTTCATGAGACAAATATTTATACTCCGAAATATCAGAATAATCATTTTATACGAATAGTCAGAGTAAAAATTCTATTTGTAAAAACCACAGAACTTACGTTAAAAAAAATTCATTAAAGTTAAACTGTGTATAATAATTTTCAATCAAATGTTAAATTTTGGATTTTCAATGCCATGGATCATAGAAAATCCCTCCCGATATCCTTTTATTTTGTGATTGGCACTTACCTTTCTATTCTGAAGACTTGCAGAAATAGTTGACTCAATAAATAGCAGTCCAAGCAGGCTCTTGCTACATTCTCTCAAAGGGACACTTACCATTAACTTTTTCATTCAGGAGAAATGGCACTAACAAGGAAGAATTAACATTACCCAATTTTATTTTGGCAGGGATGATACACAACAGAAGAGGAAAAATAGATGAACTGAAAATAAAACTTTCCTTCATATCAAACAAGAATCGCCATTAATTGTCTCTCATGTGATGTGACGTGGGGAAAAAAATAAGTTAATTAGTACCAATTCCTAGAATGTACAGAGTTCATGCATACTTTTTATAAAAAAAAGCGCAAAATGAAAAACCGGCTGAACATCTACTTTAATTTCTGGATTCTTTCCGTATTCAAAGAAAATACAAGAACATAACATTTATTAATTTTTATTTTTCAGACAAAAATATAAAGACGGATTTAATATAAAATGTATCTCAGAACTTTGTAGTTGTGATTTATGTTCTCCTCCTTAATATTACATATAATCACATTACAGCGTTATTTCCCACTTACAGCTCATATTTTCTTGAATAAAATCTAAAACAATAAGCAAAATGGGTCCTAAGTATTATGAGTTTTCAAACCAACCTTCATGTCAGTTGGAACCACGTTCGACAAGTCATTACGAGATCCGATTTCCAACAATAGTTCATTGAAATTCACGATTTACGAAAATAAATGTTTGTCTTATGCAAATTGTAACAGATCAGGATTCACCGTAACCACAAGAGGCCATGTGCGAAACTAATGGTATTCGAGCTTCCCGCTACATTGAGGCCCCTCCGCAGCCGATTAGACCGGGTCTCCAAACGAACGTACTGGGATTCGGTAAATTTGAATCCCATCCCGAGAGAGACTCCCCTGCACAGCTCTTGGTATGAAACATCTCGCGAGTATTGAAATGATTCCTCGAATAAGTTTCCCCTTTGTTTGTCAAATTATACCGTCTCTAAGCGTATTGCATAAGACAACTGACGTAATTGCGTAACTCGTATCTACCTCTCTTACGTACGTTCGCTCAATATCCCAGCAGGCGGAGTTTTAGTACCTCTTCGACGACAGAATTGGGCCTTGTAACCGTAAGAAACCCTTATTTTTGACAATAACACAGCATTGCATTCGATTTGCTGACATACGAGCTCTTCTCCGACAAGTCCCTTGTGCTCCTTTGGACGAGACAGAGGTGACCCTGGCGTTTTGAAGGCAATGCACAGCCGGCGCGACTCGGCTCAGCTCAAGCCGGACGATGCCGGGCCGCGCCTGGGCTTCGGTGAAACTCGTGACACAAAAGGGGTCGGCATGGACAGTAGCTCAACGTCGCAAGAGGCAGGCGCAATGCGAGACACGTCGTAATTGTTTCTCTGCGTAACAGTCGGAAGAGAGCTGAAATGAACGCTTGTCCAACTTCAAAGGTAAAATAAAGAGCTGGCGAAGTCCGAAACCTCGTTCATACACGATGTGCCTGAACATAATAATGAAATTCGAGCGTATTAAATGGAGAATCATTCATTAACAGAACTAGCAGCACGGGAGGTCTGAAGTCCATACTGAGCACACAAAATTTCATTGTACTTAAGATAACCAATGACTAAGAACATCGTGACTAAGATCTCATACGTCACGACATCCGCTTTACGTGTCATCACTGAGCTAGATTTACCAGTGTACACAGCAAATGGGCCCATGACGTGGCACCAATTTTCCGAAGCAAACCGTTGTTGCACTATAATCAGTATTTTATTATACCTACGAAACCCAACAGCCAGCATGCCCATCCAGAAATTACACTGCGCCCGCAAGAATAGAGTACCTCTCCAGGCAACATTGTGAAACCATGCTTCCTTCCTAAACGAACGATTTAACCTTAAAACACAATACATTCACATTCGCATTTTTCAAATCCCGATAGACTAAATGCTCCACACCACGAACATTATTCACGCAATTTGACTGATAGTGAACAAATCACACGAAGCTTGTAAACCTTAGATGCGGTATTTTTTTAACAACTTCGTTATTTGTTATATTGGCTCAATATTTACGCACTCACCTTAAAAGAAAAAAAATGTTTATAAATAAGAAATGCTTTTCTTCTAATACAACTTACTTCGATAACTCATTCGCTCTTCACAGATCCGAACGTTAATGACTTCTATTAATTGCATTAAATCTATATAAAGGCCCCAACATGTCACTATTTCATGTTTCCTACGAACATATGCACGGAAAATGTTATGAACAATTCATTAAACAAAAAACATTTCACTTCTAAAGCCATAAATAAGCCCGCCTGTATTAAACGGAATATACACCACACTCATTTCAAATTTTCTTTCAAAGTCGAGAGTGAATGACATCCACTTGGCATCTAGCGCGTTCTTTGACCCACAAGCGCCAAAATACCCATTCCCCGACAGCTGCGTCACCAGTTTCTGTGCAAGGGCGAGGGAGCGAACGTACGCATATCGGGCGGACCGCAGGAAACGAGAAGTACGGGCGTAGTTCCGGGCGACTGAGGAAGGGGGCGGGGCGGCAAAAGAGCTTCTGCCTCCCGTGCTGCTCTATTTGCGGCAACTCAAAAGCGCGGAGGCGGCAAGGAGAGCTGCTCCCAGCAAGCGGGCGCGCGGGCGGGCTCGGCTAGCGGCGGCCCTCCCGACCCATCGGGCAAAGAGTTGCCGAGCCGTGGGCTGGCGTTTATTTTGGGACGCATCCCCGCTTTTTCCCGGGGGCGCGCTTCCGGCTGCTCGCTGATCAATACACCTTGCGATACCGCCGGGGCGCGCTGCCCTCGCTGCCAGGGCGCCGGCGCCCAGCCTCTCCGACCTCGCATCACCGCTCCCTCCCGCCTCGCTTCACGATCTGTCCCTGGCCGTAGGGTTCAACGGGTGGGAGTTGCTTCAAGAAATCAGGCTCTCAGGATCGATTTTATAGTTTTATTTACAAACACCACCTCTTTGTAATGTATTAATTTACGAAGTATAAACATCAACTACGATTAGCATTAATTATATATTACACTGATGCATTTCTGAAGGGGGGATTGAATACGAATCGTTTTTAATAAATGTTATGGCAATTTAAAATGCATAAACAAAGATTGGTCAACAGGTGACAGCTGTACAAATGATTTTGAAGATTTGCCCAAAAGAAACTTTTTAAGTGATGGGAAGGAGAGAGAAAGGATGGGCAAGGTATGTTTTGCTTCAGGAACAAAGCAGCAGCACCACACTCCAGAGGAAAGTGGCTGCCCTGCCTCACAGGGCCAACTCAGCTGGCTGTTCCTGAACCAGACAACTGAGTTTCAAGCTAAATAAACTCTGCAAATACTTAGGCCTTGGCTTCAAAGGCACATCACAGTGTACAAAATCAAAAATAGAATCACATTTTTTTATAAAGTTCACATCCATTAGCAATTTAAATTTGTAAAGAATTTGTCCAAATAAAGAGAAGTACTCAAAATTTAGGTATTTCACAATGAGACTGAACAGATGTTTCAACACCATAAAAAAGTGACCTACTCTTCGAGTAGTATTATCCCAATTTTGCACAAGCATATAGGGCTTGGGAACATACACGGAAAGAATCATTTAACAATGTAGGTGCTAGGAAGTTACGATTTTGATGTTGACACAAGTAATGCAAATATCTACTACAAAGAATGATTACTTTTAGTGGAAAGCAGTAAGTTTTACTGATAAACAGATACAAGTATCTAGGTCTTGTATAAGCATACAGTGTAGCTACCACATCTTAGCAGTCCACCTTGACTAATGCTTGAATGCAGCCAACTGAATACCATGGTCTGCATACAGCAAAAAAGGTACGCTCTCAGTCATGTCACAATGTTGTATCTCACACTTGCAACAGCACGGCAGGAGCAAGGACAGGACCAGGTCAGGTCCCTACCAGCCCAGAATTTTGAACAGAACAGTTGTGACACGTAGCAACAGGGAAGAGGCATGAGCCAGCAAGCTGCAAAGCCTCTGCCCCATCCCACTCTTTCCACACACGTACACAAGGTGGGCATACAACACCTAACATAATGCCAACACTTGACGACAAAGGGGCAGGGTGGGTGTCCAAGGTTCCCAGTGCTTGTGTCGTGCTGTGACCAACCAGAGGGAAGTGGTGCGTCCGGCTGTGCCATGTACATGCAACAGATGCATCTGGAAGTGCTTGTATCCCAGCATAAATAATAGGCTGCATTTTGATTTAGGAATTTATTTTGCACAATGACGTTCAATTATTTGGCTGTAAATGGCTTGTTTCAATGCAATAATAAAACACTGTGAGTTTATCTTTTTTTTTTACAGTACGGGATTCAGAAATACGACAAATTTCTTGACAATCAAGACAAAAAGTACATACAAATTACAACTGCACTCCTCCAATTGAGTAGTGATCTGCAGGTAAATCTGTCCGGGAAATTAGATTTAGTCCACAACTAGGATGCACTTCAACCTACAGCGAACTGATTGGTGAGCTGGCAGAAAATTCAGGTTTCATAAATATTGATACAATAATAAACTTTTTGGAAAATCAACATTAATAATTCTGCTTTCCATAATACCAATTATGTACTGATTTCCAACGTTCATAACAATAGCCTATTTCTGACCAACCAATAACAATGCCGCTGGTACTGGATTACACTAGGATGCTTTTTCTGATGCTGCTTTTCGCTAGAAACTTACAACTGTTATTAAAAAAGACACTTGCATGCTGAAACTGCTAGCATTTTTTCTTTCTTTCAGAAATAAAAAGATAAGGAAGCCTTAATAGAAAGGTTCAGTTCAAAATTTCATACCGTGAACCAACCTTCTGTATTCAATATGCAGACTCAAAAGTTTGTTTACTCGTGTTTGCATGTGTGTAGATGTGTATGTGAATTTTCCTTATAATTATAATATATATATTATACCGACTTGACCGAGAGAAAGTGAGGCAGAGGAGGGACAAGGAGCTGGGACAGGAGGGACAACAGAGGGAGAAAGAAACAGCAAGGGACACAGGAAATTTAGGAAAAGGGCAGACAGGACACTGTGGTTTTGATAGAAACACGTGGATCGGGGGACTTCGCGCAGGGTAAGGAGAGGGCTGGCACATCAGTTGTCGCCACCCTCTTGTGGCTCGTCTCCATCCCCTTGCGTGTCCGAGGTCCACAACGTCAGGTTATCCCTCAGCAGTTGCATGATGAGGGTGGAGTCTTTGTAGCTGTCCTCATTCAAGGTGTCCAGCTCCGCAATGGCATCATCGAATGCCTAGATAATTCAATTGCAATTAGTAAAATATTAATACTCTCATTAAATAAGTATCAGCTAATAAAATACCTATGAATTACATTACATGTTCATGAAGAAAGTCTTACAATTACAAATTGCAGAATGAAAACTAAAGCCCAAATGTACTTATTGGTAAGGTCTCCCAGTTTGAAATGCTACAGAGATTTTTATCTTCTACTATATTCAATTACAAATTCCTCCACATTGTTCCTGGAGAGGAGGGTTCAGATACAATCCAAGCATGCACTAAACTGTGTGCTCTACAGAGCATTTATGTTAGTTTAGGAGATCACACGCAGACTGGTTGATCAGGCTAAATTCAAGGGATTGCCAGTTAAGACAGGCATGCCAGCTACACAGAGTATTACAATTCATGAATTGAAGATTCCCTGTTTATGCCAAGAGTATGCAGCAGCTGCAAGAATGTGAAAGTGAAACAACCCACCCTGGACTTATGCCAATGGCTGTAAGCCAAAAAAAAAAAACCATCCCCTTAAAGAGCCCAGGTGTGAAGGCTTTAGATACACAAACATTAACACAGCAGTTAATATGTGGGGTGCAAGTTACAGTACTGCTTCACACTGAATGCTGTTAGATCTGGACAATAATTTTTCCATGCTCGTGGGTTAACTCCTTGGAGATTTATGCACAGGGTAGAAAAAAGGGCAACTGCTGATTCACACAATGAATCTCAGCATCTTTCTGAGGAAGAAAGGATTGTAACACTCTTTTTGCTGGCCTACCTGCTTGGCAAGATGGCAAGCTCTTGCTGGTGAATTTATTATTTCATAATAGAATACTGAAAAATTTAAGGCTAGACCCAAGCGGATTGGATGTGTAGGCTGCATTTTCGACTTTGCAATGTCAAAGGCCTCCTGGTAGGCTTTCTGCGAGTCGTCAACAACAGCTGGCAAACAAGGCAAAGGCATAAATTACTTCCTTTTCAGGAAAAGTTTAATTGCAAGGGTGGATCTCTTTTGGACACAGCCTACAACTGCTCAGTTGGACTCTAAAACCAGGAACAACCAGTCGCGTGCTGGATCTGCTGCCATTAAACGCCAACACAACCAACCTGTTTCGCCAACTGACACGCTTTGTCTGGCGAATTGAGGATTTCATAATAGAAGACGGAGAAATTAAGAGCCAGGCCAAGCCTGATGGGATGAGTGGGCTGCATTTTGGCCTTGCTAATTTCAAACGCATCCTGGTAGGCCTTCTGCGAATCATCCACTACGGCTGAAAATGGCAAGCGCACATGAGATTACAAGGTGGCCAAGATGCCGTGGCTGGCACGCGAAGCGCCTCAGCGGCGGCGCGACCTGGGCCTTCCGTCGCAGACCACAGAGCGTGGTCGGCGACAGCGCACCGCTCGCGCCGCCGCTGTTTGCTCAAGACGGCCGCAGAGCGTGTGACGTCAGCCACGCAAGGCGAGAGATAAGCGGCGTAGGCGGGTGTGACTCGTCGGCGCCAACTCCCCCCTCCGTCACGCGCGCTACGTCCGCCGACCGCGTTCCGAGGGCAGCGACGGAGATCGAGCCGTGCGAAAAGTAGCCTCCCCTTGATATAGCGCTCGACCTCCGGCCACCCCCGAAGCACCTGGGTGTGTCTGGTATTTCCTCTCAACACCCTCCCCCCCAGCGAGCCCCGGCTGGAGCCCACCCCCTGGCGCCTTGCCTTCCACCCGCCCGCCCCGATCGATAACGTGGCGAACGGGCGGGTCGAGGGCGCGGCTGCTGCGTCGTATCCTGCCAACGCGTGGCGTCGCACGCGTAGGTGAAGCTCTGGTCTTCATTTATTTAAGCCACCCGTTCTGCCGTCCATCCCGGCGCAGCAGATTCGGGCATGCCACTTGCTTATCGGATGCTCTTATCTGTGCGACAATACGCGCGGCACCCTAAACAGTCCCGCCGTCGGCGTGGCGGTGGCTGCTGTTGCTGAGGGCAACGCGCGCTCTCCCTCCCCCACCCATCCATCCATCCCGGGCACCGCTTCGCCTCGTGGACGAGACGCGGCTCAACGCGTGTCGCAAGCGACCCAGACGGCCGACCCTTGATAGTACTTACTATTTCTTGTTTCTCCTGTGGCGACCTCCGCCAGGTACCTGTAGTAATCTCCCTTCATTTTCAAATAGAATACTTTGCTCTCAGCATTACTTGCTTTGGGGATCAGGTATTTGTCTAAAAGACCCTGCAAAGAAAATGCGTGTGTCACTAGCAAGGTACTGGATACATTCGGGCGCCGGCCAACGTCTAGGGAAAAGGAATTGAAGAGGGCGGACGGGGCGCTAGCCGAAGCGCGGTTGAAGAGAAAAGTCGCATCTAGCCATAACTGGGCGACGGCTTTACAGGCAAGGGCGGGTGAGGGGAATTCGATGAGGCAATATAAAATAGCGGCAGGAAAACAAGGCTGGGAATCTTGAGGCGGAGAAGGCGAACTCCAAATCGACTGCAAAATTGGCACAAAATTATATTTTTTCTTACCTCTCATGCAGCGTACGCTGCAGAGCTCTTACGATTTCCGATAGAGAAAAAAAGGAAAATCGAGGCTCACCTCGGCAGGGGGACCGACCGGAGGCTGCCCGGGGCAGGCATGCGAGCAAAGGCTAGCGCGGAATGTCAATAAGACAGGTACGTGTGCGTCACACCCGCCTGAGTCACGGACCGCACCCAGGGCTGCCCAACGAGGGCCGCGGCCGCAGCTTTTGTTCGACGAACGCGTGAAAGCGCAGCGGTCGCTCCGCCCACAGTAGCTACCATTCGTACATTATGTAGTAGCCTACTTGCGCCAACGGTGGAGCGCATCTGGACAACGTGCGCGTTTTCGATAGAAATTCCAATACTGGGCCTGGCGGACGAACAGCATTTAGTTAAGGAGTGCGTTGCGCGGTGGGGCAGTGCGTAGTCCGCAGATCTGGGCGGCGGCGGTCGATCGATGACCGGAGGTGGGTGCACTTCGGTTCGTAGCTTGCGTAGTCAGCCGCGGGCGTGGCGCGCCGCCACGAACCGCCGTCACCACCGCCATAGCAGTTGGCAGCCATGCGTCGGCTCGAGCAACCGCACACCGCACGGTACGCAGGCGCCGCCGGCTTATTCTCAGTCGGTGACGTCAGGAACCAGCTAATCTTGGGTTGGGCCCGCGGCACCCCGCCTCGTCGTCCGACAGTCCCCCAACGCGACGTACCGCAACGCCAAGATGCGAGATCTCCTGAACTCGTGCTCCGACGACAGCCCCTGCCTCCCCCTCCTTCCGCACCCACCCTGCAGCTTCCCGGACCCTCTGCGTCAGGCGCGCAGGTCGGGTGGCGGCCGCGTCGCCTCCGATCGATTGAACGCCGGGGGCTAGCGGCCACCGCCAAAGCTACACGCGTCGCCAGCGACGTCACGCGAGCGCGTAAGCACCTGCAGCCGCGCGCGGTACGGCGCATCACGCCACGCAGCCAATGAAACAGGCGGATGGGCGCGCGGGATGCGGTATTAATAGGTCAAAGAGGGAGATCGCACCCTCGCCGGGCCATCGCTTATCACGCGATAAGAGGCTGCAACCGGCG
Organism: Acheta domesticus; assembly: GCA_031308135.1. NCBI lineage: Eukaryota > Metazoa > Arthropoda > Insecta > Orthoptera > Gryllidae > Acheta > Acheta domesticus. The sequence continues at coordinate 154,562,600 of JAHLJT010009436.1, read as the reverse complement.
TCGTTTGCCGTTACGCAACCGGGAGCCTGTGGTAGGCGGGGGCGCCCATTCTCACGAGCCCGGCCGCCCCCGGCCACTTCCGCGCGTTTGTCCAGTTTCCGGGGCGGGGCGTCCTCTGGGACCCCTCCCGTGGATCCTTGGCCCCTCGCGCGCTGCGGCAAGCAGCTGCAGCGCGCGCCCGGCCCCCTCCCCTGAACAGCGCTGCCCCTTCCTTCACGTCTCTCGGCACGAGCACATGTGACCCACATGATAGACGAATGGTAGTTTTAAAGGGAACTGCCCCCTCAATGAATCTTTATACCCGACATCACTAAAAGCAAGTTGGAAACTGCCTGACAGTTCGTACACCAGAGCTCCAACAACTCTAGATTCGTCAATGCTCCCATCAACAGTAGCAATCTATGTACCTATTGAAATGCCCACGCTCGCATGCCTCTATTCCCCCAGGACTAAAGAAAAATGAATGGATAAGTACTCACCGGAAGTTCTGGATAAGATGGCTTCAGGGCACAAATGTTTCAAACACTCACAACCACCGCGAGTCAAGGCAGGAGGAAGTACTCACCAAAACATCGTAACAGATTTCTCTGAGTTCTTTCTCAACCTTTTCTCTGTATTCTTTGGCCATTTGTTGCTTCCTCTCTGATCCTTCTGTTTTTTGTTCGATTGAAGAGATGACACGCCAGGAGGAGCGGCGAGCGCCTACCACATTCTTGTAGGCGACGGATAAAAGGTTGCGCTCTTCATTTGACAGCTCCACGCCCGTCTCCGTGACGGCCTTCATCGCGGCCGCCATGTCGTCATACCTTTCGGCCTGCTCCGCCAGCTTCGCCCGCTGCACCAATTCTTCCTTGTCCACGGACATTTGGGTGGTGGTGTGGGTACTTTTTCACTGCAACAGAGTAGAGACCGTCGTTGTAAAAACGCGTCCGCAGTGGTATGCCGCTCTGCCTCTAATCGCAGCGAGGCCACAGGAAACTCTACGTCAGAAGGAAACGGGATACGCAGCGAGCGCCCCCCCACCGAAGCGGCGACGTACGTGCAGGAAACAGACACGGCTCGCGCCCACCGCCACCGATCGACCCGCGGCGCCTCGCGACACGCTCGTGCTCGGGAACGTGCGCGAGCATAGGGCGATCCGCGAGGCGAAGGCCGGTCGGCCGGGGCCAGCGGCCCCCGCGCGCTCGCTGGCCGCGGGCGCGCTTCCCGATATAGCCGGGCGCGACGCGCCGCCTCGGCCAGAAAGGAATGTGAAAGCGGCGGTGACTAACTGCGAAGGCCCCGGCGCGCGCGCTGCGTGCGCGTGACGCGGCGTCGGGCTCGAGCGGGGCGGTGGGCGGTGGAGGCCGGACGCAGCGCCGGACCTTCTGCAGGGCGGGGTCGCCACGGGAAATAGGGCGCAGCGGCCGCCCATTACATAAGCGGCGACGGAAGGTGTGGTGCGGGACTGCTCGCTGCGCAGTGAGGAAACCAAACCGGTGGGTATCTTGCTTTAACCACTCGACTTACATCCGAACACAAGGGACGAGTCCACTCGCTGGCTCTCGACAGTACTGCGCGAGCGCTCCTGCGGCTCCCACGAGTCGCAGTCACGAGTCACTGGGTTTTCTGTGGGGCGACGCGCTTCTATCACACATCCACGCCACCGAACAATGGGAAAGAGCGCCGACCGGGCGGTCCTTCTGGAAGTTTCGAGCGGAGTGCGCGACGCGGCTGCTACCGGCCTACTACATGCGCGAGCGACGGGCGACGATCACACTCGGCTGCTGCGCAGAAGCCGACTGGCCGGCGGCGCCGTTTCCCGGCGCGCATCGATCGTTGCCGCCCCCCTCTCCTCCCGACGCCCGCGCCCAATCAATACTGCCAACCCCTGCGCGGCTACGGCGCTAGAAGCTGCGCGCCCGGGCCGCGAATCCCGCTGCCCAGGGAAACTAGTGGCGCCACAGCAACTCCTGGATGACGCAACAACCGCGGTGGCCACCGCCCCCGGGCGACGAACTCAGGACACCGTCGGCCTGCACCATGAACGTCCGCAATACGCAACAATTTCATGGAGTCCACGCCCCCAAGACCTCATTTTGAGGTTGGCAATGGCGGCACCAGGATCGATACTCGACGCCGCCAGCGACTGCAGGCAATGCTTGCCTTCGCTGTCGCCGACCTTAATATTTTTGGCCGGTGACTGCATTCAATCGTGAGGCTCATTTCTGCGAGTTACAAGGATTGCGTCGCGTGTCCATTGCGCCTGGGCTGCGCTGCTGAGTCAGCCGCGGAGGAACAAGGGAGGCCGAAAATTTTCGCAACTGTACGGGTATACTCTGCAGAGTAATTTTTTTGTCCTTTAAAATGTGACAACAGGAACATTACATTACCAAGTGCTTCGTACCCATCCGGAAACTACTGCAATACTTTTTATATCACCTCTCTACGCATCTCTTCACAGCCCGCCTTCGAAAGCTCCCTAATCAACAGGTGCAGCTGAAACTATAGACACCTACACCGAAGCCCGGTGCACCCGGTCACGACCTTTTCTCGCCTCCACCAGGGCGTGCAACAAATGACATGAGGGCAAAGTTTTTAGTTGGATTTTGAACTGCAAATGAAGCCCCCCCCCCGGCATATCCTACACTTTTGGAGATGAAAGGGATGGCCAAATTCAATGGCTTCTCCAAGATAGTACGAAAGAGCCCCCCACCCCCTCCCAGAACACCTCAGACATCTGCAGTGGGATGGTCCATCTCGCGGGGTGAGGGTGGCGGCGTGACACCACGCACGCCCGACATCGATTGCACGGGTATCCCCCTCCCACCCTTAATGGCAACCTCACCGGCCAGCCGCTGCAGCCGTGTGCCCCCCTCCCCCAATGCTCACCAATTACCTTTCATTTATTACACATCCTCTACCACATTCCAACGTGATGCCTTAACATTTTTTGCGTCTACATTTTATGTCAACTACGAACTTTCTTAGATTTAATATTTGCCAGTTTTTGATACCATTTCGCAAGCTCACTTTAAACAGCAATTTAAGTACGGAAGAACTGTTAAATGAGGCTCACGTTTCCTCCATTCAATAAGAGCTTTTTTTCTAAAATAAGGATGTGGAACTTAACATGGTACACTATCATGGCCTATTAAAAACTGTCAAGCGGAAACAAACTTACAATCCGACACAATTACAATGCAACACAAATTACTGGTTAATCGAAGTACTACACAAGCGATACACACCTATAAAATTCCTTTGGGAAGACACACTGCTTCTGCACCACTGTCAAATTTTGACACTGAAGTTTTTCCGAGTTCGAATTTTTCTCGGAATTTATTAAAAATTTCAATGAACTTTCTGATAGAGTATGCAAACTCCGCAAAAAATAGGTATGTAAAATTAAGACATGCGAAACAAATGAAGGTCAGGCAAAATCACGTGAAACAGCCAACAGTTCTCTAATACCTACACTAGTTTCCATGACAATATGATAAATGATACCCGCATCAGAGAAACTACTTTATACACAGTACCTTTTTCGTAATCTAGGAGATACTAGGTTGCTATTACTTAACACCACCGGTAATCTGACAAAATGGCGATACAGTTCTGAGGGCACTCCTTCAATGCGTCATTCAAGACGTGGTCTTCCCAAAGAATTTATTGAAACACGTCACGCAAGCAACAAAGCTATGTAGCACAATTATTAATAATTATCACATTAAAGCGCTTACTTACATATTATAAAAATAACGTGTAGGAACTTCTTACTCTACAAACACAACTACACACTAGCACAACCTCCCAGTTCCCGACGGAATCCAAGGCTCGAAGAGGGGGTCTCAAACCGGAAAACGTTCTACCAACCATATCAAACTATGATCCAACTATGATAATGCAATTTTTTTAAGCTCACAAAGCATCCTAGCAGAAATGAATTAAATTTTAAAAATTAAATTAAAAATTGTTAATATAGTTATACTTAACATACAAAAATAATATAATGATGGAACGTATAAAAGTAGTTATGTCAAAGCATAAATATATCGTCAGAAAAATTATTTATACAGACCAGAGTTATAGAGAACATTGATAGAAAGCTTATGATAAACTTAATGTTTATCTAATAAGTGAATGTTAAGAAAATTTTCCTTTGACATAAAGTGTATGAGGTGAGGTGATAATTTCATCCTACTTCTGATATGATCTTTTCAGGAATAATTTCTGTGAACAAAATTATATAATTTCGAAACTTATCTATTTTTGAAGAAATTGTGATTTCTGTTAAAAGTAATGTCGTGTCATGCTTTCACGTTCCGTCGATTCCGCAAATTATACTAGGCTTTGGTGGCACAGAATAAATATATGTTTCAAACATTTTATATTCTATGCTTAAGAATTTTCTGTGCTGCTGATGCAAAGAGTTTCGGCTCGTGTGACTTGGAGCGACGAGTGGCTTCTGCGGGCATCTGCGAGGTCGAGCTGGGTGGCAAGCGGTGGCAAGGCAAGGGGAACCGCAACTGATGGCGGAGTAGCACGTGTTGAATGACATGCTGAAGTGTTTTATCATCACAAACAATTTTGTGGGAGTGAAAGTAAGACGTCATTTAATTGCAGGATTTCAACTGAAAGCGGTAGCATAAATATATCAGCATGCCAAAGTCAAAAAGGGATAAGAAGAGTAAGTAACCTAATTGACGACACTGGCACGTTATCATAATACCCTATTTTGATTTATGTAAAATCGCTCTAAATCTTAACGAGATGTTAGCACTAATTGTTGTAGTGTGAAAAATATTAGTGATATTACTTTTTCTTATATCTGATGTTTTTATGCGTTTGCTATGTAGCCGTCTTTCATGAGTTCAATCGAAATTGACACATGTGCTTCCTTTATTACTTTTCTAGTTTCTTTGACAAAGACCAAGAAGAAAGATCTACAATTCAAGCAGCAGTTAATGGATGAAATTCGACGTTGTGTGGACAACTTTTCAAATATATTTGTATTTTCTGTCAAAAATATGCGCAATGCCAAATTGAAGGAATTGCGCAGTGAATGGAGGCACAGTAGGTGAGGCCACTAAATGTCTTGTTTCTGGCCTGTATGTGTTCATGCTAAGTGTTCTTATATAATTTCCTTTTTAGGTTCTTCTTTGGAAAGAATAAAGTTATGGCCCTAGGATTGGGATTGACAGCAGAGACAGAAGTGCAAGATAACTTGCACAAATTAGCCAAGCAATTGACTGGGCAATGTGGACTGCTTTTCACAAATAAAGAGAGAGATGAAGTTCTCGAGTATGTAATGTTTGTGTATAGGGTTCCTTCCTAGTGCAACGTAAAGCTTATCTTATGTTCTTGTTGCAGATGGTTTGATAACTATAGTGAAACAGATTATGCTCGCACTGGGTGTGTGGCTACAAAGACTGTAGTGCTGCCTGCAGGGCCCTTAGAACAATTTCCACACTCAATGGAACCTCAGCTTCGCCAATTAGGCCTTCCGACTAGCCTTACTCGAGGAGTTGTGACTCTTATTCAAGATACAGTTGTGTGCCAGGAAGGGAAGCCTTTGAAGTCTGAACAGGCTCGAATGCTTGTGAGTAGTTGCAAGACAATTTAAGTGGCGTGTTTTTGTGTATTTATTTCTGATAACTTTCTCTTTCTACAGAAGTTACTGGGAAATCAAATGGCTGCATTTCGGCTAATCATGAAATGTATATGGTCTAAAGGAGGCACTTTTGAAAAGTTTTCTCGCAAGAGAGGTTTACAAGATGTTGTAATGGAACAGGTGGAACAAAATAATGGAAGTAACGAGGAAGAGAAAGTTGAAGATGAAGATGATGAAGATGAAAATGGAAATGACACTGATAATAATGTGGATGAGGATGATAACTGATGTGGTTTGAATGTTTAGCTAATATTTGCCCTGTGGTGTATATATAAATGTGTGTGTAATCTGACTGTGTTTTAAAATAAATACATGTATTATTTACCTCTTATTTGCTGGGGTATATTGATCTTTGTATTAAATTTTTAAGGAGTATTCTATAGCAATAGGGAGGAGAGAGTGAAATTAAACTTATCCCAGCTGCTGCTGATTCCAGCATTACCAGCACAAATTCATGTTAACATGGTTTTGAAAATTTCAAAGTAGATATTATTTTAAAGTTCAGGGATCATTTTAATTGAGACCTTTAATTCCTGACCAGTGGAGTGACATTCCAAAGGTAGCAGTCAACCTATTTGGTATTATCAGTATTGTGAAGCTACATATTAATTTAGCAACTGGCATTCTTCACTCTGCTGGTTAGTGTCCACGAGTAATTGCAGATAATTCTCTCATGAAGACAAGAGTAATTGACATGCATTAAACACTGCCATTTATCAGGACACTGCCTGTGTATTTGATGTGTCGACATAGGCAGTTAAATTGTAAATGTAATGATGTGCATTTAAGTTGGTCTAACACATCGCCTGGTGTAATAGCGTTAGTACAAATGTAAAAGACCCCTGTTAAATTTTCATGAAGTAAATTACAAATTCACTGTTAGTGGAATTTTTATTTATGTGGATCACCTCCATTCCTGATGAGCTATGGCTGAATTTTAATTTATTGGAATGCATCTTGAATTTTGTAGATTTCTGATTAAGTTCTAATTAAAATGCTGTTTCCTTTTCAAATTATCCTCAATTTCTCACTCGCAATGCTGCACAGGGACATAACGGAATTTTTTACTGACTTAATCTTGCCTCCTTTGCTTAAAGTAGGAATGCTAAGTTAATCGAAAATTTCTTGTATTGAAGTATTGACAACTTTAATACTTAACTGAATTACATGCTAATTTGTAATAAAATTGAGAAAGTGCATGCAAGTGGAGAAGTTAATTCTGTTTTCTAGTCTCTAAGATCTCATGATTGTAATCCTTTTTAAGTGATATTGGTGTACTTGTAATTTGGATGAATTTGTTTGATAAATTCTCATAGTGCCACCAGTGAATTTTTTTTTTTAAATCTTGTAATTTCAGTAGCTTTATCTTAGTAGCATCAGTAGGTAAGTAATCACTGTAAGGAGTTCATATCAAGAAAGTGCTGTAAGTTTTTCCCTGCTCTCAAGACGCTGGTTCATTCAGAAGGTGGATATAATTGTGAACTTGTTTTAAGAATGCATAAAAAAAAAGGCTTGTGAAGATGTTTTGGTTTCTTAATGTTTGTCCTTTGCACATTACCTGACCAATTTATTGTGCAATATAAACATTTTTTACATGTTAAGAATATTTGAGCAGATCCATAGTTCATGAAGGTTATGTATTTTCAATTGTAAAATGGATGTACAGAAAAAATCAAATAAAATGTATCATTTATCAAAAAATTGTGTAGGACAGCACTTCTTTCTAATTGATTTGAATGTATAGGATTTAAGGGGAATTCAGAGGTGGTAATGTAGAGCAACAAAGTTGAGACAATACGATTGCATATTTAGGCTCAATATAAAAATATATATATATTTGCTTTCTATGATTCTTGCAAAACATAACATTCATATAACCCTCTGGATTTCCACAGACAATTCATTTAAATATCTTACGAGTTAATGAAAACACCCTGAGGAATATACTGCACATTGCGGTTTTGTTAAACAAAATCTTCCACCATACATTTGATTTGTATGTTTAAGTATTTTACATCTTTGGTTACAATTTTGGTATGTAATAGAGCATTGCTCATCTAATAACAAGGCATGTTCAACTCATGCATGCTTTACATGTACTTTAAATTAACATTTCTACAATTTCTGTTTCACTAAATAACTGAAAATGTAACTTCATAAAAATTAAATTTAACCACTTCATAATAGACAATCAAAGATAAAAAAAATTAAAGACCTTTTTGGTCTAAAAGAAAAGTAAAGAACCTATGAGAATATTTTGGGAGAAAATGGGCAAACCCATTACATCTTCAGAAGACATTTTTAAGGCAGCAGATACTCTGGACGGATTTCTTCATAGGCAGCATTGAGAAGTGATTGCTGCTTATTACCAAAGGCACTGGGTATGAAAGACTAGCCTGGTTCAGGTTTGACTTGCTCCTCAAACCTTGACAGAATTCTAACATGATCCTTCTCGCTTCCATCTTAGCATTGCCATTTGTTTTACTTTTTTGGTAAATCTCATGTGCATTGAACCATTCCAACTTCTAGAGTTTTCCTTCTCTGTGATATTACACGCCCATTTCATTGCATTTTTGTGCATAGTATATTACCACTTGAAATGTCCTTTCACTTGGTGTTGACCAACGGTTGGCTTGCTCGTAACCTCAGCCGACTGGGAGAACAGTTTGCTTCATCTGTCTCATCCCCACAATCATCTGCTCCATCACAAACAGCAGCTTTCTTCACACAGCGTCCATTCCTGCACAGTGACACAAAATGTCACTAGTGCATGACTGATGACCCATCACCAACAAAATTTTAAGATACAGTAACTTGCAGTAGAATAAATATGAAAATAAATTTAACAAAAATGGGAAGGTAGTGGAATGAAGATGTAAGAATACTCTGAAATCTTGAATTACAAAATTTTGTAAATTATACTTGTCATTACTGAACAACGAAGGTATTAATATTATGAAAATTAGAAATGGAAATAATGAATAAGCAGCAGAAAAATTCTCCCAGCCGGCAAGTAAATGATTCCCAATATTTTGTGGCGAAAATCATACATTTATAAATGCAAAGAAAAACAAAATTATTTTTGTAAGCAAGTTACTTGGTGTTGAAAGAATTTTTTTTCACCCAAAACCTAATGAAAATATGAAAACTAGAAAGAAAAGGATAAAAGCATGAAGAAAATAAAATGATTTCGGAAAGCAATTTTAAAGACTTCAAATGGGATAGAGTTTTGTGTATTGCTTCCATTATGAAGCAGGCAATACTAGGCGAGTACTCATTTTTTTCTGTTCAGTTGTGCATAACATTTGACACCCTTTTTTCTTCCAATGGACTCAAGTCTTATTATTTTAATAGGTGAAATACTTGTGCTAAATTCACCTTGCATGAAGCTGCTGTGTAATGTAATTAGTCAATAATTAAAGGATATGAATTTTCTTAGGAAATCTATTTTAGTAAATTGCCTTCAGTAGATTACGACCAGAAATGCTATAAATGGGAAGATGCATCTTTATCAAAGTTGTCAAGATCTTCCCTTTCCACACTATTTTTAATTTCAATTTATATTACAGCAGTCAATAAATTGCTTGTGGATATTCATGAAAAATTTACAAATCATTGTTAATACTAAAAATATAAGTGAATTTTCGATTAATACATTTAAAAATATCTTGTACTCTTAAGAGGTTGTCCATACATTACGTTATGCTAAACAGTGGGGGAGGGGGTTTATGGCACCATTACACTATGTTACATAGGAGTAGGGGGTGTTAATTTGGTGTTATGTATCATTGATATTTATCTTTTGAAATTTTCACCATAATAATGAAATAATTCCTTATAATCAGTCGCATACTAAAACATTAAGATATTAACAAATTAAATTAAAAAATATATACAAAAATAATGATGTAATTGTTACATTAAATGGAAATCTGTTTTCGTCAATGATATGTTATGTATCTGTTAAATTTCAAAGAAAATATTCCAAACTGATCTGTAATATATTTTAGAAAATTCCAATTAAATTGGCACAATGGTCTGTTGCCCATGCATCACCGAAGACAACTGGTGCAAGGCCTGTGAAAAATTGTTTCGCCTGTGCTTCTGTACTTAACTCAAAAATTGTTTCTAATCTTATTGTTTGGTGTGATCAGCATCACTAGCTAATTCTTAAATTTTAATACACAACACAAATGAAATTAAGTTAAATAGATTTTACAATAATGTAATAGATTTTTATTTATTGTAAAGAGGGGGATGTCATTACTGTTACATCATTACTTAGGTGGAGGTTCAAGTACATGTTAGAAGTGCATTACAGGGTGAAGAGAGGGTATTCAAAATATTCCAAATTTGCAGTCTGTAATTTAAGGACAGCCCCTAATTGATTCGTACCAAGATAGACCTAGTTGCTCTTCTGTGCAATCTTAACAGAGTATTATCAGATTAATTTAATATGCTTGAAATGAGGTATGCAGAAAATTAAACTTAACTTAAAAAGGGGTTTCATACTTCCTCATCAAGAACTAATGAAAGGGACCATTCAGTATTTATATTTTACAACCACTTTTTAAAAATTTAAACCCAAACATTTTTTATTAACTCTGACATTAATGTATACTTATAAATTTAGCAATAAGTATAAAATGTGATGAGAACAACCATTCTTCATTCACCCCCTCTTTATTCGGTTGTGTCATAGTTGTGGGGACCTCCCCGCCCCTTCCTCAAGAGAATGTATTCTTGAATGGCCTATGCAAGTAATATTTAAAAGAATTTGAACAATTTCTAAATCTACTATTAAAATTAAAAGAGGAATTAAAAATAACATTTATTTATTTATGTTTTAAAATAAAATGATGGACAAGTGCATTCACTTGTTTTTCATAAAAAACATTTGGAGAAGGACAAGTCACATTGTTGACTACCTTGCAGGTTTGCATTTATTGAGCTTTGAAGATCATTAATAATTATATCTTAAAATACTTTGTGTATAATTTTAGTTGACTCATTTTAAAATCTAGTTTAATTCGTTTAATTTCAAAAAAAGACAAAATTCTGTGTTCGAGAAAGAACGTGCATAAGACTTTATACTTATTTGTATGCATTTGAAAAGATTGTATTTTACATTTCCTTCTAAGTATGGACATGAAGCTAGCATTAATTGTCTGGAATAACAACAGCCTCATATTAGTATAAATTTGTCAAAAATCAGTTGTCTGAAACAAAATTCCATAACCATTTGTTATTTTTCATTAATTGAATATTAACTTTTGCTGTGAGTTACATAGGTGGTGACTGTAATGTTATACATCAACTTTGGCTATTTTCTGTAATGTTCTGTAACATTTCTGGTAATGTTGCACTTAGCATTGAATATGAAATGAAAGTCCACAAAAAGAAGAAAAATCAACACGTTTTGGGCACAGTTCAAAACTTTGGACGTCAGAGTCTTATTTACTGTATTTTCACCCTAAGGAGTTGCTTTGTTACTATTCTTACAAAGTCCCAGAACACACATCATTGCAAGAATAACCAGTGATGCTGAAATACAAATGTCTAATTTACTTTGTAAATTCAAATTAAATTGGTGTTATATCTGTATGTATAATAAAACATACACATTGATAGAGATAAAGATTTTTATCTCCTTCCATGTTTTATTTTTTTTAAAGCGTCTATTTCATTAAAAACTTCTTATATACAAATAAGAGAATTGGATAAAGAAAGGTATAATTGCACTAGTGGTATGTTGAAGAAAATGAGCGATGACAGGAGTTTTTTCTTATTTACTGCAAGTGCAATTATAACCCTTTATCCAAGTGTTTCTTGTTCAATATTTTTTGTGTCCATTTAATAACAATTTTAATTTTGTTATATACAAGCATATCTTTAACATTCAAGGCATATGTTTGATGATGTTTGTTCGTTCTGAACAAGACCCACTCTACTGAGCCTTGCTTTCTGTATTTATGATCACCTAGTATCTTCGAGGATAAGGAAATTGTATTAAAAATGAAATATAGATCGTACTCCAGATCAAAATTTAAAAGAAGCTGAGAAAGCAATACAAACATTACTTTCTAGCAAAAGTAAAGTCACATATGAGGGAGAATATAATGTTTGTAAATCTTAGAAAATGGAAAAGCGTGTCACTTCTGATTCAGAAGAGATTTTGTTAGCATTCTTTTCAGAATGGGTAAATATAACTGACATTTATGTTTCTTCACATTTTTAATATGCTTATACAAAATATGTTTTACGTTTATTTTTGTCATGTTAATTATTTTATGTTATTCCATTAGTTAGCTAGTGCAAACCATTGTGCTTGTGGCTAAATTTATCCATGCTGAAGAGAACATTGCATGTGAAAGATAAAATTGATATTTCACATAACAATTTCAATTCATGTTTATAAAAATGAAGGAAATCAGACTTCTGTGAGTGACAAGAACTAAATAGATTCTTGGTGGAGGTACCATCTTAAGAAGGCAACTTCAGTACACGAAGGTATGATGTCAATGTAATATTGACAAAAAGTATAATTTTGTTACATTCCCCGATTTATGCAACAGTATATTATTTATTATATCTCTTGGTAGTTATAGTAGTAATGAAATATTTGATCATAAATGTTACTGATGAACTACTTAATCTGTGATGTGAATGTTTTTATGCATGTCCAATGTGACTAAATTATACAATTTTTACCCTTTCCCTGAGATCTCATTGGTAGTTGTAAGTTTTAATTGCATGCATGTAATTAATACAGGGATAATTAACAATTTTTTGTGGCGTTAATGAGTAATTTAAATTTACAAACCCCAAAAAATTAATAATTTCTAATATTTTTAAACAGGATACAAATATGAGCAAGTAAACGATGTAAAAGAGCAAAAAAATGTACTTACACAATTTTTGATCTTTTGTTTATCTGGTCATCTTTCATTCATATATTTTGGTTTATGTAGTAAAACTTTTGAAAGTTATATAAAACTAACTGTAAACAGAGATATCTAAATATCTGATTAAGAGTGCATGTAAACTTGCTTGAACTCTAGATGACATTTCACAAATGTCTTGTGCTCATGGCTTTCAAAATAAGATATGAATGAACGTTTTTTAACTTGGCAGTAGATACTAACAATCAACAGCGAAGCTTAAGTCAACAGGGATCCCCGAGTACATTTCTGGGCTCCCTTTGCCATTCAAATTTTTTTAAATTTTCATAAGACATTTTACTAGCAAGTAAATAAAATTTCCCACAAAGGGAATTAGATTATAACTTTAATTATTACAATCAAATACTTTTTTATTTCTTTCAGCTGTTTACAGGTTTACTGGATCTGGAAAGCCTTTTCACCAAATACCTTGAAACAAATTCCCTAATTTACTGGTTTTGATAAAATAATTTAAATGATTGTATTTAAAAATTCTGTTATAACTTGTAAAAGCAGTTATTAATGACTTCCACTGCTTCTAAGGAGGCCTAAAATAAATTACAATTGTAAAAAATTCCTATTTGTCTGTAAAAAAGTGGAAAATCATAGATTCAAAATATTTACAGAAGTAAAATGTTTTATCGAGTTCAGCAATGAGGCCCCTTCGAAAATGTTCAGGGGGGCAAGGCCCCCCTGTCCCCCTGCCCTCTGAGCACCCCTATGCTAACAATACAAGAAAGCAATAAAAAGGTTAAGGATGAGGATATGGATGAGAATGATGGGGAAAATATATTAACAATAATTATGAAAGATACTGGCCTAATGATGTCAAATGAAGTTTTTGTTTTTAAAAAGATCTAGTCATGGAAGAATGAAGAGTTTCAAAGAGACCACCCTTTGTTGTATCTGGTTAAAATTTTTCATAATTTAATATGCATTTTATGATCTTATTTCACTCAAAGAACTCACCCGCATCGCCATTCATGTCTCTTACAGGCACCCCCACACCCAAAGGGTTCATCTGACTGGTCATGACAGTCTGCCAGACCGTCACAGAAGCGAACTCTGGGAATGCATTGCCCATCAGAGCAAGTGAACTGGTCTGCACGTGGGCAGGCTGCAAACAACCTTCAGGTTATGACCCATTTCCAATAAATAATTAAATAAAATGCTCTTCATAAAAATGTTTTATTGATTTTATGATTTATTTAAAAAAATCTTAACTAAGTTTATATTTGAAAATTAATATTCTCAATAAGTCAATATGATTACTATATACTATCAGAGTAGAAGTAAAAGAAGGCATCATGAACTCTAATTGTTAGGTTATTAAACAATGATTAACAAAGCAGTTCCAATAACTCATTCAATCATCTCACATTTCCTGGACTAGTCATGGTTATTTGTAAAACAAACAATAAATTACAAAAATGTGCTTGTGTTAACATTGCTATTCTTTTATTCTTGACCAAATGCTAACCAATTTCATTTTTCGTCATTGCTATCTTGAAACGTTAGCTACTTTTACTTGTTTAGGTTCTAGGAACATTCGCCATGACCATCTGAAATGTGGAGTTATCCCACCTTGAGTACAATTCAGCTCATCTGTGCCATCCCAACAGTCAATGATATGATCACAGCGCTTACTGCGTGGTAGACATGATGTTCCATTTCCGCAATGAAAATGAGTTTCCAGGTCACATTCTGAAACATTTACAAAAAATTTTGTAACTTCAGAATTGAAGACCACCACCTTGTAAACAAAACTGAATAGGAGAGGCAGTCAAAGAATCTTTTTTCTATGAATTCAAAACATTTTCCAGACATGACATTCTTGAAAACTTAATAGTTTCAACGGAAACCAAATTCTTTGATTGCAATATCACATAACAATTTGAAAAAACAAACTTATGATAAATTTTGAATAAAATTTCATGTCAAATTACTCCACCATATTTGAAAAAATGTTGAAGAATTAAACATTTTTCTCTCCTTTATACTCTAATGACATGTTTCAATTTTTGATATTAATAGTAAATCTTAAGTGATTCGAAGATTATGTGCTTACAACAGAAAAATCTGAAAATTTCAAAAATATGTGAATCTTTTACCACAGTTTTATAATACTACGTAATGTTAGGGTGATTTCCTAAATTCAAGAAAAATGTCAAGAGTATGTTATGTGTCATAAATGTTAATATATCAGGGATATGACATATTAAAACATTTATGGAAGCCAAGATAACCAAGACAGTGTGTCAACCAACAATGCTTCACTGTGCAGAAGTAGAGGGTTTCAAATGCTGAAGTCAGCTGGTGAAATAGATATTTGTTGTGATCATGTGATGTAATGCAGGGTCCACAAACTAAGATGTGAAATCTGAGGACCAAACTTCTCAAGTGTAAGTGCTTGTCGTTCATTAGGAAATGCCTACTAATAAGGACTCTGATGGTGGGATGGCAAGCCCCCATCTCTCCCCAAATTTTTGTAATCTTAGTTTATTCTAGTTGACAAGATAGTTTCAGTAAGACATAATAACAATGATATTTATTTGTTATATAACAGACAATCTGTAAAACCACAAATAATAAACATAAAATGTTACTGTCCTTCATTAATCAAAAACCCAAAATGCATGAGGAAGGGATATTAAAAAGAAGCTCTGGGGTCAGTGCATAGATGTTTGGTAATTTTGAGAACCTGAATTTCATTTCTCAAACAAGGCCAAGAAGCATATTGCTTTGCACCAAAACTGTTCTAAGTATTATTGCAGTTACAACCTTCTCTCTGGCAACTGCCGTTATCCTATATTTATAGTCAGTTTATTATTGAATTCACAAATAGCTGCCACATACCTCAACATTTTCACTTTCTCGAATACGTACTGTCTCGTACACGTATTTAAGTAGTGTATAAGATGTCATAAATGCCAGTTTGCAGTATATGTAGTGTATAAGATGTCATATTGCTTTATTGCTTGCCAGTTTGCTCTATTATTGTGTATAAGATGTTATAAATGCCAGTTTCTAGTATATGTAGTGTACTGCAGAACAGTATTACCGAAATGTTTTCTGTGAAGATAAGTTCATATTTCTGCATTTTCAGAAACTCTCAAATGCCATTTTTTGCAAAAAGACTCCAAGTTTTTCTTCAAACTTTTTGTATGGATAGTGCTATAAATATACTGTATAAAATGACCCAAACACCATTTCGCTCTATTCTTTTGTTTTTTCAATTACAAAAATGTAATTTTTTGATGTGTGTCTGACTTTGTTAATATTTGCATTAGTGGCAATTTGTTCACATTATTGCATTTAAGAGAACATGAGCTTCAAACAATGTCTTATAAAGTTTCTCAAAAACTCAAAAGTTTCCTGTGAAAATGAGCTCAAAATTCCACATTTTCAGAAGCACTCAAAGGCCATTAAAGTCCTTGTAGGACAAGGTTTTACTCTTCTATAATGTTCTTTGAGGAAAATTATGTTCTATTATTAGGAAACTAAAAAATTAAGAAAATAAAAAAAAAATGTACTTTGGGCAGTGATAGATGCCAGCTGGCAAGATATTGGGGCAAAACCGGAAAGCCAACCCTGCCCCAAGAAATTAGAAAACTACATAGTATAAGAAAGTTTGTGCCATTTTGGAGTACCACTAGTTTAATTTACCACAAAGACTACTTATTAACTTTAATAAGTCAAACAAAAAATTCTTAAGAGTTGAACTAAAATTCAACAGAGATGTAAACATTTAAATCATTTCCTTTTATGTCCCCTATAAATTGAACATGTTAGAGATGCCCATACTAAACTTATTCAACATAGATATGCATAAAAACTAGTAGAATTCCATGAAAGTGTGAGTAGCATTAGAAGATTAAACAATTAATAAAAGAAGAGAGCACAATGTGCGAAATTATTTATAACCTAAATAGTGTTAAGAATGAAAAGAAATACATGGAAAAATCATAATTCATAATTTATTAAAAACAATTGTTTTCAAAGTACACTTTACATTAGTCAGTTATATTTATCACTCCAAATTTATCCATTCTTATTTCTTTTTGTTCTATTTTTGGCCCCCAATACTTTCTCATTGCTTTTTTAAAAGGATTAATTTAAAGAGGGAGAAAAACTATATTCCTTTGTGGTTACCAGATTTTTCCATCCCAGTTTGGTGAAAAGTTCAGTCTTTCAGTTATTTCCTTTAACACTGTTAATATACATGATTTGTTTGGCTAAAATAAAAGCTTACTTCACATTATCAAATCTAATTTATAATTTATATTTGATTTGTAATTATATTTTATAAAATTGCAGTGTACCACAGATTTTATTCATTATTTGAGATTGGGTTAATTGGTTTACATTATCTTTATCGTTAAATTCAAGAATTGTAATTTTTATATTCTAAAAGGTGATACGAGGTAGATAAACACTATCATTCACATGATTTTAGCAACCAGACTTTGATTACTTCCAAAACACATTTCTAAATTCCCTATTAGAAATTGTTTTTATTGAGAAAACAATTTTCTGCAAATCTATTACTAACATCCTCTAAAACCTTTTAAATAAAACAAAGAATACGTCTAAGAAAGATAATGCATCTCTTGTGATATTTACAGGCATAATTTAAATTTGCAGTTACAGTATGAACTAGTCATTTTAAGTTCTTTATATTTATACTGAACATTTGTGCATTTGTCGCTTATTTTTATTTTATAAACTAACAGCAGTGGTAATTTTCTGAAAAAAGTGTAGGAGGTTCTACGATACGAGTGCCAACAGCAAGCAATCATCATGAACCTGTTATCCAAATTGATCATTATAAAAATCTATTGATTAACAGAGCATTCATTAGCTGCAAAATTTCCCCCCCATAACTTAAATCTCTCATTTATATTTTCTTCAGGAACATCACCTCTTCTGAGTCAGAGGATCCAAGTCTTGCTCGAAATCATGTCAGATGGAAATAGATTTTGGCACACACATCAATTTTTTTTATTTAGTATACACTATTCATTTTCTTTCAGTGAATTTTCTTTCATTCAAATTAGTTCTTATTTTAATAGAATTTTCTTTATAAGACTTAGAACTCACCACAATCAAATTCATCAGTGTGATCATAGCAGTTCAAGTGACCATCACAGCGTTTGACCCGTGGAATGCAAAGGAGGTTTCCACAACGCCATTCTTCTGCTAGGCATGGTGAATCTTCCACACATCTACAGAAAAAAAATAATTTTAAGAGATAGAACCATTTTGAGATTTATTAAGTTAAACAGGCCTACAAAATAGTAGATAGCAAAGTAGTTATACACTTGAAGATTACAGAGTCAAATTGAAGTTACTTTTGTGAAGTTATTTCAAACTAAAAGAGACCATAATCCTCCTTCCCCCCTGGAACATTCAAAATTGTTTTTGAAGTGAAATGTAGGTTTTAATAATAATTATAACAACAACAACAATAATAATAATAATAATAATAATGAGAAGAAGGAGGGAGACGGAGGGGAGAAGAAGGAGGGAGACGGAGGGGAGAAGAAGGAGGGAGACGGAGGGGAGAAGAAGGAGGGAGACGGAGGGGAGAAGAAGGAGGGAGACGGAGGGGAGAAGAAGGAGGGAGAGGAAGGGGAGAAGAAGAAGGAAGAGGAAGGGTAGAAGAAAAGGAAGAGGAAGGGTAGAAGAGGAAGAGAAAGAGGAAGGAGAGGAGTAGGAAGAAGAGAAGTAGAAGGAGGTGGAAAAGAAAAACAAGGAAGAGGGGAAAAAGGAGGAAGGGAAGAAGGAGGAAGAGGAATGGGAGAAGAAGGAAGAAGAAGGGTAGAAGAGAAAGAGGAGGAGGAGGAAAAGAAGGATAAGGTGAAGAAGAACAGTGGAAAGTGTTCACGAATTCTGAGGATCTCTTCCAAGCAATTGAGGACATGGGAAACCGATAAATCCCCGGGATTGATAAGATCCAGATTTATTGGATTAAGAAATTAACGGCATTACATTCTCATTTAGCAAAGGCTGTTTCTACAATTTTAGAAAACGCAAAGGATCTCTCGGAACGGCTCGCACGCGGCATCATACATTTACTACTAAAAGCGGGAGACAGCTCTTTGGAGAACAAAAGGCCAATCAATTGTCTGCCAGTAATGTAGAAAGTTATAACTGAGCCATAGCTAATGAAATGTACTGTCATGTAGAGAAGAAACATCTGTTGCCAGTCGAACAAAAGGGATGTCGTAGAAGTTCCTATGGCTGTAAGGAAATCTTGCTACTAAATAAAGTCACCTCGAATGATGTAAGGAAAAGATTTAAGCAGACTTGAATAGACTACCTGAAGGCTTTTGACAGTGTACCACAAGCTTGGATTTTGAAGACCCTGGAGATCTTTCTATTTCATCCTAGACTTATTGGATTTTGCATGGCTAGAGTAAGGTCATGGAGTACCAAGTTACTAATACACAGCGGAAAAGAAGCTGTAGAAACAAGAAGTATTCAGATTAGCAGGAGTATTTTTCAAGGAGATTCGTTATCATCTCTGCTGTTTTCCATTAGTTTGATCCCACTTTCTAGACAGTTGTCGCACACAAACTTTCGTTACAAGCTCCAAGGTGAAGAAAGGCCAGTATCACATTTGTTTTATAAGGAGGATCTTAAAGTGTTTGCTAAGAATGAAGCGATTCTTTTCCAAATGCTGTCTGTCATAACTGATTTTAGCAACGACATCAGCATGATGTTTGGTCTTAAAAGAGTGTGCACAAATCAATTTAAAGAGAGGCAAAGAGACAAAGTCGGAGAGCATTGAGGTTGATATGCAAACTGTGATTCAAGACCTTGAGCCAGGTAAAATTTACAAATATCTGGGCATTGAAGAATGTGAGATCATCTCGAACGATGCAATGAAAGATAGTTCACAGGAACTATTACAGAAGAGTGAAGCTTGTCCTGCAGTCCGCTCTGAGCTCCTGGGATAAAATATATGCAATAGGTAGTTTCGCGGTGGCTGTAGTAGAGTGCAGTTTTGGACTAGTGGACTGGACTGAGAAAGAAATTCGAATTATGGATCGAAAAGAAACAGAAAACTGCGAGCAATGCATCATGTTGCCCACCCTCAAGCAGATGTACATAGATTTTGTGTCACATAAGGAAGGAGGAAGAAGCCTTAGACAAATTGAAGCACAATGTATTAGTTGGGATGGTGTAGTCATCAAGATGGTGTAGTCATCAAGATGGTGTAGTCATCAAGATGGTGTAGTCATCAAGATGGTGTAGTCATCAAGATGGTGTAGTCATCAAGATGGTGTAGTCATCAAGATGGTGTAGTCATCAAGATGGTGTAGTCATCAAGATGGTGTAGTCATCAAGATGGTGTAGTCATCAAGATGGTGTAGTCATCAAGATGGTGTAGTCATCAAGATGGTGTAGTCATCAAGATGGTGTAGTCATCAAGATGGTGTAGTCATCAAGATGGTGTAGTCATCAAGATGGTGTAGTCATCAAGATGGTGTAGTCATCAAGATGGTGTAGTCATCAAGATGGTGTAGTCATCAAGATGGTGTAGTCATCAAGATGGTGTAGTCATCAAGATGGTGTAGTCATCAAGATGGTGTAGTCATCAAGATGGTGTAGTCATCAAGATGGTGTAGTCATCAAGATGGTGTAGTCATCAAGATGGTGTAGTCATCAAGATGGTGTAGTCATCAAGATGGTGTAGTCATCAAGATGGTGTAGTCATCAAGATGGTGTAGTCATCAAGATGGTGTAGTCATCAAGATGGTGTAGTCATCAAGATGGTGTAGTCATCAAGATGGTGTAGTCATCAAGATGGTGTAGTCATCAAGATGGTGTAGTCATCAAGATGGTGTAGTCATCAAGATGGTGTAGTCATCAAGATGGTGTAGTCATCAAGATGGTGTAGTCATCAAGATGGTGTAGTCATCAAGATGGTGTAGTCATCAAGATGACCCACTAATGAGGTAGGTCATTAAATCTGACCGAAGAATGGGAAACAGGCATCGTTAGAGAAACAAGAAGCATTGCGAAGAAAACTACACAAGACACACAGAATAACATAGACAGTGAACTTCTGATACTATTAAAAATGAAACGTGAGACAAAAATGTTAAAGAAGTCGCGGAGAGACAAACCACTCCATGGACAGTATTTAAAAAAATGGATAAGGTGAAGATCAATAAAGATCAATCATTTATATGGCTTAAAAGGGGAAGAATGAAGCCAGAATCGGAAGCAGTTCTAATAGCTGCCCCAGAACAGTCGTTCAGAACACGACATTATGATAAAGCGGTTCTCAAAATTTCCCAACATGATAAATGCCATATTTGCCAGTAACGAGTAGAAACCATTGATCATATTGTCTCAGCTGGTCCAATTCTCGCTAACACCAAACATTTGAAAAGACACGACAGGGTGTGTAGTTACCTCCACTGGCAGACCAGTCCCACCCTCGAAGTTCCAAACACATGCACAACGAACTCTCTCCAAAACCGGTGACGTCTGTTGGACTGTGTACCATACTGTGCGACCGACAAATACAAACTGATCGCACGATTGTGGTGAACAAACCGATATTGTTATCCGGGATTTGAAGAAAATAACATTTATACTTGTAGATGTGACTCTGCCGTGCGATCAAAACGTAACCAAGACGGCAGACAAACAATACAATAATTTGGAATAGCCGAATGTGGGGCGAAAAACGCAGGTCGTCCCGATAGTTATCGGAGCTGTAGGATTTGTTCCGCAAAATTTGTGTCAGAACTTGGCTAAACTCCCAGGTCATTCAAAAGACTGGGAAGTGCAAGAAACTACCTTTTGCCCACATTTTGCGCTTGGTATTGAAGAGGCACCGAGAGCCTTACAGCTGCTCCTGAGCCCTTAGAAGCTGGTTGCAACCTGGAGTAGATTTTATATTCAACTGATAACATATTGAGCGTGAATTAGAGCAATAATATATATATGTATATATATATATATATATGTGTGTGTGTGTGTGTGTGTGTGTGTGTGTGTGTGTGTGTGTGTGTGTGTGTGTGTGCGTGCGCGTGCGCGTGTGTGTGTGTAGGAATCGCAGGCTTACGATTCCCAGAAAAGGTAGAACACGAATTGCCTTAAATAACGTGTATTAGCCAAAGATACAAAATGCACACCTTTTCAACAAAATAATACATCAGACTCTAATAATATTGTTTTCCTATGGCAACCACGCTTCTGCCTCTTCCACCACGCGGCGCCGTCATAGCCAAACGCCGCGCTAGTCAAGCATCAGAAACATCAGATCCCACATATATATAATCTTTAGTCGTGATGTAATGGAAAAATAATAATAATAATAATAATAATAACAACAACCGGGAGAGGTGACTGAGGGCATCAACTGATGTCACTGCAGTGCCTCTGATCGGGAGGGTGTTGGTTCGAGTCCCGACTGTGGCAGGATTTTCTTGCTAGATAGCTGGGTCGAGTTCTGTCACTATCTGGAGAATTCTAGCGACCGGCTGCTCTGATCGGTAGTTTTTGGTGGTTTCTCTTATTAGTACCACGCGAACTTAGAGTTTGTCGGGAACTTAAGAGTTTGTCGCAGCTTGGACGGTGCCCCGTTGGTGGGAGATACCACGATGCGGGAAACTCCGTTAGGCGACGGTAGGTCGGCGCCTGTTCTCACCATCAAGAGGGCGATGACTACCATCACCTCCCGCGATGGCACATGTACTACACTTATGGGACTAATGACCTTGGCAGTTGACGCGCCCGGAATCATTAATCAACGAATAATAATAATAATAATAATAATAATAATAATAATAATAATAATAAATCAGAATTTATGTGTTATTTTAACATAACAGTTATGTTCAGAATTGAAAATGCCCGGTCTTTCATGTTCCGTGTTTCTCTTCATTGTTTAGAGCCTTTCAAGAACTGTGTCTTATTACAGTATAGCCAAATATGATGTAGCCGTAAGCTCAATGCTTTGGAGTTGTGAAAATTGCAATTTGAGACTTCCAAATGGCGGCTGTCTGCGGACGCAGCCGGGGATCGGTGACATTTGACAAATGTTTCCTTGCGGAATGTCCAGAGCTACCTAGTGACGAGGTTTTGAACTTCGTCTCCACATACATTTCCTCCGGTTCGCCTACAGGATGCAATAGTGCTTAATACCTATTCCAAGACAAGGCGATATATATTCTTAAAATCTCTACACATATCTTGCAAAATTAACTATAAACGTATATTTTATGTTTCTACCAGCGGAACCCGGCAGATGTTCTGTTCTTTCTCTCCTCCGCCGCTCCCTCTCCGCCGCTCCCTCTCCGCCGCTCCCTCTCCGCCGCTCCCTCTCCGCCGCTCCCTCTCCGCCGCTCCCTCTCCGCCGCTCCCTCTCCGCCGCTCCCTCTCTGCCGCTCCCTCGGCGGAGATGAAGCCAACAAAACAGAGATAATTAAAATTGGTGTAGCCATTCTTGAGTTATAAATGGTGGAACTAACACAACTTTGTGTTATATATAGAGATTTAAAATGTTATATTTAATGACTCTTGCATTGCTCGATTGACATTTAAAGACGTCAAAAATTATTGGTTTCTCGAATATTAAATTTATCCATAGCACAGTATAATACTTATACTGTGTCCAGTCTCCAGTTCCCTTTCCACAGCCCCTCCCCTTCCCATTCAAGATTTTGTGCCCCTCTCCTCAATATAATCTCCGGAGCTGTCACTGGAATGGGGAAAAAAAGAGAGAGACAGAGAGAGAGAGAAATGGGAGAGGAACGAAATGTTAGAAGGAGCCAGAAGAAGGTGAAAACGCAGAGCAACGCCCCACCTGAAGGCGTCGCGATCGAGGCGGTGGCAGAGGTCGCGTCCGAGGCGGCAGAGGCCTCCGCAGCCCGTGGGGTCGGCGGCGTCGGTGGGCTGGCGGCACGCGGGCAGCGTCTCCCCGGCCAGCGCCACGCACACCTCGCCCGGCAGGCACGCGTCGCAGCGGCGTGGGCCCAGCGTCAGCGCTGCAAGCCAGGACGCACGAGGTAATCGGGCGTGATGGGACCTCCGATTATTGCTCGCGCAAGTTTTCTTGATACACGAGCTCCCTAGTCCTCACCCGACGTTGAATAGCACGGACCGTTGAGATACTTTGGTTCGACTCGGAACGGCACGTACCAATTTACAATGCTGGCAACAACCACCTCGTACTTTCAAAACAATCTTAGTATTTCTCGTGGCACGCTTTGACGCGTTACGTTCATGCCCACAGTTGTTACGCCCTTTTAAGTGGTGATGTAGCCGGAGCCGTCCTTTCCAGGCACCCCCCGCTGCGGAATATCAAGAAAACTTGCGCGTGTAGTACAAGCAACTGACTACATGAAAAATACAATTTTCAACTACAATGTATAACAGTCAAATTTAATGTGCAGATACAATTAACACTGGCACCGACCGCCGCAAATGGTGTCCTTCAACTCAAGTGTTACCAACCCGTTAAGAACCAGCTCTTGATTATCCCCTCTTGTTTGGTGAATTTCATCACGCTTTTTTCATCTCGGATAAGCGGGGCTCTGATTACCGCGACTACTGTGTGCATTATCCGGTCCAGTTTTCTTGAGCCCTCATTTCAGAAGATGAGAAAGGAGTGGGGGTGGATTATTTGGTCGACAGGACTATTACATCAAATCTGCAGCTCTTTTTCATCGCAAAATACAGGGAAATTACACGGAAGCAAGCATTTCTTGACACGAGATTATGGGTGGTATGAATAATAAAGAAGCATTTGCTTAGAGTATCTTCTCACGAGCATGAGCATTTGTTCTGAGAAAATTCTTCCACCAATGAGCATTTGCTCAACTTCGTATGAATAAAAATATTCTCCGAGTGATGAGTATATTCTCATGAAAAAATTGAGGATATTCTCACTAGTCTACGCAGCTGGTGTGATTTTGTTCCGATTCGCGCTGTTATACAACGTGTTTTAACTATCTCGTGTGCGTGCTGCCCGTGCAGTTGTTTATAAAAACTATCGTTGTTGCATTGTGAAGAGTATATTTCGATCTTAAGCTTCAATTTCACGCGTAGTGTAGCAAATGAAATGTGAAAGCGTTATTTCAGTTGCCTAAAGCATCTCATGAGCATCTCTATGATAACACGCTCCCGAGGAAGAGCTATATAGTTGCCATAACCTTTTCCTAATCATATAGTGCGTAATTAAACACGGACAAAACCATAACCTTCATTTCAAATAAGCAAGATATTGGAATTCTTAATTTTCTTTATTTCGTAAGTGTCTGAACTTTTTCATATTCTGGAGTATTAAGCAGATTCAGGCTGGGTAACATCTTTTAATTCCCCCATGATTCACGCCAGTAGTTCTATTCACATTTATTTGCATACATTTTTGTTTGAATATCTTGTATTAATCTATTCAGCCCCAAATATCGTAGTTTTTTTTATGAAATATCGTAGATTTTTGTACGAATGTGCGTACAATACAAGGTGCAGAGGAACTAAACGTGTATTTGTTCTGGTTCTTAATTTTTTATTTGTTAATTTTCTCTTCGAATTGTATAAATTTCATTCATTTGCATCAATTTTGATTACAAGGCCCATAACCTCCAGGTTTTTTTCAAAGTGTTGAATGTCTGGCAAATGTACAAATCTCTACCAACATCTTACTGAAAAAAATCAAGATCTACTCACAAAAATACTTTCAATTTCGTTTCATATGAACGAGTGCCACATCCAGTTTCCATCTTTTATTGGCTTAAAACAAGCGTTACGACGAATTTTTAATGTTTCTCTCCGAAAATCGTAACAAACTCCGCAAGTTTTATCCCGACGCCGCGCCGTGCTACTTTTACTTTATTATATTCACGAAAAAAGTCATTTCTTGTTAGATTACTACTTACAACAAAGGTACAATAACCTCACATTTAAAAGTGAGACACCTCAAGACCAGACTCAAAACAATCGGAGGATATACTCACGAAAGGAGTAAATTCTCGGTTTTTATTCACATGGTTGAGAGCATATGCTCTACCGAGCCTCGGAGAGT
This sequence comes from Acheta domesticus, assembly GCA_031308135.1. NCBI lineage: Eukaryota > Metazoa > Arthropoda > Insecta > Orthoptera > Gryllidae > Acheta > Acheta domesticus. The sequence goes on along the minus strand of JAHLJT010009436.1, from coordinate 154,536,958 downwards.
GAGAATTTTCTCAAGTTTGAAAATTTACTCATTCTTTAGGAAAATTCTCGAAACTTTTATTCATTCGCTACCGAGCATCTGCTCAGAAAACGCGAGTAAATAGCATATGCTGATTTTTATTCATAACACCCTATGTCAACAACGGTCCTTGCTATAATTTTTTCTGGATTCAAGTATCAGTAAAGGAATGGGAGCAGATCGTCCAAGGCTCAAGAAAACGTGCGCGTATGATACAAATGTGTGTGCACAATTCTTTTGGTTTTGTTACCGCCGAAGACAGAGATGGCAAAATAGGGCTCAGCACTCATTTTGTTAAAAGATGAGCGAGTTCTTTGGCCTAAGTCACTAAATCTAATTTTCAGACATCCATGATAAAAGGATTCGCAGTATCTACTATACCTATTGCCCACCATATTGAAGTAATTTTTTTACAACCTATGCCACTAATTTTCAAAATTATTTGTTTAAGTAAAGTCACTGCAGTTCGTTACTTATCTTCCTACTTTCTCATGGCATAAATAGTACTCGAGAGTTAAAGACCAACCATTTTCAAAATCCCCACATTTACATTACATGCGCAAGTTTTCTTGAGCCTGAAATCCCTTCTCCCACTTCTTTATCAACATAAGGTGAATTATTAATAATAAAAGATAGCAACGATAGTTGATAAAACCTGGTAATTTGAAAGGTTCGTCCCCATATAATAAAAATTATTTTGCATTTAAAAACGAAATACACATTTAACATAAATGTTTTGGAGGCTAAATGACCATCCCTCCCCCATTCCTTTCACATCAAGTTCAAGTCATCAAGAAAGTTCAAGAAAATGCTCACGGATATGAATAAGTCTTCCTTCTTTTCCTGTCACTTTGGCACCGAGTACTGGGAATAGTCATGCCAATCGAATACATTGAGACATAGACCTACATCTGAGTTTCCCCAGCTCACGATAGGAAATATTTACTTCGAGGAGGATTTAGAATTAATACTTGAGATTAATTGGTGACACATGTTTATTTCGAACTTATCAGTTTACTGATAAATCTTGTTCAGAACACTGTATGCAATACAGAAATGAAAAAAAATCAACTTATACTTTGATAAACGAAAACCAAGGGGTCTAGAGGTGAAACCTGGAGGTTGTTTATCCTGGTGAAATTGTAATATTAGTATTTAGTATCATATTCGCAGTTAAGTGTGTTGTTCCTGGAACCAAGTGCGCAAATATTTCACGATTTATGTCCGCTCGCACAAAATCAAGGTGAATGAAGAATTTACCGGCAATGGCATCTAACCCTACTTTAAGTTCTTTAGACCATTTCCCACCTCCCAGTAGTTTTGAGGGGACTACGGATCTGATTCTGGCATTTTTATGAATTAGAACAGTGGTGTCAAGGTCTCCTACTGGTGGCAGTGGCACGCCTCGCGGCACCGTGCCATGCCACGAGCTTCTCTACGCCACTAGTGTCGGGAAAGGAAACTATAAGTAACCCCGCCGTTTTACAATAGTGATGGCTTTGTCTCTTGCGGCGAGGTTATGAACTGCGTGGAGAGTCGATTTCGTCACGGGACTTGTGCCACGGACTCCCGCTCGTGGCATCGACCTTGGCAACAATGTATTAGAACATTACTAATCTGTGCGCGTCCCGCAGCGTAAACTGAAGATGGGTTTCTAATGTCTAAATTTGGATTCTAATGCCTAAATCGATAGGAATATCAAGCGTGCAATATTGAAAGCCCAAACGTCTTTCAAGTTTGCCTGCAAAGGTAATTTTAGTAGACCACGCCGTTTTCCTAACAGACCATCGTTTGTCATTACTCCAAATTCATCCAAATAGTTCCAAAAAGGTGCGAAATGACTGTTAGCCACCCTTCTCTAGCCATTGTTTATTTCACGCTGTTCTTCGACCCGCTGCGGATGCGCCAGAGGTACTCACCGAGCGCGGGCGGAGCGGGGGGCGCAGCGTCGTCCGCGAGGGCCGGGGCGGGGGCGGTGGGCGGCGGGGCGGGCGCCTCTCGCAGCCGCTGCATGCGCGTCACGCCGCCCAGCAGCGCGTCGACGGTCACGCCCGCGGCGTCGCGGCGCCGGCAGTCGCGCACCTCCAGGTCGCCGCCTCCGCCTGCAGCACAGCCAGCGCACCGCGTCACTCGCAGCGGATAGACTTCGTTACGGTGCGATTTTTCTAACCGTGCCTCTGGCAGATATCTGCTGTTGACCGTTTCATACAATTGGGAACTTAAACGTCACTGTAGCGACATACAAGCTCCCGATTGGATGAAACCGTCAACAGCTGATACCTGGCAGAGGCACGGTTAGAAAAATCGCACTATAGACGAAAAGACATGAGTGAGATTTTGTGCAGCCTATTCGGCTTCAGCCAGTGAGCTTCAAGCACTAGATTGCGTCACAACATTAGATGGAATTTTAAATGCAGACGGATACCAAATTCATCCCCTTGTAACAAGTAATTGAAACAGATTTATGAAGCCTTTTTCAATATTATAATTTATTATATTATTTTTTATTTCAACTGCACCTTCATCGTATTATTTTTGGTTTATCATCCGTGAAACTTTTTGCCACTTTCAAAATGTTTCTCAACATTTCTCGCTTGCCACGCAGCATGGCGGCCAGCGTCTGGACTGGCTTTTCAAACGAAATGCTCGAAATACAAATGGTTCGTGTCGTATCAGGTGTTGCGTAGAACGAGCAAAAATCGGTGCGTCGGACCAGCTCACCCATGTCTTTTCATCATGCGTTAGCTCACAAGCTTTCCATCTCCAAAAACTTCTATCAGATCTCAAACTCCGCCTCAATTCATGTGGAATTTCCGGTGAAAACAGGTGGTTGTTCATACATTCAAGTATGGGCAAAATATTGTTGTATTGAGATCCTTATGGCTCACACTGATCAGGATTCCTTTTAGTCGTCTATCATCGGCCTACACACGTTAGTACGTCATGTAGGCGCTTTTTATTCTCTCGATTTCATAGAAGTTTAACAAAGTTTGAAGGAAACTTACGTGTCTACTGGCTAATAATTGTTTCCCGTTGACGACCTTTTCCAACTTTTTGTTTTTCCATTGAATCGGTTTTAATCTGCATTACACCCCCAATTACTCAATTGATCCATTTCCCTGCAGTTGAAGCTAACGTGAGAGGTCGCGTGTTTCCTTCAATTTATTAGCCCACAGCACTGTAAAAAATATGGCCTGTATATTTAACTAGTGGTGCAGCAACAGCACATACTTTCTGGCATTATTTCTAAATTTACAATTTTCGAAAATTCAGAGTGTTCAAGGAAAATTTGTCTTAAACGTCTCGTCTTCCATTTGTGAAAGAAAAATTGAAGCAAAAAAATTGAACTTTTTTGAGAAAATAATCTTTTTAGAAATTGCATAAATTTCAAGCACAAATCACGCAAAACTACTAGTTTTTTCAAAAAAATTATACATGACCTTTTTTAAAGAGTTGTGGTTTGGAATAGACTTTCTCCAAGGCAAAAATCCCTACCTTCAATTTTGTAGTTTTGAAATGTTAACATTTTGCAATTTTCGTAAAAAAAACAGTTTGTCGAAAATGAGAGTAGCGCCATATGTTCCTTTATATACATTAGGAGAAAATCCATAGAAAACAATTGGAGCAGTTTTTGAGAGAAAAGTTGATTAAAAAAAATTAATTGCCTTGTAGATATTTTTTCAAACTTTGACTTAACATTTCTATTTACAAATAAATGGATAGAAGTGTTTCTTGAATCTTCAGAGAACTTTGTCCCTCATACGCCACATTCAGTTTTTTGTCAAATACAATGCACTTATTTCAGGGCTTTTCCTTTATTTTAGTCGAATATTATTTTAATTTTTTATCACATATTTACAAAAATAATGGAATGAGAAAGAATCTACAATATGACACCTCAGAGCAAAATTGAAATAGGCCTTTCCTGCTCAAAGTGCCTTTCGTGACCACCCAGTATTGTGGGCGCAGATCTGCCTCGCGTCGCACAGTACTCTAGGTATTACAAAACAAGGGAGACGAAATTAATAACTTCTTCAAACAAGCATGCGGCTTAATTCTTAATAATATGATGACTGAAACATTGGTACATTTCTTTGTCTAATTAATCCGTTTAACTTTTCATGTACTACTTTCGTCTGGGAAATTGCATAACAACATAATCTAGACGGCATCAACGATATGATAATTACACTAGTATGGGACCGAACAAAAATAACATTACGCAAATTGAAGTATTTTGCTACCCCCTCCCCCCAGAAACGCACCCATAACGTGCCATTGAAACCATCTAAAGAATTACATAACGCTTGCGACAACCACACCCCTTGTAAATGCAAGAACTGAAAATAAATTATAGCTCAGTAAAAAATCGTATTCATTTTATTTGTGTTATTTATTAAAATTTATTATAATTTAAATCGGAAATAGTTGTTGATGCTAACTGCACTTAATACGGTTGGGGGCAAATTTTGAGTGAAGGAAAGACGCACAGGCGACAAAATTTCTTATCACAAGCCGTGCACACGCCGCCGTCGTGGATGGGGCATGAGCGAGAGTCTACTGCGCCAATTTTAATTTTATTCTACAAAATACAACAGATCAGTTTTGTTTTATTTTCTTCGTAATCTTACAGATTCGACAGAAAATGTATAAACAAATATTTTCATTTATTGTAACAACTTCTAATAACTTTAAATTATTTACGTTAGAAAACAAATTAATTAGATATTTTATTGTTTTAGTGTAAGATTCACAAAGGAAGTATTTCAACAAATGTTAAAAAACGTAAAAAATATATTACGTAATACTAATGGAATTCCATCCTTCCCCTATGTAACGCAGCTTAACGCTGCCTCAAATCCCCTGCCTCCCTCTTTAGCATTACGTAGTTTATTAACGATCCCTCTGTACTTGTTCCAGCTTTCAATTTTCGTTCGAAACATGAACGTTGTTGCGGACAATGCGATTTCTCATCAGGTTTCCCCGGGGTTCCTCGGCTTCCTCTGCCTCTCATTCAACCATCACTGCGTCATCATTGATATCATCCCTTCATAATCATTATAAATTAGTCATTTATACATTCCAAGAATTGCCATAAGTCTTTGGACCTGGATAAAGAATGCGATACGTGCACCTTTGCATTCGTCCAACGCAAACTTGAACAGAGTAAACCAAGGCGTGACGCAGTCCTAGAAAGGCAAGGGGCGGACTTACCGGGCAGCAGCAGGCAGGGCTCGCTGTCGGGCAGCGGCGCGCCGCGGGCGCCCGCCAGGCACGGGCGGGAGCGGCGCTGCGTGCCGCCTGCGCCACAGGGGCCCCACGCTGACCACGCCCCCCACGCGGCCGCGGGCGGCGGAGCCATGGGCGCCGCCGCTGCTGTCGTCGTCGACGTCGCTTCCGTCGACGACGGCGATCCCGCCTCCTCGGTGTAGCGCTGGCGGAGCAGAGAGCGTTAGAATATGCAGAGATCATACACCTCCCACTTACATATTTCCAAGTTCTGGATTTTTTTTGTAAATTCCTCCTATGTGTCACTTTGTTCTGTAAAATTAGGGGTTACTTAGGGACTACTACTTCGCTGTTTAATTTAGGTTCATTTTCTGGAAGGCCAGATACTTAGAGAACCCACGCATGCTATCATTGTTCGTTTAATAATCCAATAAGGTCGAAGTATCCGGTCTTCACTGTAATGTCTAAAAGCTAAAGAAATGAAAAAAAAAGAAGAGGAGAGCCCCAAAGAAGAGGAGAGCCCCAAAGAAGAGGAGAGCCCCAAAGAAGAGGAGAGCCCCAAAGAAGAGGAGAGCCCCAAAGAAGAGGAGAGCCCCAAAGAAGAGGAGAGCCCCAAAGAAGAGGAGAGCCCCAAAGAAGAGGAGAGCCCCAAAGAAGAGGAGAGCCCCAAAGAAGAGGAGAGCCCCAAAGAAGAGGAGAGCCCCAAAGAAGAGGAGAGCCCCAAAGAAGAGGAGAGCCCCAAAGAAGAGGAGAGCCCCAAAGAAGAGGAGAGCCCCAAAGAAGAGGAGAGCCCCAAAGAAGAGGAGAGCCCCAAAGAAGAGGAGAGCCCCAAAGAAGAGGAGAGCCCCAAAGAAGAGGAGAGCCCTAAAGAAGAGGAGAGCCCCAAAGAAGAGGAAAGACTAAAGAAGAGAGAAAAAAGAAAGAAAAAATAAGAGGAGAGAGAAAAAGAAAAGAGGAGAGAAAAAAGAAGAGAGAAAAGAAGAACAGGAACCTGCACTCCGAACACTGAAGTCTAGTTCCGTCCGCGAACTTGCGCCGAAGAGAGAACATTGAAGTGGGGGGCGTACCTGTGAGGAGGCGTCGGTGGAGGGCGGCGGGGAGGCGTCGCTGGCTGCGAAGAGGCCGTCGCCCACCTCCTCGAAGGCGACGGAGCGCGGGTCCACGGGCAGCCGCCCCAGCAGCCACAGGCGGCCCGCGCGCGCCCGCAGCGCACCTGCGCGCACACGCCCACGTACACTTACATCTACACACTTAAAACACTCTGGAGCTTTTTTTATCACCTCTCATGTCATCCGTTTTAGAGAATAAAAACTTCATAAAATTACAACTTCGGGGTTTTCGTGTAGTGCGTACAGTGTATTTTTAGATTGTAATGATTTTACAATTCTTCCTCTTGTGCGCTGTAATCGCGGGGGAATCACCTACTAAAATAAATCATAGGTACAAATGAAACTTAGCAGTTTGAAAATAGTGTTTCGAGATGAATAAAGTTGAAGTTGATTATCTTAGATTTGTCAATCCCATATTTTGCTGCACAGGAGATAAAACAGACGTTCCCTTTACAGATATTTTAATAAGTTACATCACTTTAAGAAAATCATATCCAGAAGTAGATTTTCCTGTACATTTTAACTGTTCAGTGTCTTAGTTGGAAACGAAATAATCGATAATTCAGTACACCCGAACTCTGGTATTTCCGCGATTTCGCTAATCCAAATAACAGAATTAATGGGACCAGCAAAGTAAATAACTCAAAAACATCAAAAATAGACTTCGCGAGTGTCACTTGTATATCGGTGAAATCTATTAAAGTAATATTGTTTGTAACCGCGTGTGATACAAAAATACCAAAATTGTAATTTATCTTTGATACGAGTGCTTCTGAGCGATCAAGAATTAATACAGCGTAGTTGCCAAATATTAGTTCTTTTTAAAATTCTAGTATTTAAATGCAATCCCCAATGCAGCTGGGTGCGATTTTTGCTGGGCGTCGCAGGGTGACGCGGGTTCGTGCCGAGCGGAGCGGATTGAAGGGTCAGAGCGGGCGGAACTTGTAGGGGCAACAGCAGCATGTGGAGCGGAAAAAGCAGGCGGAGCGGAAGGAGAGCAAACTGTGGGGGGGGGAGCAAATGATGGGAGGGAACGAAAGGAGCAGATGGAGGGGAGGAGATAGAGGAATGGAAGAAGCCGAAGGAGAGTGAAGAGTGGGCGTAGTGGAGTGGAGCGAAAGGAGGAGATTGGCGGGCGGAGCATGGTAAACGGGTGAAACGGAGCTGGATGGGCAGTGGGGGCAGCGGGAAATGAGGGCTGGATGGCCACGGCCTGCGGGGATGAGGCCCGAAACAAGAGGGGGCGAGCGAGGCTGATAATACACAAGTGATTCTGATAAGTACCTAGGCAACGCTAAGTTATCAGATAGTTCTGTACACAATCGAATCGAGACAGTATCAGTAACGAATGCGATTATACTGGAATGGCAATTTTCTCAATGAGTCTATGGTTAGCTTACTGGTCTCTCTACTACCAAAGGTCAGGTTTGATCCCGTGATGCATGTGGATTTTCGAAGGACGAAAAATCCACAAAGGCCATGCATTTGCGGCATGTAAAAGAACTCTGGCTGAATGCCCGTCAAATTTAAATCTTCCGACAGTTCCCGTCGCAATCAGATCTCATCTTCACTTATCCGGGGAGGCCCTAATGGTCTGGAATCGTCCGCGATTGCAGAGCCACGAGTAATACAGAACTGTGGTAATATGCACCCCAAAATCGGCAATTCACAAACTTTGATTTTTCGATGTTTGTATCGTAATATATATTTTTGGAGTAGGTAGAACTGTCTGAAGTGATTCACTTTGAACACAATCTTTTGAACGTTATTAAAGAAGAGAACCCGTCAAGAAACGACTGAAGAAACGAAGCGTTCCTCAGCAAAATGACTTAAATATTTATCTAATTGGGGAGTAAGCGGTGGTGTTTTTTAAACATTAACTGACTCACCAGTATATAATGAGTAGGGAGCGGATTTCAATGAAATGCGTATTTTTTCTTTTTTCACTTTAGAATAATGCCTTTTAGTAGAGACATTAATTTTATGTTTTCACAAAAGAAAATGACCCATTTTTAAATTTTATTTTCATTTTTCAACTTTATTTTCAGAATTCCTGACTAGTCTATTAGTTTTCTTCGTTTAGAAATTGTAACGTCAGCCCTGGCGAGTATGTAATGTAAGGTTCCTGTGACGCCTATCAGCGCCACTGTCTGTTCGTCCAATTTTGCAATAACTTACGACCTAGTAAAGAACAGCCCAAACCAAAATTTTGCAAGCTGAGGTCACTTGAACGAACGGAAGAAGCCTCGAGTACATCAGTAACATATTCAACAGCTTGAGTTATTCATCTGAACAGTTTTTCGAACAAATTTTTTACGTCCTTTTTCTTTGCTTTTAAGGCATTTTTAGAACATTTTAAGAGCATTTTACAAACTTACTACATTGTATTAATCATTTTTGGCGGTGTTTCAGGCCATCAGAATTCGCCCCCTAATAATGAACTTGCGCACTTACCTAGGAAGTGCAGACCGACGCGCGGGGCGAGGGCAGCACCGGCGGGGGCGCGGAAGGTGAGCTCGCAGCGCACCACGCCCTCGGCCTCTGCCCCCTCGCCCGCGCCCGTGGTCGTGCTAGCACCGTCGCCCGCCAGCTGCACGGTGGCGGCGGCGGCCGCGAAGCGCGGGAAGTTGCGGAAGACGCGTGACAGCAGCGCCGCCACCGCCGCCGCCGACAGCGCCGCCTCCTCCTCTTCCTCCGCCGCCTGCCGACACCACCGCGCCACATGCACTTGAGACTTCCGTCAACACAACACGCGATGATGATAATAATAATTAAATTAATACTAATTAATAATAATTAATAATAAGTAGTAGTAATAATAATTAATAATTAATAATAATTAGTAGTAATAATAATTAATAATAATTAATGCATTTATAGAAACTGACGATACCCTACTACATTAGTATAATGTTTGAAGTGAAACGAAATGTGTCAATAAATGTATGAGGGAAGTGAAAGGAAGTGAAGTGAAGTGAAAGGAAGTGAAGTGAAGTGAAGTGAAAGGAAGTGAAGTGAAGTGAAGTGAAAGGAAGTGAAGTGAAGTGAAGTGAAGTGAAAGGAAGTGAAGTGAAGTGAAGTGAAGTGAAAGGAAGTGAAGTGAAGTGAAGTGAAAGGAAGTGAAGTGAAGTGAAAGGAAGTGAAGTGAAGTGAAAGGAAGTGAAGTGAAGTGAAGTGAAAGGAAGTAAACGAAATGTGTCAATAAATGTATGAGGGAAGTGAAAGGAAGTGAAGTGAAGTGAAAGGAAGTGAAGTGAAGTGAAGTGAAAGGAAGTGAAGTGAAGTGAAAGGAAGTGAAGTGAAGTGAAGTGAAAGGAAGTGAAGTGAAGTGAAAGGAAGTGAAGTGAAGTGAAGTGAAAGGAAGTGAAGTGAAGTGAAGTGAAAGGAAGTGAAGTGAAGTGAAACGACGTGAAGTGAAGTGAAACGACGTGAAGTGAAGTGAAACGACGTGAAGTGAAGTGAAACGACGTGAAGTGAAGTGAAACGACGTGAAGTGAAGTGAAACGACGTGAAGTGAAACGACGTGAAGTGAAGTGAAACGACGTGAAGTGAAGTGAAACGACGTGAAGTGAAACGACGTGAAGTGAAACGGCGTGAAGTGAAGTGAAACGACGTGAAGTGAAGTGAAACGGCGTGAAGTGAAGTGAAACGGCGTGAAGTGAAGTGAAACGACGTGAAGTGAAGTGAAACGACGTGAAGTGAAGTGAAACGACGTGAAGTGAAGTGAAACGACGTGAAGTGAAGTGAAACGACGTGAAGTGAAGTGAAGTGAAGTGAAGTGAAACGACGTGAAGTGAAGTGAAACGACGTGAAGTGAAGTGAAACGACGTGAAGTGAAGTGAAACGACGTGAAGTGAAGTGAAACGACGTGAAGTGAAGTGAAACGACGTGAAGTGAAGTGAAACGACGTGAAGTGAAGTGAAACGACGTGAAGTGAAGTGAAACGACGTGAAGTGAAGTGAAACGACGTGAAGTGAAGTGAAACGACGTGAAGTGAAGTGAAACGACGTGAAGTGAAGTGAAACGACGTGAAGTGAAGTGAAACGACGTGAAGTGAAGTGAAACGACGTGAAGTGAAGTGAAACGACGTGAAGTGAAGTGAAACGACGTGAAGTGAAGTGAAACGACGTGAAGTGAAGTGAAACGACGTGAAGTGAGGTGAAACGACGTGAAGTGAAGTGAAACGACGTGAAGTGAGGTGAAACGACGTGAAGTGAAGTGAAACGACGTGAAGTGAAGTGAAACGACGTGAAGTGAAGTGAAACGACGTGAAGTGAAGTGAAACGACGTGAAGTGAAGTGAAACGACGTGAAGTGAAGTGAAACGACATGAAGCGAAGTGAAACGACATGAAGTGAAGTGAAACGACATGAAGCGAAGTGAAACGACATGAAGCGAAGTGAAACGACATGAAGCGAAGTGAAGTGAAAGAAAAGAGGTGAACGAATGAGCACAATGCATGCTAAGGTGCGCTCGTGACCTCGTCCTCGGCGCCTGTGGCTGCAGAAGCGCCGCCGCGCGCTGGCGGGTGGTGGGGCCGCGAGCGCGGTCGCGCGTGAAGTGGCGGAGGCTGCAGTCGAAATTCGCCGCGCACCAGAGTCGTGGGCTCCACCTCCACAGCGGGCGACGGCGACGCAGGGGAGTCCAGCACTGTAACGTCAAACAGCTGTGGTTAGGCGACGTAATGGAATCTTGTAATACTCTTTTCACTTCTATACCTGGTTCAAATCGGTTGAGGGTTTTGGAATTCCGGTATCCATATTTCTATTATCTGCTTATACAGAAACACGATTTATGCTTCCAGAAATGATCAGCATTTTGATGTTCAAATTTTTCCTAGGATATTTAAATAAATGATATACATTGCTTTATGTTATATTGCTGTATTATATTATGTAACGAAAGAATCGTAACTTCCTTAGTTGCCTTTGGTGTACTAGTAGCTGCAGTTGCTCACAAGAAAATAAGATTATGGATAGACAAACTTGATGCATTTTTTCCATTATTCTTCTCGCTTCTCGATTATAAAGTACCGTTTAGTATTTTTTTAAAACTACCTGAAGGACCCTGTCCCGTTCCATAGCGTACCGTCGTGGGCTTCCCTGTTCCGTCCCTTCCTTCCCCATCCCACCCATCTTTTCCAGCCCCGTCCACCTACCTCCGCGCTCTCACTCCCGACTCTGACTAGTACCCTGGCTTGCGCAAACCCGCGCCTCTCCTGACCTCAAAGTCCCTTGGCAAGGTCCATACGTCACATAGTCGAAGCTTACGACTATAACACCGCCGTGAATGGAGAAATCATGCTTTCGCATGGAGATTCCTCTACTCAACGATTCCCGCGACACGGCAAGTTCCGATCACTTAATTATCACGTGAAGCGTGCCTCCCCCCACATTTTGTGCTCGCTTGCCGGCCCACAGTCTTGCAACATTACCCGCTGTGCCGTGTGCCCGTCTAGGAGCGCCGGCCGGCCGTTACATATCTTTCTGAACATTGAGTAGTATGCAACTCCTAGACTCGCCCTCTAGCTCACTGGGGGGCGCGCGTCCCCTCCACGCAGCCCGCACGTAGCCCCTTGTCATTTCCGTTCGTCGCCGACAGGATTGGGCAAAATACTTTAAATTTAGTATTTAAATACTTCGCCAAAATACTTTGTGAATAAGTAATTAAATATATACTCAAAATATATTACTTTTCGATTTGCTAAATACATACGTATTTAAAATACTTCAAATACTCAAAATACAGTAATTACAATAATTTCGCAATATAACTTTTTTACTACAATAATATATTGTAATTAACAATTACAATAAATTACTAATTGGCAGTCAAATGTCTGAGCAATAACTATAAACTTTCACCGTATATTATTTCGTAATATCACTTAAACTTTCACAAAAATACTTTCAGATATAACATGATATCAAAAATAGGTCTAACTGAAATAAACCTTTTCAAACGACTAGTTTTTCAACCATCAGACACTAAACCCTTAGTTGGCGAATGTATAAGACCCGCGAATGTATAAGAATGTATAAGAACGAAAAAACGTTGAACTGGCGCTGATTAACATAAACTGGTGTTATAAGGAATAAACGCGTATTTTAATGTTGGATAAGTGATCAGCATATTTAATGATTTAGATTTATCATGTCGTCATCATCATCATATTTATTAAAATGAAGAGAATTAAAGTTCAACAGCTGAACGGAGTTTTTATTACTGGTTTGATGAGGTCCATTCACTAGCAGCATCAAACCAAAAAAACTCGTTATCTTCTTAATCTGTTTTTAAAGTATTTGAAGAATTTTTTTTAAATACACCTATTTTATGTATTTAAGTACGCCTCTAAAACACATAGCCAAAAAACTAAAAAATACAGTTTTGCAAATACAAAATGTATTTAAAATACGTATTTCAAATACAAGTATTTAAATACTGCCCAATCCTGGTCGCCGATTGTGGGTGATTTACCACCTCCAAGCTGAGCATCATACCATACGTCAGCAGCGCGCGTTACTTGCGTGCGGACCGCTGGAACCTAGGCTACGACGTCACCCTGTCATATCCTGATCTATCATTCCTGGCCGCTCCGGGTGGCAAAGGAGGTAAGTAGGTGTGAGGCAAGTACCCATTACATCAGGGTCGGAAGACTTTCCTACTCTGAAAGTTGTGTTTATAACACGGAGTATACTCCCAGTTCATCTTGTACCCTAACCCTCTCCTAATCCTTGGCACTGACCTGTAAATGCCTGAGTGATCCGTGTGCGATCTTTGTGTGCGTGAATGAAGATCAGGCTTCCAACATCCACAAGAAAGATACAAGCATTCAGACGGGGGCTATGAGCTATGTATGGTATGTACGAGCATAATGTAAAAGTACAAGACCAAGATAGGCCTAAGGGTGCCTCAGCGTGATCGAGAAGCACGAGCGAGTTCATCACTGGGAAGAAGTCCCTGGAAAGCGCTAGTGACCGCCTTTGCTGGTAGATGGCAGCCCGGATCTGGGGGGACCCCAATATTTTGACTTTACAACACATTAATACAACTAGAACAGTCTCAAAATACTGTATTTGTCTAGAGACCTTATGAACATTATTCTAAGTCATCCTGACACATTTATGCTACAAATGAGAAGCGGTGAAATTTAAGATCCACTTTTTTATCTGTCGGGTGCATATAACTACCATATAAAAATGCGCAGTTTTCGGGAATCGATACAAAATAGACAAGTATTCGATTTCTATTTAGCAGAAATTATTTTCGTTCTAACACGGTTAAATGTTTTTTTAACTTTATAATTTAGTTTTCGAGGCTAATGAAACTTTGAAAAAATTCTAAAAAGTCTATTGAGTAACTGAATTGTTAAAGAATAATGGAGTTATGCCGAACCATTAATAATATTTTTGGGTTTAAATACATCGAAAAAGACCAAAATGCACTTTTTTGTTCTGCAGGTCGAATGTAGAGAAAAGGCGAAGGTGAAAACCGTATAAACTTCCTTTTCTATTGTTTTAAACACGTTTTATCAGCTCTGAAAATCATTAACCCCCCAGGCACATTTTCACTATCTTTTCGGCTACCTGTGCAGTGACCGAGAATTGAACCTCTGCCCCCAGAGACTGAAGTCTCGCATGCTGTTCAGTATCCTTTGGGTGCAATTAGAATGGGAGATTCTAAGGGGAGATAGCTGAGGATGACGCCCACCTAATACTTTACCTTCTAGGGCTGGCAGTATGATGGGTGCAAATCACGCAGTGCAAACCACAGAATGTTAGATTAGAAAAAGTCCGCCGAGAAATTATTCACTTTCTACCAGCTGCGAAGTCCTTAACTACTTACTAAAAAGGGAAGTATCAACTAGGTATTAAGATTTAAGAAGCAATAATGGTAAGTAAATTAATTACGTAAAAGGTATTTTTGAACATGACAATGAGTCCAATACTGTTTGTCAACAAACGGTAATAATTTCCATCTTCACATTTCTTCCTTAACGATCTCGTCATGATTATACCTTCCACAGAAAACTATTGACCACAAAAAGTGAATTTACATTCAAAACATTTTAGACGAGATCTTTCAATATAAATAAAAGCACGTTTGCAAGAGGTGAGAAAGGTTGAGGGTATTCCCTCTTTCAAAGAATCGTGTATTAACTTCCTCAATTTCCTGTTTGGAGCATTCAATAAATCAATACACAAAAATCTACTGAAAAGAAGTCAACGCAACTTCACGAAACTTCGCTTGAAACAAATTACTGATGTAGTTATAATTCAAAGGGAATAATGAAGTACTCATTCAGGAAGTCAAGAACTATGGACTTGTGTAAAAGCGTTTAAGCCATTATAAATGAATACCACGAAAAATAAATATTAAGACAATAATTGTAAAATTAGAATTAAACAATTTTGTACGTATCGAGAGAATAAAGAGCATACAAAACTGTATCACTAAATAATACTAAAGGTGATAATTAGGGAGCGGATTTTTATGCCCTAAAAAATCTTGAAATATACTCTAAAAATTAAGCATTTATGACCTAAAAATTCTCAATATGCCCTTTAATATGCACTTAACATTAATAAATATTTAATTTCTTCTGCAAGCCTGTCTTTATAAAATTCTTGGAATAAAATGAAAATTTGCTTGGAATGAAAAGATATATTTTTTGTGCAAACGTAATATAATCTACTCTACTTCGCGAGAGAAATAATCGCAGTAAATATTCACCTTAGTGAAGTACATTGTATGTCTTATTGAATTTCTTCTGACTGATTTAAAAATATGTTCTCAAGACATATCCCACATTTGCACAAGTGTTTTATCATCTACAGAAAACAAAAACGCAAACTGTGACTGGCTCTTTCGAATAAATGAACGTTCACAATTACATAAGATTCTTTGAAAAGATGAAACGTTTTATAGATTAGTCTCTTTTTTAACGAAATATGCAAAATATGCGCCTATAATTACACGAATATGCACCAACAGGAAAAATCAGCCAAATGTGTACAAATATGCACTAACATATATATACACACACACACACACACACACACTATATAACCTCATATTCTAACCAAATGTCGAAAAATTTCACTTAGCTATGTCCTGAACCAACGGACAAAAATATGCAAAATCATAGAAATCCGCTCCCAAGTGATAATTATATTTGCATTCGGAGTTTTAAAAAATATTTTCCTATGAGTTGTGTCCGTGTATTAAAAATACTTACAATATTCTTTTCACAAAAAGTTACGTATCTATGACTTTTTATTCTTTATTCTTGCTTCGCGTATATACATTGCTTGGCAATCTGTCGATTTCCTTTTCTTTTCCATTTCATCAGTCACAGCCTCCTGCTCGTTTGAATTGCACTCGCGGGATAAAACTTTGCGCTCACTAATAAAAATAAACTGAATCGCGTCAGTACACAAACTATACTTTTATTTATTTACTTTTATTTTTATACTTTTATTTAAACGTGATACAATAATTTAGATAGAGTTTCATTCTCGAATGTATTTAATACTTGTTAACTGTTTTTAATGTGATGAAAATATCTCCTCTCTCCCAGAAGTGACTATTGGCTACAAGTCCACAAGTATCAACACATCACTCAACCTACTTTTACACCTCAGAATATGTCACATTCAGAGAGGGAAGAGTCACAGACACACCAAGATTCCACACCAAATGGCAAAAGGCAAAACCTCCTTTCGTTACAATGGCTTCCCCTGCAATCGGAATCGGAAAGCCTATGTTCACAGCAAAGAAGTACGTAATTTCGCGTTCGATTTGGTTTGTAGTTCATTGCTTCTCTGAGCCCACAATTGGCGTGCTTTACATCGATGCCATGGCGAGTTATCTGGTATGCGCGTCAGACGTCACGGAGTTTACTCTGGTGACACGAAGACAAGGTTCGCCGAAAAAGGGAAAGACTAAAGGAATAAGAAGCGATATTCTAAGAAAATTTCATTTTTAATTTAATTGGAAAGAACATTCACAGATGACTTGACTGTGTGGGAAATTCTATTGAAACCGTAGTTAAATGTACGTATTGTGGATTATCGTCGTATAAACTAAATATAAGTGAAGTTAAAAAAAGAAAGTGAAGAAAGTATCATAACTCACCTGCTTACATACTCATGCTTCTTCGAAATAAAGTCTAACTACGTAGAACTTTTAACATTATATTCCCACATCATTCATGCTTTCTCTATAAACTCAATTCCTAAATAATTTTTCAGTAAAACCAAGTCCTTATGGATGAGGTATTTTACTCAGAGCATGTTTACACAGTATTCAAGGACAACATGTGTCTCGTGTGTATGCGATGATATAAATTATGCATATCATTTTAAGTTCAATCCTCATCGTCCTACTATAGTTCGTATTAGATAAATAGTTTCAATTAAGCCGCTCACTTCAAAACACAAGCCTGTTTTTCAGTTACGTTTGGTAAAGTTTACGAAAGCGTGTTGTACATTATTATTTTAAAACCGAATTGTAATAATGTTTAATTGCTCTCCAAAAACTTAATTTTTTATCTTGGTCCTTAGTTTCTACATATTCTTAAGATTTCTTCAATGGCATATTTGGAGGCCCTAATATCACATTCCTGGATTCTGGGTTTAATAATCGCTTTCTTAGAGAAGATTCAGAAGAATTACTTCAAACTTTGATATTTTTCGTCATGAATATTTGTCCCAGATGTGTTTGCTTTCCTTAATAGTTTTTTTTTCCTGAGGGTACTTTTATATTCATCACATGATTGCTCTGAACAAGATGGCACTTCGCACGATTTATCCTTTCGTTCTCCTTCCCAAATGTAGATTAGAGAAATTATCTTGTTTTGTGGAATCGACTGTGAGGTAATTATACTACAAATACGAGAAAGTAATATTATAAAAGTAAAATATTTGTAATACAAGAACCTACGCATTGGATCAAGAAAATTGCACTTTTATGATATCACGAATTTAGAAAAACCCATCGTGTTTTTCTGTCGACTTTTTCCTGCAGCTGTACACAACATTCCCTACACTATGTAGTACAAGGGGTATTGAAAGTACTCGTTTCATAGAAGTACCAAAAAACTTACCCAAAACAACGATCAAGTGTGGAACACAAGAAAAAACCCTCCCCCCGATAGTAGCAAGAAGCAGCTCTTTTGCTTGAAACAACACTGACTTTTTAATTTTTCATGTCAACTGAAAATTGTGCCGTTATTTTGAGATTATTACAATCAGTAAATTATGTTTTTACATTACATTTTAATTCTTAGAAGGTCCATTGATTTTTTGAGGCAGTCATTCACAGTATAACAAACTTTATTAAACAAATTTTGTAAAGACTTTTTACATTTTTATTGACCAATAAATATGGACAATAAAGAAAATTTCAAGAATTAAAAAACATCAAGGAAGGCAGTATTTAATAAATTTCATTCAATTAATTTAAAACTTAACCTTTGCAAATAAAATCAATACATTAATACAAGTTTCATAACATTTTCCTTATTTGCACAATATCAATTGTTTAAATAATTTCTTTGACGAGAACGCCATGTAAACAAATTTATGTTAAATGTTTATTCGTAAAAATCGTCTCAAATTATGATTGTCATGTCTAGTCTAATCTTTTTATAAACAATACTTAATATAAATCGCAGCGGCCGCTCCTCACCAGAGGTGTTGTAAAGCATCTTTAAATAAATTATCAATAAATGATGTTTGTTCTCACTCGTCCATGTACGATTACCAAAATGTTTTGAAATCACCAGACTGACAAAGATGTATTCTGAATTTCATATGCCGTACAAAACATTCTTTGTGTGCTCGTACATTCGTTAATAAACACTTAAATCTTATAAGAGGTGGATGTCAAGAAATGCTCCCTGTTTATAATCCAGTTACCAACTGCGAATGATGGGTTAGCATGGCGGAGTTTTCCCTCCCAGTTTCTCTTGGTATCTTCGATATACAAATCATCTCTCACTTTCCATTCCCGGTATTTGTAAGTCCCCGGAAAACCGAGATCACCTCAAGATTCCGAGTGAAACCAAACTAGCTGAAGCGCGTGCGCAAGAGATTGGAGGCGATACGCAAAGACCTGCGTGAGAGCACGCACAAATGAAACGCACTCCGTGCGTACGCTTTGCGACTGAAACTTCTTCCTTTAAGAAGACGAAAACATTCATGAATCGGTGTCGAATATCCCGACAGTTCTCCCGTGGCGTGAATAGACCGTCAGTCGTAAACGTCCGTAGCCATAAACGAGAGGGCAGATCACTCCCTCCTATTTGACTGGGCTTCTCCAGGAAGTCCAAGCAGAAGCTCGAGGGGAATCAGTCGATATTACAAACACAGACTCGTGATCGACAAACGAGCCTAAGTGCCGAAGGTTCGAGAACTTCTTCCAAAGCAAATTAATCACAACTTTAGAAACTATTAATATCTATTATTCGAAATTATTAACATTATCGTACTTTACAGACATTTATCATTAATGATTCCTACGTTTCTTTCGAAAAAATATTCAATTATTATTAGAATTTTCAATATAAAAGTTGTTTGTGGTCCTCAGTGATGCGTTTTGTTGTAGGTATAAAATAAAAATAATTTGTGTTGTAGGATATAAAAGTTCACATGAACTAGATCAGTAGTTGTCAACTCAATGCTCTGTGACGTCACGAAATCTGCACTCTTGCTCCAAGCCGATCCGCCGAGCAAAGGCAGAAATTGATGCGGCGGCAAGCGCACAGTGTTCCAATGATGGTACGGAAGTGGGGGAAAAGGTTCGCTTGGAAAATCGATAATTATATTTTTAAATAGTAATTATTATTTAAAATGTTTGTGATTCAATAACAATATGAAGGATTATATAATAGTACATACATTATTACATATCTCAAAACAATATCAGACTATTATAACCAATACTATAATTCCTCTTCCATTCTTCTATTAAATATTTTTCGAAACGATAGTTTCCACATTTTAGGACAATAATATTTATACAATAGTATATAACATAAAGAAATAGTTTGTTCTGAACAATAATTGGTGTTAACAAATTGGTACCCGGGAGGGATCACGTGAGAGTATTTGGACTCCAGGCTTGATTTTTTAATGAAGTTTTGTATGAGAATGTTGTAATTCCTCGTGATTTTCAGTATCTTTTCCGTAATCTTCAATATACAATTTTCATTATTTATCCCATGATTGCGAACAATGTCAATTCTCAGAATTTATTTCAATCTCTCAGAGTTCTCTGGGTCGCAAAGCTACGTGATGCATCTGTAGGTTGGACGTTTTAACATACTGCAAGTTCTTTTGAACACTGAACGCTTTTCCGTTGTTCCAGTACCTACATAAGGAAACTTTGTTTCCCTAATAGAAAGAAAATTAACGGGATTAGATGTTTTCCCACTTATGTTACCTGAAACACCGACAAAGGCCCTCTAGGTCTTCGGTTCCGGCGACCGCCGTCTGCCCCTTCCTCCCTCCCCCTTTCGCTCGGCCACTTCTCCCACCCGACGGCATTATCTCGGAGGGGAAGCAGTGCTCCGACGTCATTCCTTGTCCAGTTGGCAGTCGCTGGTCTAGATACTAAAAAATTTAGAAATGTACTTTGCGTATATGTTTAAAATTGACATGTATATGCTAATTTTTACTTCTATTATAATTTTAACTCGTATTTTTACTCGGACCTTATTTTTTCATTTACGCCAGCGCTGGTGTCGTACAAAATTATAGTTTTCCCGTTCAAAAATCTTGAAGTTGTAACACTTTTCAGCAAACTACAAACGCACGCGGACGAGAATGCGGGACAGCTCAGGAAAAACAAATGAAATATCTTTCATGTGGTTTTGACGGATAACTCTTGGAAATGCACCTTGACCTAGACCTTAACCTCTTTAGCACAAGGTTTTTCAGCACCAGCTCTTAGCATCAAGGTGCGAGATCAATTACCCGTACATGAATCCAAGGAAGGAAACGGAGGTCCATGATCCCAAACAGATTGTTGAATAATTTATTTTTTTAATATTTTTATTTCGGTTGGATATTTGTCTTTCGGGAATTTTAAAGGATACAATGGATTTATTTGATCTCATCCTCAGACTAATACGGGACTCTCTGCTCTCCTTGAAATTTCTTTTGCTCTCCTTGAAATCTCCTTGAAACGACTTTTTGAAAGTGAATTTATGGTTTAGGAGCAGATAGAAGGTGTTATGTGAAGAGATGGTACGTGATATCATGATTCATGAAACAGATCCTTGTGAAATCTGGATTTAATACGCGAAGGATGATGTACGTCTTGACCAAAATTTAAGATTGGAGTGTTGTGAATGCTAGGAAGATAGAAAATAATTTATGAGAGACTTTTGAAATGATTTCGGATAGGAGTGGTACTTGAAGTTCTCGGTGGATTTGAGTGCTAGAGATGAAACAGACAGCTTCTTTGAAGGTTTTCTTTAGATAGTTTTGGACGGTCTGTTATATGGATAGTTTTGCAATAAAACGAAAATATAGGCTTTTACTAGAGGTAAGAGATTCTAGTTGACAATAGCCTCCGGACACCCTGGTAACGTCACTTTAGTATAATTGAACCACTCAGTGATCCTGGTATCCCCTAAAAGACTGACATATACGAACATTCCCAATCATTTACTCTTTTTTTCTGGAAATGCAATTCAGGAGTATCAAAAATCCCGCTTAGAGGCAAGAGTTGCATCCTGAACAACGGCACTGGTAATTCACGTGTACTATCACACCTCTCAATTCTGAACTGCCGTTTGTGTCGAGTTTTGAGACCACGGACACGTAATACTGTGAAAGATATTGAGGTTTATTTCTGGCATCTTTTCTGCAGACGAGGCGACACCCCTGCTATCAGAGGGATTTGTTACCTACTTACAAGGGGTGTTGAAATGAGTCCGTGTTTTACTGGAGAGGAGATTAACATCTAAAAGCATGTATTAATATAAGCTCGTAGCTTACATGTAATGTTTCACAAATGATTTCCCACACCTTAATTGTTTGTATCCTCACCGAAGATGATCACTAATGGAAGTAAATAATAGCTTCAATAATGGAGTTGCTTAGGATTATGTTGGAACTGGATCTCTCATTTCTATTGAATCGTATTTATCCTACACAAATTCCACGTGTGTTCCCTGGAATTTCAGCGTTCGTAGGTGCAAAAAATAGAATCAATTCAATGTATCAACACTAACAGGACAAGGTAAATGTTTTAATAAGCCTCTTAACACTTGATTGTGATTTTATTGGCGTAAGAAAATCATTCATCTTCTCTCATTTTCATTTCTTCTTAAAATTCTTGCTTTGAATTGTGGCTTAATTTCACGGACTATTATTTTAAATGCGTTCCGAGTATGAAATCTCGAATGAAACGCTTTTACGAAATGTATATGTTCTCTGAACATTGTCTATATTATTGTGATTTTTACATGATTTGCATAATGTTCCTATTGTACCTTAAAATTAATGGTAAGCTAATTTCGAGAAATATTTCGCATTCTTTCCTTCAATTATTCCACCGCACGCGAATGGTACGTTCCGCATTAAGTACTCACGCAAATGGCACAGCACATGCGTAGAAAAACAAGTGACGCATTGCCCCTTGCTGCGGCACAGAAAGCCAACTTTCACTTGATAAAAATGTAGGTATTACAAATAATTATTCTAAGATTAAGAATATCTCATTAATATAATTAATTACAAGGTTATTATACTGTAATATGCGTTTTCACCAATAAACTAAGTGCATCTCAAAATATATAATTTGATATTTATAGTCCTGTCCCGAATTTCGATCTTTTAGTCTTTAGAGCAATTTCAGACATTTGGCAAATAAATTGCATTATTTTCTAAACTGATCTGCAGACTTTCTCGATTTGCACCCCTAAAAATTCTCATTCATTCAACTGTTGTACCTACTATCAATTCATTGTGCAATTTTATTGCCTTGCTAAAGCATGAGAAAGTCGTAAATATCCCTTGGTCTCGAACTCTAAACATAATCGATTCCCTCTACGAACAGAGTAGAAATCATCTTTGAGTACCATCCAACGTGGCACTTCGTCCACTCTTATGTTCACAAAGCAAGGGTCGTTAGGGAAGGAAGTAAACTTTAGAGAAGAAATACGGTCCGTGTGGGAGAGAATGAAAACTTATTGACCGCAATAATGACAGTGATTGTGACTAATGACAATGATAGTAGTAATCATTGGTTCGTGGCGATAATAGTGGTATTGAAGGATTTACAGTGTCTTATGCACACTAAGATGGAAAGAAATGAACTGAACTGAGTTGATTGCAAAGTTAAAGATATCAACACAATAAAGAGCTTTAAAAAAAGAGGAAAAAAGGAACGGAAGGATGACAGGTAAAGGAGTGGAAAGAAGGAAGGAAAATAAATAAGTGGGTGGGTGGTCGAGTTTGTGAGTGGTTGAGTGAGTGGGTAGGTGGATGGTCGAGTGTGTGAGTGGGTGGGTAGGTGGGTGGGTTGTTAATTGGGTAGGTAGGTGGGTAGGCGAGTGGTTGGATCGGTGGGCGAAGTGTGTGTAGACGTGCGATAGGCGGTGTGTATGATGGGGGCGGAATGTGCTTGATGGCGGTTAGGCGATGGGGTGGATGGGTGTGTGATGTGGCGGCGACTGAATGCGGAAAGCAATGTGGTGGGCTGGGGTATGAGACAATGTGTGAAAGGGGGTGAGGGATCACGCCGTGTGTAGAATGAACGCGGGTCACAGGGCGCCTGCAGTCGGGTGAGTGGATGTGTTGGTGACAAAACGGCAGTAGGCGGGAGCCAGGTTGGCAGTCGTTCCGCCGGAGGGGGCGGGGCCGCGGAGGCAGCTGCTGCAGGCCTAGCGGCGCGGCGTGTGCTCCGCCAGGCGTGACGGCGCGGCGAGGCGAGTGGCGAACAGCAGAAAGGGGAGCCACGGGGCGGGGGCGATTAACGTGCACGCCATATTCACATGGCAAGGGGGGCGCTGGCGGCGGCGACAGCCCCACAAAGCCCCCACGCGGTCCCCCGCACCGCCGTACGAAACCCTGCTCCACAATGGGTGGGCCTATCGACCCATCCCACGCCGTAATAACCGATGCGGTAATAATTAATGGTACCTGTCTGGAGAAGTCAGACCCGAAAAGAAGCATGCACACCACCCAAGGGAGCGTTAGGGATCCTACGTGTTCATTTTGCATCCAAAAGTGGAAGACAACCACACGCTGTATAGATGGTACGTGGGTACGAAAATCAGTCACAGATGTATCTTGGAAACTGATATAAATATTGTTTTATATAAAAAAATATTTATGTCAATACGAAAAAAAGGATATATCGCATTAATTTTCAAGTCGTACGTTATTCCTTATTAAGACATAATTTAAATTAATATGACTTTGGAAATTCCGAAAACATTCTACAGTACTAAATATGCACCACCTTATCAAGAGCATAAAGTCATCATAAAGTCTGTTACGAAATGGATCTAAAAAGCTGGTTTGACGTAGTGTTTGATGGCAGTCGACAAAAAAAATTGTTAGCTAATAAAAAGAAACCATGTCAACAAGGCAACGAAGTAGACTTGTTTCCATCTGTTTGTCATATTGCCTTATGGTCTTTGTATTGCTAGTCTAAGGAACCTTTATCATTGAGGCAAGGGCAATATGAAGAAACCGCAAATATTTAATGAAAGAACACAATTTTATCTAAAAATAAATGATCTTATCAATCAGGCAGGGAACGCAGTGACCATTTTGAATGAAGTAAATATAGTGTGTCCTTACTGTTCGAAGGTTACGTCGCTACATCTGCAATTCAAAGGCGGGTACTTGAGCCACAATTCCTGGGGTGCAAACTAAAGTCATGTGGTCCTGACATAGTGAAATGTGCTCATAGAAACTGTTTTATTAACATTACAGTTACGAAATAACATGACTTAGTGTCTCATGATACAGCTGACATTCAGAGATCGAAGTGCATTTTGAATCCGTAGATGTTTTTATAAGTTCTCATTTTGAAGTACATTTGTGTTGCGTATCACTCCCACACCGAAAATAGGTCATCTACTAGAGGCGGCTCCACACATTCGTTATTGGGCGAACAGCGAGCAACTGCTCGCCGAATCCCGAATAGTGTGGATGAGTTGCTTGCTATTTGCCGAGTTACGAACATTCGGTGCTCGCCCTACCCACCGCATGTCGGTCTTACACTTCAAAGAAAGCGAACATTTGCCGAAAACGTCAGCCGTTTGGGATTGGGCGAGCAGTAGCCCGTTGCTCGGCGAATGCCGAATTGGTGGAACCGCCTTTAAAAACATCCTGTAGTACTCAGACCTTCAGATTGCAAAAGAAAATTATTCGAATAATGAAAAAATGCCTTCCATGTGATCTCTGCATGCCTCTTTTCATTTAGCTTGGAATCTTACCATCTCGATCAGGTTTTTGTCCAGTTTCCCTGATCCATTGAGCAAATGCTGAGATGGCCCCTTGTTTTGCTTCTGGACGTAAATGCAGCTTCACTGTGCGCACGTTTTGTTGAGCACTCATTTTGCTTGTAGTGGTAGGAGTAGAACTGATGTTCGTTACTTAGCAATGCAGAAAAGTCAAATCAAAAGTTCATTTACCTTTGAAATTGTTTCTCTATAACTCGGGAACGAAAATGTTTAGTTTTTCAAATGTTTCTAATCCCGCGTGTTTTTTTAATTTTTATTCTGGGCCTCAGGAAAATGTGCACAGATAATCTCTTCCCCCATACGTCATACACAGTTTTTACGTTTTTTGACCGAATAAATAAAATAAAAAAATAAAAATAATAAACACGCGATGTAAGCAGTAGCCGTTTTGGGTTAGCCCTCGGTAGTGAGACATGTTAAAAGGTGCTTCGTGGAAAAATATTTCCTTTTATTTCGAATAGTGTATCACTTCCCATGTTCGAATTCCACAATATTTCTTGTTGTCTCCGCAGAGAAAATTGTAAGTCAACGCAGCGATCAAATGAATCGCCATTTTTTAATGCGTTCCTATTCCCGGCTGCAGCAGCGGCGACGGCGGGCACTCACCGGAGGAGGCGGCGAGGACGGCGGCGACGGCGACGAGGGCGAGCGCGGCGGCGGCGGCGACCAGCAGCCCCAGCAGCAGCGGCGGCGGCGGCTGCGACGGCCTCAGCTCCCAGCGGCGCCGCCCGCACCCCAGGCGCGCTAGCCCGCACGCGCCCGCGCCCGCGCCGGCGCTCTCGCGGGCCCACCTACGCACGCGCGCGCACACCGCCTTGCACTCACAAATGTATGAAGATTGAATCATTTATTACAGTATCGGAAGCGTATAAGCGACTCTGACAGTTCTCGTGTCACGTGCTGTGGTACGTCAGGTTACCTGCTCTGAAGCAATCAGCTTGCTTGGATTTGTTTGCTTTTACAGTCAAGAGTTCAACGTTGCCGCTTATCTGACACACACGAAGTCGTGGAGGCGATTAGTTCAGGCTTTGGAGAAAGTTACGAACATGATATCAAGAGGTGACATTACCTAGCAGTAATTGTTAATGTTTTCAGATTTCATTTATCTGTCATGTAGATGGTGCCATATGCGTAGTCACGTGTGGAAGCAGCGCATTGAACTGCCAGAGTCGCTTACACGCTGCCGGGATTATAGTGAGTCCGGGCGCGGCAAGTGCTAAGGTTATTAGTCTCAGTGTAGTGCATGTGTTTTCCTCGGGAGGTGGCGGTGATCTTCCTCCGTTCTATGGTGAGATCTGGTGCGGACCTAAACGGTGCGTCAGCTAGCGGGGTTTTCCATAACCAGGTACCTCTCTCCAACGAGGCACCGCCCCAGCAGGGACAAGCTCTAAGTTCCTTACTGTCTACCGGCAAGTATGGTAGTCTAGTGCATGTAAGTGTAAATGTGTGTAGGTACGGGATAATGATTGTACAAGGAAGAGGGAGGAAAGATCTCGCGCGGTCCGTTGTCCTTTTGGTAGGGTAATACTCGGGCATTCGCTTGGTGTTGATCGGAGAACTCGTGGAAAACTACCAACGAAGCAACCGGCCAATAGAATTCTCCTCGAGACGGCAGTTGACTTTGACCTAGCTATCTAGCTAGTATCTAAAATCCTGCCACCGTCGGGACTCGAACTCTAGGAACTCCCGGTCATGGGCACTGCAGCTACATCTATTGATGCTGAGCCACCTACGCCGGTAATTTATGAAAAAATGGTACTAACGACGATTGAATAAGAGTGGTCGGAGAGGTAGACAAACGCGAGAACACTGCGAAACTTCACTCGAACCCGCTTTGTGCATCACCAATTGCACGTGGGAAGACCGGACTTCACCACCGGTTCCAGCGGTGGAATTCATTCTGAATACATGTAATAAACAACAAGTAGGAATAAAGTCGTGCAGAAGCAAGTAACTCACGCGGCGGCGGAGGTGTCGGAGGTGGCGGCGGCCGCCGCCGCCTTTGCCTCGCCCGCATTGTTGTTGTGGATGGGGGCGGCGGGCGGCGGGATGGGGGGCGGCACGTCGAGCGCGCGGCAGCTCACGGAGAAGACTCGTTGTTGCTGTTGCTGCTGCTGCTGGCGCCGGGAGTTCTTGAGGCTGCGGCGGTCAGCCGTCGGCGCGCGCCGGTTGTTGGGCAGCGCCAGCCCCTGCCCGTGCGCATGCGCCAACGCCGCCTCGGCGTCTGGCTGGAAGCCCGGGTTGTCCATCTGCGCAAGCAACACGCGCACAGTTAGCTTTCGATTCATGACACTGGGGGCGTGGAGAGCTGGAAGTTCACGGTTTGTTCAACAGAAATGCATTCAAGTACTCATACTTGAGACAGGCCTTACGGCAACGGCTTGGGACGTTTTGGAACTGTGTGTTTTAGTTTGTGGGTAGCCTGAAACTATTAAAGAATGTTAAGGTAATGTCAATCAAACATGAAAATATGCTTTAATGGGAACTTGAAACGACTGGTAAGGCTTCCAACATGCTAAAAGGTACCGCCCCAATTCGTCCCAAGGAACGCCATAATCTGAAGTAAGGCGCTCGACTGAAATTAATGCACATACAAGTGATACTAGGTGCGCAATACCAACTTGCAAGCTTCGGGAGGCCTAGTTAGAGGTCAGTTTCGATGCTAGCTAATTAGCTGTGCGGTCCTGCCACGGTACCATGTCATGCCTGGGTTGAAGAGACAAGAAGCTCTAAACTTTCATTTCTCGGTTTCTGTCAATTTCAGATGGTTATTGTTAGGCCAGGTATCATGCGAGTCCATTCCTTCCTCATTCTATGCCATCTTCTCTATCTATTCCATTCTTGCGGCCACGTTATGGGCTGTTTCCCGATCACCATGTGATAAAAAATCTCCGTAATATACGTAGAAAAAACTCTAGCATTACATTACTGAAGACTACTATGAGAATGTCGTGGAGAAGATGTAAGTGCAAAATGTGATCAATTTAGTTTACATTTCACAGGCAGATAGTGGATTTCAACTGGATCATTAAACACAAGCTCTACGTAACAAGACATCTACTACCATCAACATCTGGACATCGTATTTGTTCAACATTTCGTAATAAAACATTTCACTTAACACAATTCTCTATAGTACGTAAACAAGAAATTAAAATAGCTTTACCTATGTCAGGGCACGCTATGAGCACGCAATCTATCCGCTACCACGAAAGACGAGACCGTCTGACCTGACCTCCGCGAACGATCAAAAGCGTGTCCAACAAAATTACAAAATCATATTTATATCTTGTGTCATGACGCCATTGGTAAACATTGTGAGAAATATTACTTCCTAAATAATGTTTTTTTCCATTTTATGTTACAATAAAAAAACATTTCTCTTCTTCCAAAGCAAAGAAAAATATAAAATGTAATCTTGCCAACCCTTAAAAACTTTCCATGCTAGAACACTTTAGATCGCGTTTCTCTGCAGTTTTCCAAGGACACATTCACATAAGTTGAATTAACTTTTCAAACACGCACACGAGTTCCTTAATACCTAACTCTGCTACTAAATCTCGCTTTCAGCGCCTCCTGGTCGCTTAAAATAGGAGTTTTTGAAACGTTTCCCCCCCTCTGCCCACGTCTGACAAACTTTGTGGACTGACGAGGTAGATAAGGATACGCTAATTAAGAATTATAGCCATTGTAGGTGCAGCGGAGAGTAAATTTTCATCCCATTAAATCGGAGTTGCGTAACTCCCACTTCGTTTCGCTCTAGGAATTTAAGTCACAGCTGTTTAGCTGCTTTGCTCTTCTCTTCCTCTTTAGGAATGCGTCACTTGATTAAATGATGTAACCGAATTAAAGAGCAACAAATCCGTGTAATATATTCTGGAAATATAATTAATTCACAGTGAACATTTAAACCGAAGCATACTATGAGGTTTCGTGCAAGTCGAGTTTTATCGGAGATCTACTTCAAATTCGCCCGAGGGCTATTTTCGAAGTTGAAATATGAACATTGCCGTTAACGCGTAATTGAGGGGTTGTTTTGATTGCGATCGTTATCAAGATCCTCACGCACCGGAAGAGAAACCACGCGAAGATAATGATAAACCTAAAAAAAGGACTGGCTAATTCGTAGAGGGTTGCTATCACTGCTTGGTGTCAGGACGCTGTCTGTAGCCGGAAGCACTAGGGGCGAAGTGGTTTTAACATGTGTGTCGGTTTCTACGCCACATGTTTCACGTGCGAATTGACATGAGTCACTTGGCGTAAGTCACTCAAACTTTTCAAAGATGATAAAAATAGAGAAGAAATATTGCGCATGAAATTTTGGTTGGGGGAGGGGGGCAAGATATAAGAGCGATTTCTTAGGAATTGGTGATAAATTCAGATATTTACAAAGGGAAAATGGCAAATGTGATTCAGTAAACCGTACTTAGGACTCGGTAATGTGTGTTTACCATTTTACATGAACCAAAGAAAGCGAGAATTAAAAAAATGCGGCAAAATATAAGTATTTTTTGCAATATTTGTGCCACCCCAGTTTTGCTAACGGTTTTGTTCGTCTTATTCAATAATTCGCTAAGCTGTAACGTATTGAATGACAATCGAAATACACTTAAAAGCTCGTGCTAGACGCAGTTTTATCCTTTCTTTTTCATCTTTGCATTTCTTAGCAATATAAAAAGAACAGTATTAATAACAAATCGTCTAGTTTTTTTTGACAAACTGACAAGCAAAAGCAATTTCTACTCTTCTTATTGTAATCCTATGAACGCGTTAATTTTTTTTCCACAGTACAATTAAATATTTTTAGACATAAATTTGAAGTTTTTCTGTTTAAGTTGAAACTCCTGAGTACTCACTAGAATTTATTGCGATTTCTTAACCATTCTTTTATCAATTTCATATTTTGACCAAATACTGAAATTGCTAAATACATCTTACCCTATTCAGAGGCGAATTACCCTATTCTTTTTACGAAAAGATTTGGGCGTTTCACATTGAAGCCCGAGTTTCACAATATAAATTCAAGTAGTTTTCTTTTCTATTAAAGGAGTACACTAAAACTGAACTCTCACTATGAAGCTTACTCGAGGGGTACTGAAGCAATGAAAGGAACGTAATTTTGCTTTAATTGACATCTTGTGAAATTCCATTCTCCTCCTTGGCCAGAGAAACTTGGAAAGCAACACCAACCTACCTTCTATTCACTGTGTATGATACAGGGCTGATCTTCTACAAGCTTCGTTTGTAAGAGACACGCCTACTTGGTAGAGCTAGAAACAAACCCGTCGTAGAGATGTAATAGCAATGCTGCGTCTCCTAGAGCAATGCCACGAAAAGGGTTGCCTCTCGTAAAATGCAACGAAAGAGCGATGACTTCCCAGTACACGAAAGCCCGGACTACGGAATGAACCGGGGGATGAATAATGAATAGCCCGCTCACGGAACTTCCTTCTAAAACGGCGAGTGATGCAAGCAAAATCCCCTCGCGCGGAGGCGTCAAAGGGCATTCTCAACCAGACAAGCATCTGCAACGAGGCTCGTAACTTCAAATGAAATTAAAAAATGCATCAACGCGAGACGTAAGGGATGTTGGTCTGACAAGCATGCTATAGTTTCCTATCGGATCTATTGAACGAGACAGAACTAGGTTAAACGGAGACGTGTGGTTGAAAGAGCGGAAATGTTTGACCTAGAAGAAATCTGGTCAATGAATCTGATGGATTTGAATACTGTAACGAGACTAACACACCTCTCTACTACTTGTATTGGTATCTAAAGCAACTGAATAACATCAAACTGTACAGAAAAGAAAAGCTAGATTGAACATTTCATTTCATTGGCTCTGTGACCAATAATCTAGCTGAATGGATGACAGAGATGCTTCATTGCTTATTGACGTTAGAGGAAGGTGATTTGGGCTCTTACTTCAGAATTGAAGCTGGGATGAAACGCTTGTGAAACAGTTGACATGATTCATATTTGAAGGAAGTGGTGTGATATCATCAACATTATTATTATTATTATTATTATTATTATTATTATTATTATTAATAATATTATTATTATCACTATCACTATCATTATTATTATTTATTTCACATTTATTATGACAAAGCCAGTGTTTTCTTTAAAACGTAATGATAAATATCCTAATTATTCATGTAAATATCAATACAATGATATTACTAACAAATTACTACTATAGTACTTCCTAAGCAACGAGATAAACACTTGGCATATTTCCAGAGTAACTCTTTGTACTTCCTTTTATAGAAATGTACTAAATAGATAAGTATTCACTTTTGGAAGTCCAACTGATTAGCCTGCCAACGATGACACAGTATTGCACAGAACGAATTACCACGAGAAGTGTTTTGTAGAATTTCCTGAAAAGAACGGCAAGAGAAAGAACATTTTTTCATTTGCTCCAATGCCGCACTAGAGTTCGCACTAATTCTTTTTGATATTAGTTTTGGAACTTTGAGATGTGGGGTTAATGCGCTTGTTACTTCATCAAAGAACACCCTACACAGAACTGTCAAACTCAAACTACCGAATATCAACCTTCTATGTGCTCTCAATTACTCCTGGGAAGAGAAACGTTACTTAGGTGCAGAGGAGTCACGTTACCATCCTTACGCCTCCTGCTAACTGCATGCCAGCTCGCGCAAAATGCAAAGGGACTACCAGGTACTACCAATCTGAAATCTGACAAGCGGTACTTACAGTTGCTGGAATATGTACTTCTGATTCAAATTATTTGTCCGTCAATGCGAGTTCGAGATCAATTTCATTTACAATACTGCACGATTCCCTTCATTCTTCTCTAGAATTGAAATGCGAGGAGCAAAATGATTTCGTAATTGGAGAAGCTGCTGCTATTGCTAGTCGCTTGGGCACTACGTTACGAGATGACAAATTGGCGGTCCCAAGTAATAGAATTTGCTTCAGACATTGAGTTTTGAGAGAGAGAGAGATTTTTACGTCGGGTCAGTTGCTATTGTTCATGCCGCAGTACAGACAGACAGTTGCTACAGTAAATTGCTCACGATAATTTGCAAATAACTAAGAATTTTCAATTTTAAATCTACATTTTTCTCGTCCGGGAAGTGAAAAAGAAATATATTCTAGATAGGTGGAGAGTAAGGAGATAGTACATTAACTTTATTTTCACATTCAGTTCTTAAGATGGTACCTGAGATAATTGGTTTGATGGATGGATGGATGGATTACGAGTGATGTGATTTGCATGATGCCGCAATCGTCGAGTGAGACGTAGGGGAAACGGGAGAACCCCGAGACGTGAACCAACTTTGTCCGGCAAATTCCACGAAAACCCACAGGCATTTGAACCTTGGTACCCTGGGGTGGAAGGTCATCCGTCTGACCACTGCCTTATCCCCAGTAAG
This sequence comes from Acheta domesticus, assembly GCA_031308135.1. Taxonomy (NCBI): domain Eukaryota; kingdom Metazoa; phylum Arthropoda; class Insecta; order Orthoptera; family Gryllidae; genus Acheta; species Acheta domesticus. The sequence goes on along the minus strand of JAHLJT010009436.1, from coordinate 154,504,704 downwards.
GGGGATACACTGTGAGCTTAGCCAAAAGTCGATAGCACATACTCCATATCTCAAAAGACACTGTTACAAACTGACTGCCAAGCACATGAGAGATCTGCATGGTCGACATTGGCGTCTTGAGGAGCAGTCCCGTATGCCGACATGGGAGTCTTTGCAGTTTCGATTTAGAGGGTCACATTTTGAATCCTATGTAGGGCATGGATGTTCCTCGTGTAAAGTGGCATGGTGGAACTCTTTCGGCCACCATGTGCAGCCTTTCAATCCTTTTTTTTCATTCCTGGTTTATATGCGAAGCTAAGGACTTGGAACATTTGGACCCAAGTTGGCGTTTCATCCTGGGTGTACATCCAGCATAAGACATGGATGTTGTGGCATGATGCGTCTTCCTAGCACACCGTACATCACTATCAAATATAATCACTCATCACTCTCAAATCCTCCCCTCAATCCTTGCCTTCCCCAGTACGTTGAGTGAACATGGATAAGACAAGAGGATCACGTGGGAGATATACAGGCGGACAGATCGCAACATCAGCGCCGTCTAGATGTGGACTTTCTCCCTTCAATACAGGGCTAAGTGCAACGGGCTCACGAGTTACGCTCGGGCAATATAGTTTCTACAACAATGAATTAAGGCTCACGAGCCCTATTTGCGCGACGGATGGGGACACTATTTGGTAGCACGTTGGTTGCAACTGGAAGAATAACTTTCAACTGCGATTTTGAATATCTGTAGGCATCGAAAAGTGCAAGGACGTAAAACAAGTACACATTCGGTGTTGCATAATAAACGTTACAAACTTTTCAGGCATGTGTGGGAACGAAGATCACTTTTGCCAATGATCATGTGCTTAATCTAATCAATCAGCGACATTGTCCCTGATTGATAGGTACCTTTTTGAGGTACATGATTCTAACCAATCAAGTTCATGTACCTGCTGATCACCAATGCAGGGTGAGTGTCCTAATAATCGGGGGCAATATCGCAAGATTGACTTCTTTATGTTTCCCACATGCTCATTAAAAAAAATATTGGCAAGTATTCGCCCCCTCCTAGATGTCCTAGAAATTTGTTACATGTATTCAGAGACAAGTGTTCATAGGAGATTGGACATACACATGCACGTGGGTTACAGAGATTAAGTGACAGTCAGTGAAGTGCGAGAACTGGGACAGAGGCCACGAGTTGAGAGAAAAGCGTGGGAAGAACACGGCGCCGAAAGGCTGCGGAGATTCGAAAGCTGCGCGATGAGCGCCGAGTGCGTGCGTGATGCGTGAGGAATCGAGAGCGAATCCGCGCGTGCCAAGTCGCTTTCCCGAGAGCTTTTCCGTCGCGACGTTAATCGGTGCATTGTGCGCCTGCTACAGTGATAAATATATTTATCGATGTAGCAGCTTCATTCTACCGCTGTAGCGTTCACACACGTGTATGCTTTCAAAAAATTCGTAAAAGTATTGATCTCCTGTTACGATTTTGCAATGCATCCTATTTAAAGCACGTGTATGAATATTTCAATACATGTACTAGATCTATAACATACGCATTAATCTTTTTGTCCCGTATTTTTTACCTGTAAGACAACCGCGGCGATAATGTTTGAATAGTGTAGTGTAGCTCTTCTTTACTCCGAAGACTCACATGTACCATTCCGTCACAGATGTTTATCCTTTTTAACGCAGTTAACTATCGCATAAATTAACTTGTGGTATCCATGGAGTAAGTGAAAGTGCCAGAGACAAAACATTTCTTGCACTCAAGAGAAATTAAACAAGCATTGCGTGCATTGCTTGCATTGCTTGAGGCAACGCTAACAAATGATTAGATCTCGGTCTGGCAAAGATGCATATAGTGACCATGTATTTTGTACGTTTGCAAATTCTACGGTTCTCTTATTTTATTACTCAATCTATATGCGACTGTGTTACAAATTCTGCTTCTCGACAGCTTCTACAACAAACATCAGATATACCAGAAAAATATATCAGTATTCTCAGAATAATAGAAGTTTTTGGCATCAATATTACAAACAGAGGAGATTCAGAAGGGCATCTCATTACAGTTCGAAGCTCTTCTAAATATTTTAGAAATAATATTTTAACTGTTCATATGAAATTAAAAATTATATACATAATGGGAATACTCATATGAATATGATGGATCAATGTGTGGTAATTATTTAAATACAGTAAAATTATTAAAAATGTAGGGGGCATTGGCTCCATGACCTCCCCACCCTAGATACGCCACCGATGACAAAAGAAGTATGTTTATTCATGTTAATCACCTGATCTTGATAAAAGTCGATTAAATACAAACAATGGAAGGAATGCACTCGAATTTACGTTGCACGTTTTAGAACAAATTTTGCAATTACAGTGGTGATGAACATCGTATTGTACCATGTTCCAAAGGTCAATTTTTAAACATATATTTATTCGTTAGCTCGTTTTCCTTTACAAACTTCCTGCACTGTCGAGGAAGCATTGCGACTAAATTCAACATCCCAGCGGAAGCAGAAAAGCAGTAGGTATATAGTTGAGGCGGAAACCACGTGCAAAGCTCCGTTGCTAACGTGTTACTGTTGAGAATATGAACTGCGCACAACGGATGTAGGAAACTTGCAAGCATTGTTAAATATCCGGCTGGACCGCTAAAACATCAGTTAACTGCATCGGTTAACAGCTATATCCTTTTATAAAGTACACAGCCGTCGTAAGGAGAGCCCAGTTTATTTCCCTCGTGAACTAAGATCACATGTTAATCAAATGACAATATAAATGTATATAATGCTTATATTGCGAGTACATAACATAAATGTACATGCATATTTCTTAAGAAACTTCGCGTGTGCCAAATGTCTAAGATTAAATGTGAAATCAGTAGAGAACAAATTGGATTCGCCCCATATTTACTCCTTCTCAGATTTTCCCTCTAACTGTACCTCATTCATTCTCTATTATTTCACCCTCATTCGTCGTAATTATGATCATAATTATTAAAATCATTCACATCATGCGATTCACTACTTTAACGAAATGTTTAAATTTCACAGAGACAAGGTATCATTTCTGTTGAGTCACTTTGTTTCACAAGGAATTTATGTTTATTTTATAACGCACCATTTTCTTATTCGAATTTGATAATCACAAAACATTAACTAATTTCCAAAAATTCAAAAAATAAACGAACGAAATCTGTCGAGATGACGCCACTCATGATGAACCTTCACCATGTTCACGAACCCTAATGACGGAGAAATATTCACAGCAGCATTTAATCTCATCCTGCCTTTCATCATCATCATCATCATCATCATCACCATCATAATCATCATCATACTCACGATCATTATAAAAAATGCTTTTCTTTTCTTCACTGATCATGCTAGAGTATCCTAAAGGTCGAGGAATGAAATTTAATTTTACGGTTTCTTGTATGAATTTTAAACACAAACGAAGGGTAGTGAATCACATTTAATAAATATAAATACAATTACAATGAACGAAGGAGAAATGGTACAGAATTGATGACTTTGAATAAAAGACGGGAAAACAAGAGAACGAGCATATCCAGGGAACGAGCATATCCAGGGCAACACCAATATGTTCGCCACAAATTCGACAAGGAATGATCACAAAAAGGCTCACCCCACTCTACTAAGTTAAAGGCATCCCTTCCATCCTCCCGACATACCATGCTAAAAATAATAAACAATAAGAATGTGCCAAGTCACGTGCGCCTCTCACCGCCTTTCAATTGTTCCCGCGCGCGCCGGATGCGCGGTGGCAGGGATTTCGAGGAACTCGCGCAGGGTGACACCTCCCCCTCCTCCGGTGAATCTCATATGCCAGAGGCATTCGTCAGTAATTGAAGGCGACGCACGTCAATCGTGACGCACAAGTCTCCCGCTGCAACGCGCCTGCCACCACTCGATGCAACAACTGCCCTACGATTCACCCACGTTGTACTCGTACATGTGTAGAGACCCTATGTAGTTTATGTGATGGATTACGGCTTTTCGGAATGTCGAATTTTTTTATCCCAACACATCAGTATCCCTGTTTTATCCTCGTAAATGAGAAAATGTTACATTTTAATGAGATGTTTACTATTAGTAATCACATTAAAGAAATTTATTCTTAAAAATAAGAACGGTCAAACGAGGTAACTCCGCTTCTTTTAAGGGGTTTTCGTCAATTTGAAGGCAAAGGTGATCATCAAAAGTGATGCTATAAATTAGAGCATATGTTCTCAATTGTGATTTTAATAATCCTAAGTTGAAATACAATATTTGCAACATGTTTGATATACAAAATTCAGAAATGTAGCCGAAGTACCTCGTGAATCTGGGCTACTTCAGTCACTGATGAAGTAATATAAAGACTAATTTATTACATGACATTAATTTCGTCCACTCAAAAGGCAAAGAAGAGATTTGTGATTGAGTCATTACAGATTTCTTTAATCCTTCACCTCTTTGGTAATCAGAAATTTTCTGGAAAACAGTGTCTCTGTTTTTCAGGCAGAACCCTCATTGATAAAAAATACTGATTGCCAGATATTTTTCAGGGCCTAAAAATTCAAAAACTGACCTCTAGGTTCTGGGAAATTTTGCATAAAGTAAGGGGCGCCGGCATTTCTTTTTTGAATCAAGTTTCTGAAATTAGACGAAATTTATTGGACGGAATACGCAACGTCGAGGAGTTTGGTCAAGTGTGTGTAGGGGGGAGCAGAAAAATTAATCTGAAATTGTTACTTTCGCAGAGTCTGGTTGCCTCCTAAGACATGAGACAAAGATTTTTCAGAGGCCTGGCGAATTGAAATTCTGCCTCTTTTAATTTGTTCCAGAGCATTTTGAAGGTACATCGGGTTGTAATTTCCGTACCAATAAACTCTGTTTTTCTTTCGCGTTTTTGACATGGGCTAAATTAACTGGAAAATGGACCACACTCAAAGTAATACGAACTCAACCAAACACTAGTTGTTAAATTCATTAAATTTCCCTCTCTTCGTACTAGGAGATAATCAACCGGTAGCAGAACAGCAGAAATTTATTGTAAAAAATTGGCTTCGAGAGTATAATAGTTTTATTTCACTCTTCCACATTACCGAATCAATATTATGAACAAAGAAGTTATTTGACTGTATTTCTATTAGTGTGAAATCTGTAGATACATGGATACATCTATTAGGTAGACGATGGTGATCTCAAAATTAGTCAAATCATTAAATCCTAAATTGCAGCACGGTTATAAGCGTTTGCCGAAGGAACGGCCCCCGTGACCGACGGTACCCGGTGTGACTGTATAAAAGTCAACATAAAGCATTCCTAAAGAATAATTAAACGACATTTTCTCAATTAACAGAAAGTAAGTAGTTGCATCGGCCTTCAACTTTTGTGATCAAATTGCACTGCGGCAGACTAATGCATTAGCTCATCCCTCAAAGACACGGTATTAATACAGTAACCCATCCAACAATTTTTATAATTTCAATCAACTTATTTAAAACTATTATCACCTACTATAAATTAATAGTAGTTTATGCAATTATTTAATAATATGTTAATAAGTTTTATTGCATGACTACACGCTTTGAAAACGAGTGACCTTTGGAGCGAGTTCAAATTTGTACGTATGTAATAAAGCAATATTATAAACGAGTTGCGTAAGCTGTTTTTTGGCATAACAGTATTATAAATTTATAAGAGAATCAAATATTAATTTTGCGAAACAACTTTCTCGTGACGTCTCGGGTATTTGACATGTATGCGAGAAAACTGATAATTCGTACTGTAAAATGCGAATAAATATTTTGTGCTGTAAAATGACGAATTATGAACAATTTCTTGCAACAGAAAAAGTCATTTATAATGATGGTATACAAAAAAGTAACTTATAATATTAAAACTATTATCGCATTCCTAAAGAGTATTCCCATTATTAAAACGTAGGATTTTTTTTTTCAATTTCAAACTGATAGTTATTTTTTAATTACGAACATTCTTATGAATCTTGTGTATGAAAATTGAAACCGTCCTTCTCCCATCAATCCTTTGTGGGTCCCTCCCCGGTCGTACGTCTGCGCTATCTGGAAGCTGCCGCGAAGCCGCTCCTCGGGTCTCAACAGACGCGGCTCACCGCCCACGACGCCGGCGGCGGCGGCGGCGGCGCGGGGCCAGGGCGCCGGGGTCGCTGGGGCGTGGGTGGGAGGGGCGCGTCCAGCTGACGCGTGCCGCAGCCACTTCCGGCGGGGCAGGTGCGCGTGCCCTACCGGTCCCGGCCGGAAGTCCAACCGAGGGGTCCCGCTGCCCCCCGCCCACGCGAGCCCCGACCGCCCCGCGCTGTTGCACCTCCACGCCCCCACTCACAGCGCCGCCATATGGCCACTCGGCACCACTCTTCATTTCCCAATCGCATCTGTGTAATTCTATGTCCGAACTGTTTATTTTGCGTGGTAAAGCGCAGTAACTGTTATTACATTATTAAGCGGTAGATTTGGATAAAAACTCGGCTAGGCGTGTGTGACCTGCAAACATACGCAGAGCACGAGAAGCAAGTAAATTAACTTTTGGAAAGAGAATTTCATTATCAGACAACGCCTAATTAAGTAATTTAGAACAATGTTCAGTAGTCTCGAAGGAATGATAATGTTTATTTATTTAATGATGTTATTCCCGAACAAAAAATTCTTAATATTGAAGTACATATTTCCGTAAATTGAATCCTGAGTTCTCGCAAGACCTTGAAATGTGGAAGAAATATCTACAGTCATTATTTGGAGGACAATTATTGAATATAAATCGGGAAAGATATAAAAAACCGCTTGAAAAACAGAAAAAATTCGGGTGATATGTTTGGAATGTTATCAGATGCCTCTTTTGGCGCATACGGGAAAATAAAAATGGAAATAATATGAAGAATTTTATTGACACCAAGTAGTAAGACGGGCATTATACGAATTAAATTAAATGAATTTCGGTCATTTAGAATTATGGTAATTTAAAATCCAATTTCAAGTGCTCTGAAAACTTTCATTTCCAAAGCAAAAATAGAAGGGTCTGCTTGGTCGTGCTAGTAGTCACGAAAAATCCGTGGTTTCTGAACATACCTTCAACGAGATTTGCGGGGCATGAAACGAATCGCATGTCTTTGTCGCTCTTCGGAGCCTTGACCCCTGGGCCACGTCATCGGCCGTTCTGCGCGCTCTCCCTTTCTTCGGTAGTTATTACTCCGGTAAGGTGCGGGGTTAGATATCGCGGTTGGACGCCTCGAGGGGGAAACTCACTCACGTAGTGAGACTGTCACACTCCATAAAAAATAGGTGGAGGGTCCGCCTAAATAAATCCCTTCCAAGTTGCGCTGACGTACAAGAAAGCCCTCCGGAGGGAGGTGGATGACGAAGAATACATTGGCGGTGGTGAAGGCGAAGGTGGAGGTGGAGATGGAGCAAGGCATTTGTGCGCACGAGGGACTCGAGATTGCAAAGAGAGGGCGTTAGTTTGGGAGGACATTTTCTGGCACGAGTCGTTGCGTAGCTTTCAGTACTTTAGCTTTCCGCATCTTAATACCGTGGTTCAAAGTAAGTAGTCACTTGCTGTGGTATTTCTTGTGGGGAAATCGGGTTCACAAGAGGATTTTCCGAGGTTCTTCAGTTTCATTTGCTTCTCATTCTACCATTAATTATCGATCACATCATATTCACCAACGTATTCATAAATTAATTCTGTTCACTGAGGATTTCCCGACGTTCTTCAGCTTCATCTACTTCTCGTTCTACCATTTCTCATCGATCACATCATAATCGTCAACATATTCATAAATTAATTCTGTTCCATGGCATGCCTCACCGACTCAGATATAGGAATCATAATAAACTTGAACAATTATTAAACATAATTGTTTATCCATTAATAAACCACCATCAGAGCCACCAACAAACCACTACAGCCACCAAAAGCTTCAGAGCTGTAATGTGTAAAAGTTCTCCTCCCATCTAATATACGCTTATTCGTCCATTTTCTCTCAAACCCAACCAGAACCTTTCACAGACAACCAACAGAACAAATTTTGTTACTCATAAGTCTGTTTCCAGTCCGTTTGAAAGGGTAAAATCACAGGGGACATTACCTATGTTCGATGTGATATGGCTATGAAAAGCCAAAAGATAAGTAATGCCCCCAGGGCACGACGTTCACTCCCTACGCACACAATGTGTTCATTAAATGTTGTTTGTTTCCACAGCGCTAGCAGTGCCACTTCCGCTGCACTCCAGCTTGGTCGATAGTCGTCGATGCGGGCGCTTGTCTCTTGGTGAAAGTCATCGGGGTTAAAGACGATACTAAAGGTGTAAATGTACAATAATTTTGTACGTGCTTCTGTACGTATCTTGGGGCAAATAACACAGCATTTAACGTGAAAAGTGTAAGGCGAAATATTTTCTTCACTTAAACTTATGAATTTTGTAAATAATGAAATAAAGTAAAAAACAGCAAGGTTCTTTAATGAAATTAAGAACTCGGACCATGTCTGGAGTGATCAAGTGCGCAATTGCTGGAGATAATGATTATAAGTATTTTGACACTGACAGCAAGTATATGCCACTGTGTGCCAAGTGCCACTCTAGTAAGAACTATGTTACTTCCATAGATCAAAGGACATAGGTGAAGTGTTAAATTTAGGCCCTTACAATAAATGTAATTCTTAGACAACCTAAATGTCTCAGGTAAAAATATTCACATGCTCTTCCCAATATTGCAAAATTCTTGGGTGTGGCTACATGATTGGTGGTCCAAGGGATTCGCTGCGCCGCGCCGTGGCGGCGGAGGGGCCAACGGTGCCGCCAGTCCCGTTGCCCGACGCGAATTGGGTCGCCGTATCTCGCGCCCTATCGGCACTCCGGCGGGGCTAAATTAGCAATTAATTAGGTGCAGCGCACAGCACGGAGCGGCAGGGGCTGAGGCTGTTGACGCGGTGCAGGCGGAGGTGGCGGGCGGAGGACGGGCGAACGACAGTGGGAGGGCGGAAGGAGGATGGCAGGGAGGACGGGATGAGGGCGAGGGATGGGAGCGCGGAGGGAGAGGTCTGGAAAGGCGCCGTCCGCCACCGCTGCTGCCATAGCGCGTGTGGGAAGCCCCACTTTCTTTGTGTTCCGAGTTCCCACGAGCGCCATATCCTCTCGCCGCATCCGCTAGCAGTCTGCCGCTCACTGCATCGACGCTGATTTCGCACTCTGCGTCGTCGTCGCCGCCGCCGCCGTCCCCTTCCCTTGCTTTCGTCTTCACCGCCGACGTCTTCTAAAATCCCAAAAACTCTCCAGAACTGCTTTCTCAGCCGAATTGAAAGTATCCACCGCCTGCGTCGCCCCTCACCGCTGCCCATTTCCAAGTTTCCATCCACGTTGCGTTTGCTCTTCCTCTTCACCTGCGTGTGCCACTTATCCCGCCTTACCAGTATTTCCAGTGCTGTTGCCGTAAAGACAGCATCAATTACTTCATTGCAGGGTGCCATATTCTCCCACTTTCGGTAATATTTCCATCCTGATCCTTTCAAATGTCATCACATCCATCGTAATTACCATTGTTTGATTTTCTTACTACCATCCACCTGTCCTGTGTTCACTATGACCGCCGCACTCTTAGCTATCCATCCTACTGTTAGACGTTTCTGTCCATTTGTACGCATCTTTAGTTGCTTCCTGCATTCCGCCTCCGCTTTTCCTTCTTAGAAAGATTTCCTTACAAGTGTAACGATTTCTCTCTCAGTTGGCCTAAACAAGCCGTTCGTTTTCCCTGCAGTTTCAGCTTTTTCGAAAATGCATTACGATTTCATCTTTAATGTGTCACCCAGAACACTTGAAGTAATGACAATACCTCGCCCTAGTTTAGAAAACTCCTTTTTTCTTATCTTCATTTCCTAGAAACCTTTGAATTTTTTCAAGAGTATCCATCATTATGCGGCCCATAGGCAAAAGAGCACACCGGGCTTCCGTCGCTCAAAATCATGAAAATCTCCCCTATGATCTCCATTATTTCCATGAGCGATTCTTGGTCCACAAAAAAAATGTGATAGACGGGCGAGCTGGTCTCGTCAGTCTATGGGCATCTTCACCGTCATCGTCTCTGTCCTATTCGTCGCTGATTTCAACGCTATGATCCCAACATTTCCAATGAGCATCCTCGGCCATGAACAATTTCCTCCGCCGGTCCTTGTCATTACAATTGCATCGCCCACCGCGTTTCCCTCGTCGCCGCTTCCTTTCCGCTCTCTCAAGCGCGTTCCCAACTCCATTTCCGCCTGTCGCCGTCCCATCTGCTCGCGCATCCTTCGCATTCGCTGCCGGCGCTGCCCTCAGCGGCGGCCTCGCGTTCCTTCACTTTCACGCCTTCTCACGCCGAGCGCGACGCCGCGGCGCACAGAGGGGAGAACGGACACCGACAGACCTTTACACCTATTAACATTTCTATTATTTGCCTTTTATCTCTATAAAGTTGAGAAACTGGAAGTAATGTATAATTGTCCTTTCTTTAAAAATAGGGCTGACTCGTTTATAACAATTAAGATAATCAAAGCTATTATATTTAATATTTTTAATGATATTTAATTTAGTTAGTTTTATTTATTATTACGTAGGTTTACGTACCTTCCACTGCACGTGATTTGATTATCTAATGAGTAAAGAAGGTGAATGAGAAATTTTGGAATCATAAGATGGAGAAAAGGAAGAATCTCTAAAACTCGCTCAAATATCATATGATCTGGCCAGGGATCGAAATCGGGCCCCAACTACAAAAAGTGTACCTGGTATATCGCAAGCCCCTGCATTATTTTTCTTTATTAAATAAATACTTATTTAGAATAAATTAAACGTAGTTTATAGTTTATTTAAGATAGAATGAAAAAAATTACGGTTATTTTGTTACTCGGTCCGGCTTTGCTAATAAGGTAGAGCATTTCTCTTCCTGTTGTTTGCTTCTTCCCACTCTCATACCTTTTTGGCCCCTTAACTGATTATCAAAGAATCGATCTATCGATTTTATACTTTTAATCTAACAACCTCAATACTTTTAAGGGTTGGCTGCATATTTGCGATGGTGCCAGTGAACATCTAGATTACTATTAATTTCCATTGCGCAAAGAAATTGAAAGAAAACTATGCAGCCTTCATCCGTGTGAAAGGTGACTTTGTTATATACCCAGGAATTCGGGAACAATCAAGAAGTTATGAAACCCTTTCGATTTTGACTGAAATATGTAAATATTTGATTGTGTTATTCCGCATATTCTATTGCACGTACCGACCAAATTCCAACACTCAGTGCGTCATGCTTACAACACAACTGCCGTCGTGCGGTAGGCAGGCTCAAAGGAAGAGGCCGGCCGCCAATTAATATTTACTAATAAGGTGGTGCGTTATGAGACAACGTTTTTGATACTTTTGGTACGGAATGAACTATTATACTACATACATCTCTACTATGTTCTTTAATAGCAGATTTCATTTACTTGAACTTGCATCACATATTACAAACATAGTAACATGAATTACGTTTCAGACAGAATATTAATTATAAACATGAGTTACGTAATAAAGAACATAGAATGCACTTTTACGTTTTTTTTAATAATGTGAAACGGAATGATAAATTTAGGGTGTCTTAATCGAACCTGTAGCTAAAATAGCCGAGTCTAATCTGTCTCAACTACGTACATTCTGCTCTATAATATTTCTTGAAAATAATATGGTTCTATCATGGCGGAACGTAGCATCCAAAGCCAAATTATTTCATTACCTACTTTTCATTTAGGCAACGAACGTGTAGCACTTGTACATCAATTCCTGGTCTTCGTTACCGAGCCGACGGATGACCTTGTTGAATCTCTTCTCTTTTTTGATATAGCCAAGCGCTGGCGTTGCCTGCCGGCGGGGGCCCGTCGTGTGCGTCGGCGGCCGGACGCGTGCCGGCGGCCGCGGGCAGCGCCGCGCCTCCGCCGCGCCGGGTCGTAAAACGAATTTCTCCGCAGGCGGCGCCGCCGGCGGGGCGAAGGGAAGGCGAGGGAAGAGGCGCCTGGCCGATGGCCTCGCTCTTGGCCGTGCACGCGCGCGCGCCGCGCCGGGGCGGGGGGACGGGGTGGGCCCACATTCACGTTTCAAGGGCGCTGTCTTCCATGAGATTTTTCCACACGTAAAAATCGCTGGTGGTACAGTTTGAAATCTGTACGTTATAGCGAATTTGTATTTTTTAAATTGCCCGTATAAGATATAAGCTTTATTCTACAATTGGGCAAATGTTGCCCGGTGGCAGAATGCATAAAAATGAAAGTACATTTACAATTACAAACAAAAAAACATAAAAAATCAATATAAAAAAATTAATTATCTTTGTCTCTACCTAGAACATGCAAATGCATTTACATACATATACAACAAATGAAAATACATATATAATTTGTTTATAAAGAAGTTCGTAATAGTCACCTCCTGAGTTTGCATCAATGCATGGATTTATAATGTAAACAATCGACTCATATTTTGATCTTGCTAAAAGAAAAAGATCGGTCCTTTGAGTTTCATGATAAACGGTTCACAGTGTAGTGGAGTCAATTGAGAATTAAGTAGATTCTGAAAAACACAAAAGCTATAGAGGAAAATATCTGTAAATCGAATGTACTTGTAATTCCGCAACTGAAGCTTCGTATTTCCGGAGGTCGTTAGTAGTAATTCCGAACGAGTCTATGTATTGGACTTCAGCTAAATAGTTGGCATGAAGACACCCACCGCCTGGGTAAGAATTGAAAAGGTCAGCTGTTCTGATCGGTCGCTTCGGTGAACGATTCCAGGAGGATGCCGGAGAAGCCTTCTAAATAACGAGCAACTATGCGCGCGCGACCTTCCCTTCCCCATCAGACCTCATACCCATCCTTAGGGCTAACAATGGGCCAAATTCCCATTCTGATATAGTGCATTCTTCATTGACCGAAAATCTCTGACAAGTGTCAGAGAAACGGGATGAAGGAACCAGCAGACTCATGTGGCAACACCTGATTCCTGATGGAAACGGTAAAGTGTTAACCTACACTCAAAGAATAATGACGAAACTTTTGCCGGAAATATTTCATTTTTCATTTATTTGTTTATTTATTAAGTACATTCCATAAGGACAGGGGTCTCCCATCTCTCGGTGCGGCCGGTTCACACAATAAGAACTACATAAATCAAAACACGATAGACCAAAACAGCCGAACTATACATAATATTAAAAGTAATTAATATCCATTGCAAAATAAAGCAGATTTCCTATTCTAATATATACGCTGTTAACGATTATGATGGTTAGCCCAGTTTTCCCGGAAACGTAAGCTGAATACCTGTATCGAACGAACCACCGTCCGGATAATTCTGGAATCCAGCTGTTCCCTTCGGTCTTGTCCATAGTTTCCGCTGATCAGTTTCAAGCGCATGATAGCAGTTCCTCGACAACTGGCCACAAAGCGTGTGGAATGCTTCCTACGACGCTTATCCATTCCCAGTACTTGTTTCAGCATTGTAAATTTTTACAATGCGATGGAACCTGGTAAATTTAACAATCTGCTATTCGCGAATCCTTTTTAGACGAGTTTACTCGCGCGGATTGTTTGAATACCCTAACACCAGAAAACTAAAAAATTAAGTATTAGATAAGAAACAATATATACAGAATCAGGAATATGCATATGCGTTTTGTAAAGTAAACTTAATAAAAAACGCTCTCACAATACGGTGGTAAGGATTCAGAGGGTACTTCCATAAATCGTATCAACGGAAAACAAACTGGTTTCCGTTAAAAACCATGTCTGAGAAGTACCAACAAAACAAAAATGTAAACAATGGGGTATCTAATTTATCATCTATATAATGTTAGTATTTTATGGTTAATACAAAGAATGAGAATTACATTCCGATCATTCGAAAGCAAGATTCTAAAACTGCTGAGACTGTGCACTTTATATGAACAAACTGATTTTAAAATGTGACTCCCGAGAGAAAAGATAATTATTCAACTCTAGACAACAGATTTAATGAACCCGCCCTCTCGCATTTTGCGTCTGAGAGTTAAGTAAGACAAAGATTGAAAAGAATTTAAAAGAGAAATTATGACATTGAATACAAAATTCAGAATATTATTTTATATTTGAACACATTCGATTTTTCATGTCGAATACAATTTGTCATCACTACATTGTTCCACTCACCAAATGGTTAACCAAAATAGCTGTGTTTGTGTAAATTGTTGCGTTTAATTAACCGATACGTTCACGAATTGTTACAGTCAATCACCCTCTCCCCCACTTAACAATATGATTGACTGTGTTCATTATCTTGACTTCTGTGGTTCCCCGCAGACCAGACCAAAATTGCCCACAATTTGAGAAACCCCACGTCTTCTCGCACAGTGATTCCATAGGTTGATTATATTGTGAATCCGTGCGCGTCAACTGCGATGGTCATTAGTCCCGGAAACGTAGACGAGATATCCGTCGCCGTCCTACACATTAGCTTGCTACGGATTTCACCTCCAGATATATCTCTCTTAGCGGGGCATTGCCCCACAGGGGACAAACTTTAAGCCCCCTCCAGGTCTTCCTTCATGTGTATTAGTCTGGTGAATGAAAGTATATGTGGATGAGAGAAAAGAAGAGGGGCAATATTGAGGAAATATCGCACGACGTCCGTGATCCGTTTATTAGCGTGTGTTTCGAGATTCATTTGGTGCTGATCGAAGAAACCATAGAAAACTAAGAAACAATGCAGCTGGCCGTTAGAATTCTCTTCCAGACAGCGGCTCAATTCATCCTAGCTAGTATCATGCTAACGTGGCTAGACTCTCAAATCCGCCAACGTCTAGACTCGAACCCTAGGACCTCTCAGTCAAAAACCCTGACTGTTGCCCTGAGTCATCTCAGCCGGTTTGCGATTCGAGCGCGGTCGCCCGACGCGTGGACCCGCGTGGCTCGCGTGTGCGCCGGGTTGTCTATCTCCGCGAGGCGCGGCGCTGCGCGGCGCGGAGGGTCATCCCCGGCTGTGCTCGGCCGCGGGTTGTTACTGGAGCGGCAAAAACGGACGCGGCGCCAACGCCGGAAACGAGCGAACAAGCAGGCGGCGTGTTCATGCAGCGACGGCAGCGGAGGCCGCGCGGCGCCCTGCCGCCAGGAAATCGCAAGAAACAGATGCCTCTCATTACTGCGGTTAAATCCCAATCCGACGTTCGTTGCAGTTTTATGGCGGCTAAGGCGAATAACCTTATGCCATCACTTTTTTATGTTTATATGTTCTAACACTGCTCGTACTAATTAAGGGATAGCTATACATTGTATAATATATACATCTTCTAATTTTATTTTTAATTTCTGTATCCTTGTTAAGAACGGTTAGATTAAAAACAAATAATGTTTTTCCTCTAAGATGACTCCTCCTTTCCAGTGATTACACGTTTTAAAAAATTCAGTACGTTTAGAAAAATTAAACAATGAAAGAAGAACGAAGATTTTTTTGTGCATCAAGTCTCGCATACTAACACAAGATCACGAACAAACAAACAATTTTGATTCAAACAGTTGCATAATTATCCAATATACACGCAATAGTTTTGGTTTTATATTTTGGGAGTATATTTTGATTTCTGTTTTTTTTTTCCATTTTCAAATTTTCATATTTTAATTTAGGTACTAGCTGTGTAGTTTGTCACAATTTAAAGCATTTTAAATGTATTTATGTGTTGACTTGCTGATTTTTTTAAATTAATTTAGAACACGAAACAAATGTATCATTAAAATATCGAGTCGCACCAAATGACAATTCGTTTGACCCAAATGGTGAGCCAAAAAGTGTCTGTAAATGGTTAAAGTAGTCTAAGGCTAAGGCTATAAGGGACAGTGAGTGGCTGACGGAATAACTGTCAGTCGGAAGTGCGCAGGAGAGCTGATTACTGCATGTAGATTTACACAACTTGTTTTTTTTATAGCGGCATCAGTCAAGTCTATATTCGATTATCAATACCTCTTCGTTTTCTTATTACGTTTCCTTATTTCTTATTAAGCAATTGTATTTAACTACTAGCATCTTGTATTTGCTTTTAAAATTAGTAGCCTATTTCAACATTAGGTTAAAAGTTAGGTTGTAGTTATATGTTGGCCGACTTAAAGCGGCAGAGGAAAAAAACCTTTTTTTAGGTACCTCCGACGATATTCATCAGATACAAAATTTCTATGCAGTTTGGTAGAGTAATCTTACAATATTTGTTAAACAATGGTAATTTGACCACTCGTTATTAGATGGACAAGCTGCTTCGTGAAAAAATATGCATTTAATGTCAGAACTGTAATATAGTTTTAAATAAAAAAATCGTTTATAATTAATATAAAATCAAAAATAAAATGCAGATAAAAATATGTTTAGTACTAACAATACACAGGAACTAACAGATGAAAGGTTTTATAGTGAAGAATGACAAATGTTTTGTTTTTAAACTTCGGAATTCTAATATTTCAACAAGTCAATACAAAATTTCGTTTAGAATACAAATAAAAAAGGATATCTCTGACTAGAGAAGGGAGGAAATAAATGACTTTCTGTTTCTGGAGAGTGAAGGGATGTCACAGTTACTAACATGCATCTTATGTTCGGTTTATCTGGAGATCTAAGGAACAGACACGAAACAATAGCGTGACTGTCTCTGCGTTTAAAATTCTCTCTTCCCCATTCTCCTTTCCGAAATGAAGCAACACAATAGATCCGCTTTTGTTTTCAGCTTTCCTTTTTTTCGAATATAGAGCTTTTTAATAATCCCTCTTTCTTCAGAAAAATATATATTGACTCTACCTTCACGCATATCAAAGGAGAAATGCGATGTGTTTTACACATGAAAAGACGAAAATCTAAATAGTTAATTATGTTGCGAGTGGTGAAAGTGAGATTTTATTTTGCGAGTAGGAAATGATTTAACATTAAGCGATACGCCGAATGGCCCAATCCTAAGAGCAAAATAAAATCACTTTTACCTCGTGTGTCATACACTATCTTCTAGACACACTTACTAACATGAATTTTTTTAAAATTCAAGTGTACAAATCACTGTCACTTTAAAGTTAGTAGTAGCTGATGGAATCAGACGGAATTATTTTGTTTTCTTTGTTGTCTCACAGTTTTACTAGGACATTTGAAAATCATCTCACTTTTAGCAATAGTGCTAAAACTTGAAATTTTAGCACGTTCTGCATATCCTAAAGGAAACGGATTTTATTAGTGGTTGTCTAAAAACTACTTTTAATGATAATTATATGACATTTGAAAGGAGTGGTAGAAAAACTAACGGGTATTTGCAGCAAATGATAGAGTTATGACAGTCTGCGAACATTTTATGATTTACAGTGTTATGTCAACTCTGTAGGATATTAATTCATCACTTGAAACACTGAAAATATGGTGATTTATTGTCAATAATCATTATATAGATACTGAAAAAATCTAATTAGAAATGGCATAAAAAACATCTACAATTATATAAGACCCATTACAATTCATTACAATATGAGATGTAAACTGAAATGTATTTCCAAGAACTGAAATACATGAAAAAAAGTGTACAATTACTTGTAAAAATTGCGCATAACATTAAATTTGCCCACAACTTCCTACTTATACTTACGTACACTTCAAAACCAAATGAGATAAATATATCCCTCTAACTTTATTGATAGCAATACTAATACTTTCCTAAATATAAATATAAAATATTTGTACATGCTCTGTATACTATCGACGGTGAATTACATTCTCTCATCAGAAGCAAGGAAACCTTGTTTGAAAATGTTCAGTATTATTTCAGCACACATACTCAAGCTTCATTCATTTATTTCATTTACTCAACACACATCAAATATAAAAACCGTTTCGAAATTTCAAGTTGCCAAAGATGCATTCGGAAGTGATTTCAAAATCAATTCCTTGCGCAGCATCTGGCATTCTGCTTACCCCGATTTCTTTCATGGGCTCGTCTCTCCAACTTCCGACCAGCTTATTGACGTCATCTCCCGTAGGCTTCAGTGTGGCAAGCCGGCAAATTCCTCCTGCGATTTCACTTCTCGAGTCCGATTCCAGATACAGGCACTGGCGAATACAACTTATCTTCGTTTTTCGTACCTTTTTTAATTAAAAGTCTGTCAGATAATTTTGATCCTAATGCAACACTAAGGACTTCAACTCTTCAAATTATTTCAATATCTTCGGACGCCCGAGAGAAAATAATGAATACACTTTCTTAGTTGGCAAATACACCGTCATCTGTTATTCATGAAATACCTCGCTTCACACCTTTTTTCAATAGCAAGGCAAGACATTAAAATATCTCGCGCGCGCAGAATAATAAAATTATTACTTGTAATGAAATATTAATATCAATCAACCACAAGTTGATTTTATTATTGAAATAAATTTAAAATAATTCAGTTTCACACTTATCTAACTCAGTTGTCACATCAAGATGGACTGTATCGACTCACTTATTCTACACAACGCGGGACGTCAAATGAGCTTGGTCGAGCTCTCCGTCGCGCGAAAACGTACAACTTCGAAATGTGCCCAGCCGGCGAAGCCAGGCACACTCAGTGCCAGCGAAGACGGAAGACACAGGTAGCGCCGCTCACGTGCACATCCGCCGTCGCGCGGAGGGGCTCAGGCGGCGCGGCGCAAAGCGGAGGAGCGTAGCACGCGTCGGGCACGCAGCGAGCGAGCAGACTGGCGCGGCACGCGTGACTCGCGGCAGGCGGCGCGGGCTCGTTGGCGCGGGAAGCGGGGAGGGGGACGAGGCGGCGAAGGGAGGGGGAATAGTCCCCGCGGGCGAAAGTGCGGGCGAGAACGCGTCACCCCCCCCTCTTCCGCGCCCCCTCCCTCTCCTGGCGGAGGGGCCCGCGGCCGCCGCCCCCGCACCGGGCGAACACCTGCCACCGGCCCGTGCCGTGCCGCGCCCGCCGCCGCGCCGGGGGACAGAAACGGTTTGCCCCGCGCCGCGCCGCGCCGCGCCGCGCCGCACGCGGAGGACCGGAATGCTGCGTTGCTCAACAGATGAGGCTTCTGGAGAGAGACGCTTTTTGGTGCTAGATCCATTTAATAAGAATGGATTAGGTCATTGTAGAACGTAAAATAGAGAATTTTGCAGTCTTAAGAATGCAAAGCTGCGTCGCAGAAGATGAAGCTTCTAGACGAGATTTTTAATTTTAAATTCACAAAAGAACTTCGCTTGAGAACTGAACTTGTAACAAAACTAAACACTCTGGAGAGAAATCTGAATACAGTTTTTCCACTTATGAAGATAATGATTTCTTATTGAGATAGTTACTGACGTTACTTCGATAATCGAAAAAATATTTAGTTATTAGAGAGAGGAAACATGCTTTGGAGGTTTTCTAGAGAAATATAAAATTTACACCATGGTGCAGACAGTTTTGTCAATTAATTATCCAATTATGAAGCTCTTCAGCCGTGTTATATATTTTATTGAAATATTGTATTTTTTATAAACACTACAACACGATCCTAGTATTTTATGTAGTTAATGAATATGTTATGTTTCAGTTTAAACATCCTCTACCTATTCTGTAATCACCAAACATTCTTTAAGCGGTAGCAATGTTTCGGAGACGATTCCCCTTCAGCTTGCAATGGCGGGAAATGCTTCATTTGCAAGAAAACTCCAAAACGCCGTGGAGAATGTCGAGCATTTACAATTCTGCACCGTTTGCAAGGTTGCACTTACGTCACAATGTTATGAAAGAGTTTGTCACTCATACCATGTTGAGTAACTTTTTGCATCGCCATTGTAACATCCTCTAAGCTGTTTTCTCAATAACAAGTTTACCGAAATACGAACAAATTTAACCCTTCCATGCACGGAGCTCGGATTTTGCGACTTTACATTTAGTGGGCCTCAGAGGCCCGGTCTGAATAAAACACTAATTTGGGGCTGGGATGAAGTAACGAATGCAATGATGTTTATTATTCAATAAACTTGTATTTTAAACTTTCTATGCATAATAAGGCATTTTACACATTTTATTTTCAACAATAGCACAAAATACTGTTTTCTTAATGTTCTGGTTTTCGCACATGAAGCATTGTGATTTTGTTTTTTGCCTTTTTCGAAAAGGCATAAATAGCATCTGGATCATGAAAGGAGACACCTGTAATGTTAATGGCAAAATACAGCATTAAGAAACGGCCGGGCCTCTAAGGCCCACTAAGTGCATTGAAGGGTTAAGTAATAGAGGGGAAAGATTCATCATGAACAGCTAAGTAGTAAAGATGTAAATATTTTGAAGATGAATTATCTTCCATCTATAATTAGTCAGTTTGGAAAATATCTAAAAATTTTGAATACAATACTAATTAAATTTCCTACCGGGTAACACTATTTAAAACAAATGAGGACATTTTAAAAAGTATTCAAAAAAAGGTAAATATAAAATAATGACCTACGAATGATTACAATATAAAATGACTGCACTGCAATAATCTAACCAACAAGAATAGGTAATTTCCGTCAAAATACATGAGAAAATTACAAACCCTAAAGGCAAACCCTCAAGCAATGTAGACAAGAAAAATATTGACGATGAGATAGTAAAATGAACAAATTTTCATTTTATTTACGTAACAAAAAATCTTTCTTGAAATATTTTTAGCAACCACCCGTTAATGGAAAAAGATCGATCGCTCCTCCCTCCCCCTGCACAATTTAGAGAGAGGATAAAGTAACTTGGATGGAAATTGCTTACATATCTATTAAACTTTAAGCTTGTATTTTATTGTGGAGATATAGTATGTAAATCAAAGCCAGGAAAATGGAGATACAAGAACGAATTGCACAGGCATTACAGTTACTTGAGCAAGACTAAAGACTGTTGCTCTCGATATTTAGATCGTAGATTGTCTTAATATGAATTTAATGATTTTAATGGTTTATATTAATATGAATTTAAAGACCGGTAACGTTATTAACATAAAGCGTGAAGGAATGAAACTATAGCAACCATTTCAGTTAAGTGCTTTATGGAGATCGTTGTCTACGCGAAAAGAGAAAAAAACGCAGTTCGGAAGTACAGGAACACGCGAACTCCATTACGGGTCCTCCACCGAATGAAGTGAAGTACGTAATGCGCGACCCATGCTCCCACCTCGTCGATAGGCAAGGCCGGGGGGAAGGGAGAGTCACAAGGGTGAGCAAAACGATGTTCGGCCGCAACCGGGAGGGGGGGGAGGAGAAGAGCTACCCCAAGCTCCCACACTCCACCCAACTTCATGCTACGCTACCCGCTCACATCACCCTCCTCCCATTCCACCAGTGCAAAACCAACACTCCTGCCCCTCCGTTCCATGCATCTCCGTCGTCGCGCTAACGGTAATTATTCTCCGTATTTTGCATACTCCACTGCTCTCGCGCCATTCTTTTTCGCCCCCACACCCACAACATTTAATACCACACTACCCTCTCCCTCGCCGAGACTTATGTGCCACCCCTTCACGCCGATTAGTGACGCAGACTTCACCTCCCCGTAGTCTTAGTCACGGCTCCCTTTGCCAGCTCAGACAAGCGCCGGAACCACCCACGCCGGTTACCTGCCGCGCGCCCTTCGCCGCCCCGCCCTCGCGCAGCCCAGCTCCCCGATTCGCCTCCCTCAGCCGATCTCCGCGGCCCTCCCTGCCGCCCGGCCAGCCGCCGCCGACTCAGACGAGGGCTCCCCCGCGCACTTCCGGAGGGGCTGACGTCAGCCGAGCCACGTGCGCGGGGCAGGGCCAGGGTGGGGGTGGAGGTGGGGGTGAGGGGTGCGGCGGGGCGGGGCGGGAAGGGGCAGGGTGGGGCAGGGTGGGGCAGGGTGGGGCAGGGTGGGGCAGGGCGGGACGGCTGCGGAGGTGGGTGCGGTGTACAGAGGGCTGGACAGACACTGAGAGCGCACCCCTAACTTTTTGGCGTCATGTAAGCAAGCACTAAACGAACAAATAAAATTCATGTTACGTGTGTAATTAACAATGATTATCTTCAGTTTTTCGTTTGTTTTTTCACATTTAACTTTCGTTTATTTTCATGACAGTATGTGTTATGTAGCTTTCAATTTACAGAAGAAGAAAGACCGTGATACGTTCTTTCCATTTTTCCCAGAGATTCTATATTCTGGAGTTTCATTAAGGAATTAAACTTTTCTTCAACATACTTCTTGACATTATGTCATAAGTTGAAAAAGCCGAAAAAGACTAACTGAAACGTACACTCGTTTACTACTTCCACTTCGAAGAGCATTCATACCTCGCTTATCTTCAAATTATTACGTAATGAGGTAACACGTTTATTGATCGGTTTGTTTACTATTCAAAGAGATGTTTGAAGAATAGGGATTTCATCGTTTGTACTATCAAATCAAATCGAATATTTCTTGTAATCAAATATTGCCAATCCTTTACTGTTAATTCGACTTCAATGGAAGTCCAATTAATTACCCTGGTTAAACGAGGATCGAGCCCATTCGAAGTGCGGACATTCAGATGATTGGATCAAGCTACAAAATTAAGTAAAAATTCGTCAATTCTATTAACTTCAATTCATGAAATCAAGTTTAGCAAATAAATTTAAAAGCTAAATATCGTAAGATTTACACAGTAAAATTTCTTTCTTGCTGGTTTTATCATCTGACCAACTGTGGCACTTCCCATTATTTTTCTATTTTCTCGCAAAATTTAATCAAAGAATTCATAATTGGGCTTCGGAGAATTAAACATGAACTGTCTACAAGAGAGCGTATAGATCCCAAGTAACAAATTACGTGCGCGGATTGCATACTGTTTGCTGTTTAGATGCGATCCCCTTTTGTTCCATTTCGACCCACTGTGCGGCAGTGGCGGGGGCGGGGGCATCGGCAGAGGTGGCACCAGGTGCGCGGGCGGCGAGGTCTAGCGGGGGGGGGCGGCAGAGCTGTGGGGTTTCCTAAACGTGCGCCCTTCTCTGCTAGCACCGGCTGCGCGCCCTCCATCTCCGTTTAGGGCGCTGTTACGGCTGCGGTCGGAACATCACTCCCCGGCTCCCGCCCGCCGAATGGGGGCGGAGGAGTATCAACGGCAGGGCATCTCTTGGGAGTGGTAATCCTAAATGAGAAACCGATAGATAATCGATCTCGCGTCGGGTGTTCTTTCGGTTTCGTCAATAAATTGTGATTGCCCTTTTCTGCAGTTTTCTCTATCACGGACTTCTTGGCAGTAAATTTGAATTTCATTGTGTAATCAATGAATTAGCTCGTTCTTTCAAGGATTTACAATAATTTTGATGAATTTAATGACAATATGCTTAAAAAGTTTTTGAAAATGAAAAGTTATTCATCTGGCAGACTGTATGAATATATATGTTTAATTAGAAATTACTTAGGTTTACTATAGCTAAATGTAAATTTATCGGTAATGTGTGTGTTCATGTGAATCAGCAGACTAGTAATAAGATCAGAATAATGTACGGCAAACCGAAAAAAATAGAAAAGGCGTGGGAAATTTTATGGTAGTTACTATTTCTGAAATACTATGAAGAACGAAACATCTCTTTAATCCTAAAATACCACTTGTGTGCAATTATCATTTATGTTAACATTGATCTCTGCATAATATCACTAACACACTTGCATGTTATCAATTTCATTTACGTGGTTTTCAGCAACTAGCTACGTTCATTGAATTTCTATGAACGTTTTACATTTTAAAGCCTATGCAAAAAGTTAAGACTGTATGCACTGATATGTGCATATTTATATAACATTGTTTTCACTACAGCTTATGATGTTCACTTTATTTTACAATACTTTTATTTAAACTTTGAATTAAATTAACGAAAATGAAGCCACCAAATCGTATGCAATTATCGACACGCTTATTCTGTAATTGCTTTTGCATATGTTGGTATGTATTAATAATAATAATAATAATAATAATAATAATGACACGAGGATTTACCCGAATTGAAAATAAAAACCAGTGTAAACCAGAATTATAATATCTAGAGTATCTACTAATACCTGTTTAGAGAAGAACATAACACTTCAAATACAGAATTGTAAAACTTAAGACATTTTTGTTCAACATTATATTTCTTTAAACGCATTGATTTTATACATTATATTTCTTTAAACGGTTTAAATTGATAAAAAGAATCACGTATTTTTTGTAGTAAACTTACCAAAGAGAATTGTGATACTACTATTACGCCATGCATCATTGATTGACACTTCCAGCGCATTTCCATTACATTTGTTTTCCGCGCGATCAAAGCGAAAACAATAGCAACTGAAGGTGCGAGATCAGTCGCAGAAAATCGATCGACCCAGTTCTAATTTGGAACACTCGTCCGGCGGTCACCCCTGCAGCGAAGGCGCTGTCGACACACGGAGTTGCGATTGAAGGTTTGCATGACTAGTGACGAGAAACTACCCCATATTTTTCGTTTTGTGTATTTCATTTTAGAGTTCCGTGACACAATCCATTTTTCTTCTGTATGATGAAGTTGCAATTAAAGTATTTTTGTACGAGTAAATTCTTTCACAGGTTTTTACAGTATTTTCAGCTTAAGTAACTAGACGTCTATCAACATGATAATAGGAAATGTGTGTTCAATACCGTCGCGTTGCCAAAGCAACGCTAAGCTATGTCAATATCAACACCAGTATTCACAAAAAAGTCATGCTTATACATAAGTTTGCCTGTTGTGGTGGTGTATCGACTGCGTATCGGATGTTTATCGACTCTAGCATGTTGTCTTCGTACGTATCGAGTTTACCAGTGTTTACTAATTTCTAATATCTGGCACCAAACAGCTACAAAATGCAATAATAATAATAATAATAATAATATAATAATAATAATAAAACTAGTAATAATATTCGAGAAACAGGTTAACGACGATATTTTCCTAAACTTAAGTGATCATCAAATTCATACAACATGGAATAGTAATTATCGTTACGCTCAGCCACACTGCAAAACTGTACCATATTTTGAGGATAAACGACGTTATAACCGCAGGTTGTTTCGAGTATCATTTCGTTTCCTCCCGTGGACGAGGCGCTCACTCTTACATTCAATCCTCTATTGTCAGTACGTATTTCCCATGCTCGCTGCTGCATTCATACTTCAACTTCACTGCTGTCAGAGACCTTCACCGCCACGTACAAACACACGCACTTTCTTCCCAGGCTCCTGAACACATGTTCCCCTTCCTCTTTTCAAGGAATAAAGTAATTCTTGTTTCGTTGCCTGACGTCTAGAATGACCCCCATTGTCTTCTTGGGTTGTTAATTTAGAGTCCTCCATTCAAATCTCGTTTTCTATTCAAAAGGATACGTTTTATTTGTAATTTTTTTTAATTTTCTTATATATTTTACCACGATAAACTGCAATGTGTTCGGAATTTTATTTATTTTTTGTCAAAGAAGAGTTAACACTGCATGTGAAGTATGACGGAGTCTAATCTGGGAACATTTTCTTGAGCTCCAGAAACCCTTCACAATCCTTTTACTATACATAGTTTTAGGATGAATAACAGTACCAACAAAGCGAGAATATAGAAAAGTTATAGAAAACTCTTTTGCATCGGTAAACTAACTGCAGATGAATTTTTAGTACTGTTAAAAAATTAGCAACCCTCTCTCCCGGCTATACGCCTACTTCAAATTAGAAGGTAGAACGCAACAAACGTGCGCGAAGTATAGGGACATATAAGTACAGATGCAAAGCAAGGGAGCCATCTCAGCATTTGCTCAATGGATCGGAGGAACTGGATGAAAAACCTGACCGAGATGGGGTAATACTTATATTTGAAATATCATTCCTACGACGTGTATTGTAATTAAAAATATGTTTTACATGAAAATAAGTTCCCACACCCCTAAGTGAGTCAGTTTAATTAAGTTGCAATTTAAAACCGTGATAAGAACATAATCCTTCATCACAGCCTCCTTCATAAGGCATTAAAATTCATTCAATTCTATAAATTGTAACTGAAATAAATAAAAGTTCGAAAAAAATTATTATTATGATTATTATCACTATTATAATTACTATTATAATTATTACTATTATTATTATTATCATTATTATTGCCATTATTATTACTATTATAAATATTGGGAGCAGTTCTCCTTAAATTACGCATAAGTAGATAATTGTTTGGAGACACATCGATGTACAATTACTTCGAAATATTCCTAGTCACTTCGAAATATGTCTGTCTTTGGTGCGTCTGTCTACCCCATTTGATTACGCAACGCTGCGCCACTGCTTAGCATCCAGGCCATTAATTGCATTGAGCACAGTTTCGGACAAAAATGTTTTCAACGTGGGCGCAGAGATGGTCATCGATTTCAACCCTCTTAACAATTACCAAGTATTTTGTAGTGAAATAGATTTTTCTCCACAAAATACGACTTTGATGAGACTATGGCCACAAAACCACCTTTAAGGCACAGTTTTTATGTGCATTAAGAGCCCCATCCACATTCAAGCGCCCTGTATTTTGCCTATTATTACTCTGATGATGCTGCATTATTTCCAGAAAAGAAAAACTTGTTGGAACAATGCGACAGCCAAGCATCTACGATCGACTTCGCTAAGTAACATATTTACAGTGAGCCTCGCAAATACGCAAGCGCTCGAACGTGGACCGTGTCCATAACACGAGCGCGCCCCGATTTCAAATCTCACTCGTGTTGGTTGTAAATCTGTCATCGCCTCCTTGTTCACACAATAAGACAAATTATCAATCTGAATAATCAGTCTTGACCGAGAGGCTCGCTCTTGCATGGGTATTTTTATGCCTCTGCCTAGTTTGCTTAATGACACCTGTACCTGGTCTCTACTTTATTCCTTGATTCTTTGTAATGTAGGCCCATTAAAGGCCGCCCAGGCAGCCCCGGTTCGCCTTGCTCACGGACGGTGCGGCTTGGAATCGTGTCGTGCGCCGATCCGCGTGCCTGCCTCGGCGGCGCGTTCCGCGGCGCGGACTTGAACCCGGCGCCCCCGCTCGCGCGGGCGGGGCTTCCGCTAATGAAAGGAAGTCACACGAGTGCGGCGGAGGCGGCGGCAGCGGGCGGGAGGCGAGGCACACTGTCACGCACCTGGCGGCCGCGCCCCACAGCAACGCCGGCAGCGCCCCCGAGGTAAGGACCCCGCCGATCGAGGAAAGAGGCATGGGCGGCAGAACTACGCGTAATTGCGCTGCCAACAAACATAGAAGTTAGTGTTGGAAGTTAGTGTTAGTTCCAACGAATTTTAACTTCTACCTGTAAAAGCAGCACATTTCTTGGTTCATGTATTTGCCTTCCTTGGAAACTACATTTAATGAGAGAATGGTTAATTTATCATATGCTTCTGAAATATGGAATGATGTAATTTATATGTACAGTCATAACGTGATTCATTGACAATGCGCGTATTTGGTCACACCGGAATATCAAAGAAGTAAACAGAACTGTCTGTCCACCAGACGTTTCTTTCGACCTGACATGTTAAGATTTATCAATACCAAAATGGAGGACACTCGTGTTGTGTTTTCCTGATTCCCGAAAGCAATCAGGTTTTACAATACGCTCCCGTAATATAAGTATCAAAAAAGAAAATTTTAAAAAATGAAAATGAATTATTCGAAGGTAAACAGACTAGATATGATAGAGAATCGTTAAACCTTAAAATGATTCACTTTCAGCAAGCTACTAGATCCTATTAATGCATTGTATAGCCAGCAGAGGCGAGTAGAGGCGCAGGACGGTTTTGTGCATGAAGAAACTATTGTAAGCAAGGGCAGACAGTGTGTAAAATAATTATTTATTATACTCGTCACACTAATTACCAGAAAAGTGACAAATCTCGCCAAGTGTTCGAGATCCAACAGTACATAAATCCAATCGAGTGACATTTCCGTCTTCATTAGATCATTACTTTGCTATGCGTGTTTCTATTCCTTTTTTACATATTTTACACACTGTAAAATTGTAAATGCTTTAGAATTATGTTTCCTATTGCAATAACAGGTAGTTTCTTCAGCTTTCTCTTACCACCGCCATGTGTACAAAATTTCTTGAAGATAAACGCAATGTGGAAAAACTTCCCCACTTATAATACTCAAAACCACGCACGTCACACTTCATTTTTAAAATAACGTTTTAGAAGGTTATCCTCCTATTCCTACTCTCCTTACTCCTTCTTGAGATTTCCCCAGCATGTCCAAGGAAAACGCAGCACTGCTGAGAGAATACTGAAACCCGTTTGGGCCAATGAAGAGGAACCCGCCTCACCACCGTTGCTTGGAATTTGCTTAGGCACTCGCTTGTGAAATACGTATATCCTTAGGATGAAGGTTGGTGAAGATTGAGGTTAGATAAGTTGAATGAATATGTGAGCGAAGGCTACAGTAGCCTAAGTTTCATCAGGAACTAAAGCGAAACCAATTTTCTCGTTTTATAATACCGTCTTTACGCAATGTGTTTACTTTACATGACCTTCCGCGATTTCTAAGAGGTAATGTTTTTCGAAGATAAGAAAGCTGAGAAACGATGTTTTTGTATTATGGAGAATTGACTGAACTCTCATACGTCGTAAGATAGTTCACTTGTTTGATTAAATATCCAAATATTCCTTTTTTGGTATTACTAAAAAAAGTGTTCTTTAATTACTTATCGGATGGTATTAAGTATAATTCAGTTTCCATAAGAGCACAAGCGTTGTGCGTAGTTATATTTTTAATCCATCTTTTATTCTATTTGTTATTAAATGAAGGCGTTCGCGACGAGTATGAAATTAGTCTCTTATTTTCTTTATTACCTTCATTTGTTTTAACTTATTATTATTATTATTTATTAACTTATTATTATTAACTTATTCTTTTAACTTATTATTTCAACAAATAATAAAGTAGAATATTTGGCATGTGATTAAACTGCTTGAATACACATTTTGAAAATATCGTCTATATTGTCAATAAATGTTTCTAAATGTTAGTTTTGAGCAATTACTGCGAGATTTGTTCTCATACTAATATCTTTTGTCTAATTGAATTATTACAAATTGTTACTCCAGCTGGCAAGTGGGCAAATTGTTTCTCTAGTGGCGATTGTATGCAATACTTCTTAAAAGACATTATGAGGTTACTCTCAATTATTACCAAAATTGTCTTTCGCATATCTAAGATTTAAAAATGATTTAATAGTTTATGACATGAATTTTCTAATTATCCAAAAACACAAGAAAGGTTTTTTAAATTGCCTAAGAACATATATGTTACAATATTACGAAAAGGGGGGGAGATTATGAACATTGTACCTGAGTGAATAGTAATCACGGCTTAATTCATTCTAGTTTTGAGCAATTCATTGGGTTTTTATTTAAGGATGAGTGTGTACAGTATTTCATACTCATAATTTCTTCAAAACAGACATTTAGGTTTTATTAACTAAACTGGCATTTTATAGTAAAAATTATGGATTTGTTTCGTAAAACATTAAAATTAGCAAGTAAAAATACGCGAACACGAACAGCAAATGCGACTCAAGCTTCGTAGGACAACTTACAAGGGAATATGGATTTATCTTCAAGAAAATTACTATTTACCGAAAGAAGTGCTTCATTATCATTAGACAAACTATAGCAGCGGAGTTTCTTCTTAGAACAAACCTCGAATTTCCGTTTCTAGTTTATGATCTCGGACGTTAGTAAAGACCTTTAATGAGCATTCTGTGTAGAATGTACATTATTCATCTATAATTTCTGTAATCAATGGATTCAGGAAGTATTTCCTGAACATCATTTATGAACATGCTATTGAATACGCTCAGTCTTTGCAGAACAAACGCAAAGCAATATTGATCTATGTCCGGAATCTATTTAGTAAGCACCATAAAATTAGATGTAGTTACAGAAAAAAATGTATACCTGAATCTTCTACAATGGTTTCCCAATTCACAGAACATGGGGACAACTGAACCGAATATATACATTCAAAAGCATTGTTCTCCCCCAATTCAATTCACTTTAAGGCATCTCAACTAGTCAAACACACATTGCCTCGCGTGAACCTAACTATCGATTTAGCGTCCCCTACAATGCAGCTATAAATACAGAAGAAATGCATTTTTAAAAGAACTTGGTCTGTCTACCTGGGCGACCCTTCTGCTCCCGTCGCCCGCGCAGGGGAGCGGTGCCTTCTCCGACCTCCTCTTCTTATTCTTCTCCTCTTCCTTCCTACTTCCTGTTACTCATGTAAAATGCATCGAGAAAGCTCAAAAATATTTATGCAACGAGGTTTGATCTCCTTTCTCCCCTGCTGCTGGCGGCACAGAATCGCCGATCGAACGACCCCGCCGATTACGTGAATGCACCCAAGAATGCGTCGCAGCCGGATCGCTTTGAAAAGCCCTAGAGAAACGTCAATGGAGCGCAGTGAGCCTGATCAAGCCTTCTTGGCGGGAATAATCCAAACAATGGGAAATAATAAGCTCAAATAGACGTTGAAATAAACATTGCAACATTTATTCTTGGTCCGATAGCGAAGAAAGTCATATACTAATCATTAATCAACGTTTTGGATACGTTAGCTTTAGGATCAGAACCAATTTACCTAGTTTGTTGTGACATCCTGACCTCCACATTGCTCATTTCTAATGTGCGCAGAATTTGAAAGAAAATAATGCCCCCTCGAGCCATGTAAGAGATGCCTATGGTTTTGTTAAATTCCCAGGAACTCGGAAAAAACAAAAACAAAGAAACAGTTTCGATTTGGACCGAAAAATACAAATAACTGATTGTGTCAATCCGCTTATTGTCTCAACAGACATACCGATTGACTTCTCATTACATTCTTCATTACATTACATTCATTGTGTCACTTAACGATGACGTTGTATGCCAGCCAGGCTCCAAGAAAGAAACTGCCCGTCATTAAATATTTCCTATCGCCTTTTTGTCTAAAAAAAACAAGCGCAGCAGCAGCATCTGCTTCATACATGAAATTCTATTAGCTAACCACCAATTTCTAATAATCCATGCTCCTAAAAATCTTTTCAAACTTATTCGAATAAGTCCATAAAATGTTAGATATTTAAATGATGTCTAAGGCAGGCTTGACTTTTCTTGAAAATCCATAAAATTAAATTAACCAGAATATCGCAATGCTGACAAAAAATCGTCAAACATTCTGTGGATTCTAGCATTCCGATCACTTTGTAGTAGTAGGAGAAAAACAAATTCATTTCCGTGGTGTAGGATGAACTTCTCTGACCATTAGGCGATAGAAGTTTTAATAGACATCAGTATGAAAAGTAGCTTAGGTCAATAACTACTGAGCAGATACTGATGTGGATAGAAAAATGAATTGAATTCTCATTAAGAAAATTGTAGGTACTGTAACCAAGAAAATAAATTAGAGCAAATTTTGAGTGCTAGAAATGTTACAAATCTACATAAGAAGTTTGTAATCTCTGAGAAAAAATTGGAATGACAAAGGCTAAGACTGTTTGTTTTGTGTAATGAATATTTTCTTATGAATATTGAACACGTGGAACGTGTTAGTGATACATAAAACTCGTGTCTGGTATCTCATAGTTGTTTGAAAAAGTTGTTTACTCTAACCATTTCAATTTCTGGTCGCAGAACACAGTTGGAAGGTTAATGTTGAATGATTTGACGATAATTTGGAAACATTAACTTTTTATTACCCTTATTTTTGCATGCTTTTAAAAACAAGGAACAAATCTTAGCATACACTTCCACTTCAGCAAACTTTTAATTTGTTTCACAGACCGTATAAATCAGAAAAAAATTGGATGGCGAAGGTATAGAAGTGACCAGGCGAGATGAGAGAAACTTCTGACTAGTGCAAGTCTTCCTCAAGCACGCAAGGAACGAACTCAGGAATAGCGAAGTCATTTATCAAACGCCACGGTTTAACTCGTTCCTTGATATTATCTCTAAGAACTTTTCGTCTGCAGTGACGTAAGACTCTAGAAGCGTCGCATTACTACCGCGTTTTTGTATGGCCCGGTTCTCATTTAATAAATTAATTAATACGAAGTTGCGGCAGAAGAATTCATTTTCGTGTTTGAATTAAATTCACAATTTGTTGGTTTTCTACACCAACCCTATTTGTATATTTTAATGATCTTTAAAATGAAAATTAAAGATAAATTATGCTAATTAGTCCTGAAACCACTTCATTAAACCAACTAAAGGAGAAGGGTCTTAGAAAAATAATCATTACTATTTAAATAATGAAAGCTATTGCATATCCCAAATCAAACACTGAGGCTAATTTGTTTCTTCCCCAACAAACAGGTGTTATTTATTGGTCCCTTTTCAACCCTTCCCCCAAATATTATTGCACCACTCACGAATCTGTTTATGATATTAATTTGAAAAGAAAAAAAAGATGTATCAATTCTTAGTAATGTATAACACTGAATCTCAGATAATTTCAGTTTGGCTTCTATTTGATCTACCTTTCTAGAGGGTGTCAATATCAGATAAATATCGACGATTTAGTTAATGTACGGAAATGTTACGGAGCGAAATACATCTCTTTTTTTCTTGCATGTACTTTTTCTATTTGACACGAGTCTTTTGCGTTTTGGTAATTATTTACAACAAATAACGGGAAAAATAAAGCAACGATCGATTCAATACTTCAATAATTGTCGATTCATCGATTCAATGATTGTCGAGAAACCTCTCTTGTAGGAGAACATAGAAAAAGAAATTAAAATAGAGCCAAGGGAGATTTAGAAAAAACCAACGAAGACGCAGTTGCAATGCGTTGAAGAAAACCTGGAGAATCCCTCTCCGACGAAATTAACTGAACGCTCCTCCTATCGATCTCCGGCGTTCTCCCCGGGAGAGCTCTGCGGGCACCCACTGCGCGGGGGGGGGGGGAGGCGCGGCGCACCTGCCTCGGCATGCGCGTGGGCGGGCGGGCGGGCGGGCGGGCGGGCGGGCGGGCGGGCGGGCGGGCGGGCGGGCGGGCGGGCGGGCGGGCGGGGCGACGCGGGCGGCGAGCATAATCCGCGCGAGGGAGCTCCCTTCACGGCCTCCGCGCGTCAATGCCTCGCCCCGGAGAGGGGAAGACGCTGCCTCGCCCCGCCGCCAGGGGCTCGTCTTTCGCGCCCGTCCGCCCGCTCAAGGGAACACGCCGCTGCGCTAAAAGACGAGGGGGCTTGCGGCGTCAACGAGCGACGGTCACTTGCGGGAGAGAAACGGGGCTTGCAATCGGCTTAGGTCGTGGAGTGTTATCCACCCAATTCTACTCCAACTTAATGCAGATTCCAAATTTAACCGGATTCAACCTAGCCAGAAACCCCACCTATTCCACAAGAATCAGAAATAACACTTTCCACATAGTTTTAAAGCAATTTCCCGAATTGATGAATCCACCCTGATTAGAGGTGACCGTTAGGTTTCCTCAAACGCGAAGCTAGCTGTAAGTTTAATTTTAGATTAGTTAGTAAGTTATCAAACATATGTATAGTGAAATGTAACTGAACTATGTATTGTCATCCCAGGTAAAACAAAATAAGAAAAGATCGTGGAATGGCGTTTTCAACACTTTTTAACTACACGGAAGATATTCTTCATATTGAGCTACCCCCATATGTTCTCGAATATTATTCTAAAGAAATGTACACATTTATTTTTTAATTGACAAAAATGTAATATGGATATAACTCCTATTTTATAATGCTATACTTACATTGTTTCGATAAATAGGGAAATAGTTTCCTCTATTTTTAAACTTTAAGAAATGGGAATATATTATCCACACACATACTGGCAGCACACCTAGGACTCACTCATGACAGATCTGTTAATTCCTGCTGTAGACATTAGTAGTGCCCTTAACTTTTATTTTAAGTGGCCCGTACAGAACGAAAACTAAACAAATAACAAAAACGTGGGGTTGAAAAGATTTTTTCCGAACTCGTTTCCAAAAGTTGGCGTTTTCACAATATTCAGTCGAAGTTGCTAACAAAAAATGTGATCGTGTGGCCCAGTGGTCTCTGAACCCAGGTGCCCGCGAGGCACTGCGAATCTATACTCTGCTCTATATTTACTTGAAAGAAATCCAAAATTCCCCAATGATTCAATAAATGGATGGCCAATACACCGACATGGAAAATTTTAATTCTTTTTACGATTAACAATGCTTCAATGACTTCTTAAATGGGAACGTTTTCAGTTTTTATCATACGTTGACACAAACATTCATGAAATTCGAACGCGTTTCCTGTGCCCAAAACACATCTTTCTCATGCAGTTTGTTCATCTCTGCTACCTTTCCTCAACCCGGCCTTCTGGAATATTGCCATCGGCGCTCAGAGTTCACTGTGCATGTCAGATCTGTCTCGTGTGCTCTTGGCTGGACAGTTTTGATCCACATCTTCATGACCGAGATGTTAACTAACGGAGCTCCGTCAGAGCTCCCATGGATGTTGACTAATCACGGTAGGCTCACCTCAACGTCCCTCTGCTCTCAGCTCACATCCGTTAGTTCGGTATCGCCTAAGTTTTGGCTCTGTGGCTTCCAAATAGCATTGCATAATACATAAGATACAATATTTATTTACTACTTAAATTTAAATAGCGACCACTTTTGGTTGTAGGGCAAACTACCATTGGCACCAGCCGCGGCCGCTTACACTTCAACAATCAATGGAATTTAAATGCCTCTTCTACAGCAATTATCTCAAAAGAACAGGAAAATTGGCAGTATATTATGTGTCTCATGAACGCCACCTACATACAACATATCCCTCCGACAACGGCTTCGCCTAGGAGGGGGGCTTTGTTATATACAAACCGCATTCAAATCGACCGCAAGAGCATGGCTCGTCCTGGAGGGGAAGGGGAATCTCCCTCCGAGGTTTCCAGGCACAAGAAACACTCCAGGGCGTTCCTCCTTAGCTGCATTCAGCGATCAATGGCACGCGTTTAACGCCCTGTGCGTGTGATGCAATTGGCTCGGATATCCAATCTCACCTATTCCGAACGCATGGCGCCATCACGTTCAACAACTAGAGGTGCTAAAACAGCACGTACGTTCTGGCCCATATTTTTATTTTTTCAAAATTACGTGAAAAGTACTCTCGAAATATTTTACACGACCTTATTTCAAAATCTATCTTTAAGAAACAGATTTCATTAAGGGAAAATATCGATCTTTAATATTTTAGTCGTAGAAAGACACCGAAAAATGTTTGAACTTTTATCCATCACACTTTCCAACAAAATTAATCAAAAACTTTGGAGCCATTTTTTTTGAAAAGTTAGAAAATGCCCCAGGGGATCCATGTAAAGTACCCCTCAAAATTAAAATATCGGTTTCAAATTCAAGGGGCGGCGACAACAGCCAGATCGATTGGGGAATATCAATTTTGTAGAAAATCAGGTGAACGGTTTAGTCGCTAGCGTTGTTCAAGGCCGGATGAACGGACGTTTTGTCGTCATTCAATTTTTCTGTATCAAGGACCCACAAAACATGTATTCTGGCTACACCTCGTGTTAGAGGATTTTTTTTTCTAAATTTAGCAACTGGATTGATCCACTGTTTCGTTACCAGGGCCCTGTAGTAAGAATTTTCATGCCAAAAATTCGCCGTTTTATCGCGCAACATTACATAACTTTCTAATTTGTAACGAGAAAGTAATATGCAAGGGGGGTTGGCGGGTGGCATCCGATGGATATGGTGTCGTCACACCACCAATAAAAATTTTAACTCATGCGTAGTGGGAAGTTTTTCTTATGAAACAGTTTTACCCACCACAAATTCCAAATGTATTGACTGTGGCCCTCAGAGACGGAAAGAGTGCTAGGTGGTCAACAGTCGCCTTTGAGTGGAGCGATACAACACCTACGTGGAATGTCTTCATTATCTTCGAAATATTCAGCGTCACGGCTGGCGCATTCATCCAAAGCCGACCCCTGGACGATCGACAATGCCTCCGGCCTAAGGGTGGGAGGGTTCAACCACCATCGTCCTTTCTTGCGCCCTTCCCCCAAAAGCACTAGTTCGCGCTACCCGCCCTCCTGGCCAAGAAAGTAACAAAGAAGGGCAACCAGGAGGCAATATCAAAAGAGAGATCCCAAACATGACCATTCCAACCGATTCGAAGAAGCTATGTGGGAAAGACGTAATAAAGAAATATTTCAACCGTCTAGGATAAAGGAAAAGGAAGGAATGAAATACTGTAGAATGTAAACACTGCAAAGAATATAGCGCAATAATCGACTTAAACGGAATCGTTTGATGAGGTTGCAATGAAATGATGTGAAAACCAATGTTTTTGTAAATGTAACGTTTTGAAAATATCGAGGTCCATGGCGCATTCCTTTTCATCCACCAGTGCACCACGCGACCATAGACTAAGGACATCTTTACTCTATGACGCGACTTAGTGGTGGAGTTTGCAAATTTACTTTTTTTAGTTAGAGTTCTTTTTTCGAGCCGAAGTAATAGCTGAACAGCGTAGAAAACAAAACATTCACTGCTGTTTCACTAAAATCCCATGTCTGAAAACAACAATTCAGAAAGGGCTGCATTATTAACATCGACGACACACATCATTCCGAATTTCGAAGTTGAATGTTGAGTTGGCGAAGTCGCATCCCTTGTGTGAAGGCGCCCTTGGGCCCAGCAGCTGCAGGGTGTGTGGGAGGAAGTCCGGCGCCCCGCACGCGCCCGCCGGCTGCCGCCGACGCGGCCGCTCCCCGGCTGCAGACAGCTCGCGGCGCCCTCCCTTCCGCCGCTGGAGAACCTGAGCAGATGCTGCGAGTCCAGGAGCAGCTGCGGTCGGATGAGGTTCACGTGATGAGGACATTTTGTCATTGAGAAATCTACGCGGAAGTTCGAATACTATTTCAGTGCAAGACAACAGGAGATTGAGGAGAGGTTCTGGGGTATAGAGGGGGGGAAGAAGAAAGATGTGGAATAGGGAAAAACGAAGTTTTATGGTACTTCAGTTTTTTCTTCTTTAAATCCAGAAATAATTTTATTTATTGCACTAAACACATTTAATAACTATGTCTAGATAAAACAATTAAGTTTTGATAATTTCCAATTTTAATTTCGCGTTTTGAAGAATTTGATAATTATTCAGCTTTTGGTCAAAATTATAGAACCCTTAAATTCCACAGGGATATAGGATATAAGTTCATCGAAAGTCTTAAAATTTCCTTTCGAAATTCCAATGAAGCGCAGTATGTTATCGAAAACTTGTAAGAATTGCTGACATGTGATGACTTCCAACACACCAAGCATCGCGCAAGTCCAGAACAATATTCCGAGTTTTGACACGCGTATTTTGGATCGTCCCATCGAATGACTGAGCAGCCGAACAGCTGCCCGGCAGAGGAAGGGGAGGGCGGTACGACCAGCAAGCAACTCGTCGCACGCGCCCCATCCTCGCTCCCCCGCCGCCCCCGCCGCCCCCGCCGCCCCCGCCGCCCCCACAGCGCCCAGCTCGCGTTTCGCGCCCCCGAGGGAGGGAGACGGAAGAGAGGGCGCCCTCCGGTAGGGCCTGGGGGTTCGGCAGAATTCGGCGGAGACCCCAAGCAGCTGCTAAGGAATCAAGTTCGTGCACCAGGTGACAGCTACCAGAGAAGATGTCGGCGAAATTTTTTATCCAACTTTTCGAAACATAAAATTGCGACTCTTAACAGCGAACTTGTTCTCCACCTTTCGGTTGAGAGTTCAAGCCGAGGTTGACCCAATTGACATTTGTGCTCGACACGGGGCTCGCTCAGCAGCTCTATTTCTCTTACCCTCCGTTGTATTTCTCTGCCCTTCCACCACGCCGCCAACTCCATCTCATTCTCATTTCTCTCATCATTGTTCATCATTGTCATCAATATGTTTTCGCAGAAGACAGACCAACAATAGACTTAAATAATAAATCCTAAACGTTGTTCTGAAATACACACACACACACACACACACACTGTATTAATAGGCTGAAAACTATAGGATGTAAGATACTGTCCCCCACAATGAAACAAGTTTGTGCAATTGCATTACGAATTTAAGATAAATATCCAATAATACGTGTATATATTATAAAAGGTTTTTACTTTATAGACATATTTCTCGGATTTGGAAGTTACCTTAATAGGTGCATTTTTTTATGTTACTTAAATTGTTCAAAAGACATTTTAGATCAGCAGATGTTTGTGATGATTTTTATTATCGATAATGTACAATTTCAGGTTCATTGAAATTCTCCATTGAAAATAACAACTTTCTAAAGGAATATTAAAATTTAAAATACTCATTGCATGACAGTATTCGACTCACCGAAACGAGAGGAAATTTTTTGAATTTTAAGAAATGCAGTAATGCAAAAATGGAATTTCCTACAGAATATATTACAATAGAGGTGTACGTCGTAATTTTATCTTTCGAATTCAAATTACACGCGCCAGCATTATGGAAGCAGCGCGTGCATTTCATTGTCTTCGCTCGCCTCTACCCTGACTCCTCCACACCACCGCCGTTCTTCACTCTCCGCTGTCGCATTCCCTCACGCATTTAAATAGCTCTATTTCCCTGCCTGGAGGGAAGTCGAGTTCCTTCACAACCTAGTGCCGGTAAGAACCCTGGAAATTAGACGCAGGAATATCAGGAAATAGCAGCAGCGGAATCTAGAAAACAAAGAGAGTCGCGTCTCCATGAAACTTTGACACAGCCGTTTGCTTCACAATTTGCCCATCATCGCGTAGATACTATGATATGCTTTGTGGATTCGAAGGTCGAACGCGACAAATGGTTGTATGTAAAATAAAAAACACAAGATTGTAATTTTTGCATAGAGGCAAACTCACAAAGGATATTTCAGCGATTGCCAGAACAGAAATCCTTCCTACTCGCATCACTTCAATCTATCGCCCGTGAACGAACGCAGAACTTTCTTCGCGTGGTGTTTTGTGTAATTCGCATGTTATCGTAAAAACGATTCAGTAGTGTGAAATTATTTATAAATGTATCGCGCTCACAGTTTTGCCTCTGGGTAACACTTCATCATTTATTCATGAGCTTTTACCAGAAAACGTCCGGCAAAATCATATTGAATGACAGTACTCTACATTTTTTCGCTTTTTAATCAATAAGCTCTATGTAACGCGAATCATGACTATTACACACCATTTTGAACTTAATTATAAAACATAATGAAAAAACAGTTACATGAATAAATTGCGTATACGATCGATGGCCCCTAAAACACGCATCGCATAATATTTGCATTATATCTACATCGAACCCCGCTTCTAACGTCTCATTCATCTTCATTATTCTTCCGGAACATTTACCGTGGCTCAGAAAACTGCACTAAGGAACTGTTTTATGAATGGGATTTACGCCGAGGGGCAGTAATATCAATGAGACACTGACATACACAGTGCACGAAATAAGTAATGAGATTAATTTTATTGTGGCCAAACAAAGAAAAATAATTTAATTTTACTGGTGTATTACTCAAAGTACATCCCTCCTGAATCAATACAGCGAGTGGCACGACCTCAGCAACTCAGTGTGTGGTATGTTCCGTAAAGCTGATATCACAGTTGTTCCAGTGTCCTCTAAATTGTCAAAAAGCCATCCTTTCAATGGTAACGTCCGGCGAAGTATTGGATTACAGTTCTCTCATGTGTATTTCTTCGCTTTTTATGTTAATCAACAAGCTCTATGTAACTCGAATAATATGAATTACCATTTTGAATTTAATTTTAAGACCTATATAAAAACAGTTTCATGAATCAATTGCATATGCCATGGATAGCCCCTAAAACATGCATCGCATAATATTTACATTATATTGAATCCCGCTAACGTCTCATTCATTAACGTAGTAAATTTACGTAAGGAACTGTTATATAAAAGGCATTTACCGAAGGGCGTGGCAGTATTATCAGTGAGACACAGACGTACACAAAGTTTTACATTTTACTGAAGTTGAATGAACTTGTAGCAGAATTTAAAGCATTACTCTTATTTCCTATACATGTTATTACACACGCGAAGATGAAATATTCGTATTTTAGTGAGAATTTTTCAACATACTCCGGTATTTATAGTTCAAATTAACGGTGTAACTTCTCAACATATTCAGGTATTAAAAATGTGTTCGTAGTTCAAATTAACGGTGTAAATTAATGATGTACAATTATTTTTTGGCTGGAATCAATTCACTGTGTGTAAAGAGAATTTTATTACGCTATTAATCACCAGTTAAATTTTATTCACAAGTTTATGAAAAAAAGTATGAATCCTAAAAACATTTTTTTAAAAATGAGATCGGGAACAGTTTTTTTACGGCCAATATTTATGCAAAATCGTTACACTAAGCGTTCCACATGAAATTGGATGA
This sequence comes from Acheta domesticus, assembly GCA_031308135.1. Classification (NCBI taxonomy): domain Eukaryota; kingdom Metazoa; phylum Arthropoda; class Insecta; order Orthoptera; family Gryllidae; genus Acheta; species Acheta domesticus. The sequence continues at coordinate 154,464,249 of JAHLJT010009436.1, read as the reverse complement.
AGCTCTTCGTTTGCTAGTCTTCTTTATCTCGTGGAATGTAAAATATCCCCTAGAGCACGCTCGGTTTAATCCAATCTCATTCGCGAAGCTCCTGGTCGCCTCGGAACCAGCCCAGGGACTTCATTCTCTCAAGAAGCCCCGCAGAGGGAGTATTGAAATCAATGGCGCAAGTCGAGGGAGAAAAGTCGAGGACACGGACAAGGTCATGTGATGAAAGTGACGAGATAGGCAAGAAAGGAGGGGAACGGAAGGGAAGGGAAGTAGAAGGGAAACAGGCTGCTTCCATCAAGTGACAAAAAATCTCCCCTTTAAACGTAATTATCTATGTCGGTACGCTAAAAGTTTGATTAGAGGATTCACGCTCTGTTAGCACATTATTGCTCTTAGCAGTTACATCATAGCAATTTTTAAGTAGGCATTTCAGGATATTTTTTCCTTAGACACATTAAAAGTTTTGGAGAGTGTGCAATTCTGGTATTATCTTAACCAATTTTATGACCGAATTCCAACGCTGAAAATAGATTGATGGCCCTTAGATCATTAAAATTCGTTGATTTATTAAAAGAAATCGTCTCATAAAATCTTCATTGAAAAACGTTACCCTCCTCCCATCGCGCAGCCAGGGAATAGAGCAAAAATTCTCCTAGAAATGGAGGTGAATGCCGCAGAGATAGGAGATGAAGAAGCACATCGAGATTATTATGGTGAAAAATATCAATGCTGTCGGCAAAGGTAGGAAAACACAGACTACTCGCATATAAATGATGATGAAAATAATCAGGAGGAAGAGTTAGAAGGGTGATTCAATAACAGACAAGCTAATTGGCAAGCCGATGCCACGAGATGGCTAAAGGAAACACGGGACAAAATGCCGATGGAGGGGAAGAAAATGAAAATAGCAACATGGAAGAAGCGAACGGAAGTCGTTAATGAACAAAAAGGATGTAGTAAATGAGAAGAAATTTGTGGAGGTGATCTAAGTTGGTTTGCCCGGAAGCAGAGCAGAAGCTAAGATAGTAAGATGGGCGGTGTGTCGGGAAGCGCAAGAAAAAGAATTAGGGCAGTCGTAATACCAACTAGTCGTATGTGGCGTCGCCGACGCTGTAAACTGTTTCAAAAGTTTTTTCTCGTGTGATGAAATTTCTAAATGTCATGCACAGATTTGTTCAAATAAGTTCTTACAGTTTCTGGCATTAGACATACCAATGGATCGTAGTAGTTGATAATGTTATACTTCTCTTCAAACAAATGACCTGGCATACTACCTCCATAAGTCACATGAACTGGAAATATTGTAAATTAGATCGCTAGATGTCATTCGGGACAGATTTATCCTTTGGGTCGTTGCTGAAGACTTTATTACCCGGTTGAGTAAAACTGCAGCGGTCATCATGGTAACTGCGCCGTCCTTACTCCCAACTTACTCTTCGCTTTCGTTACTCCGTGTTTATTATTCAAGATGTTGCCAAATCCTGATATTCGCCAGAAGGAAATTTTACTCAGCGTTTATTAGTGAGGAGATACAGGTATATCTTTGGAATACTTATCTGTGGTAAAATGTATCCCGCACGGATTCCTTACACCAGTGGTGTCAAGGTCTTCTACCGGTGGCAGTGGCAAGCCTCGCGGCACCGTGCCACTCCATGAGCTTCTTTGCACCACTAGCGTCGGGAGAGGGAACCATTAATAACCCCGCCATTTTACAAAAGTAATGGCGTTGTCTATGGTGGCGGGGTAATGGATTAGCGGCGGCGATGGTGTAGCGGTTAGCGTAACTGCTATACCCAAGTTCGCGGGTTCAAACCCGATCGAAGCCGTGGATTTTTAGGGGCGAAAAAAATCCTTCGTACGCCTTCCTTCGGAGGGGAAGTAAAGCCGGCTGTCCCATGTTAGTAGATTTACTTGCATATAAAAGATCCTCAAGCCTAAATGAAGCCTCTGAGCTAAATTCAAATCGCCGGTTTCGTCGCCTCAGTAATACCTTCATTCCGCTAGTTGGTGAAAGAAGTGTAACAAAATTTGCGTGGTCAGACGGAAGAGCCTGAGTCTCGCCACGTAAAATAAGGCAATTCAATTCAATTTAATTCAATGGATTACGTAGTGGGGTGATTTCGTCTTGGAACTCGTGCCACAGACTCCCTCTCGTGGCATCGACCTTGACAACACTGCCTTAGTGGTTGGATCTCGCGCTCCCGAAGAAAGGCCGACCTCGCGCGGTGCAGGCGACCTCTGTGGAGCGAAGGAGCGCGAACTGTCGGTGCCGCGCCGCCGCGCGCGCCGCCATACGTTCACTCGCTCGGCGAGTTCTTGCTGCGCTTTTTCCAGCGCGGGGACGTTTACGACAGCCTTATTCCCCGAACGAAGGGTTTTCTAATTGGGGAAGGTTAGTCGAGTGAACGTCGTGACCTTCTGAAGGAGTGGAAGAGCTCACTTTGGCAGCGCTTCGCACAGTGGCCCGATTGATTGACTGATTAAGTTTAGAGGGCGCCGTACTAAGGTCATTGGCGCCCATGTCGAAGTATTTAAAAGAAAATAGTTTCAGTAAGTTTTGCAAATGTAACTTACCCGCTGATTTAAAGAATGTACATAAAAAGAGACTGCACTGTGTCCCGAGGAACACTGCACTGGGCATCTGCTGGCACACGGGTTGACCCCGGGGGTCTCGCGTAATACTTCAAGCTCGATTCTAGATTGATGGATTGATTATTTGAGGTATTCTGACGCGTCAGTTACTTTTGTAATTATTTTCGTATGTGCAGTACATGTTTTTTATTCCACGTGGAGGTATTTCCTCTCCTCTAGAACCAGAGAAGCGGCGCCGACCTACACGTTGACTTGAGAGATTTTCCCCGTCCAATTATCTCAATTCTGGAAAGAATAGGTTCGTAGAGGGGGGAACCATCACGTTCCGTCCAACGTATCGCGCTTGTACCAAACTGATCCCTCAGCCTTCCAGGCAAACAATAATGACTTCAATCCTTATTAGTAATTACCGGATAATGAACGCGATGGAATTATTGTTGCTAGTCAACTAATACTTTCCATTATTCTATAGGTTTCGTTTGAAAGATTTCTCGGGAACACGCTGAAAAAATTTCCCTTGCGATTTGAGAAGTGATGTCATTGCGATTTCCGTAATGTGCGACAGGCCACCCGCCAGGGGGAATGATTAAGGGAAGGCAAAGGGATAATAGAGAAGTGACGCTGGGAACACCCAGAGCATTTTCTGAGCAATGATGCTCGGAATTCGCTCGTTGGGCAAATACGGTTTAAATGATATAACTCTTCTACTCAATATCACAGAATTATGTTCTTATTGCACAGAAGTGCTTTATCAGTCACTAAATCGGATGCGTTAGGGTTGGTAGTCACGAATCCCCACCTATGGGCTTACGTTATTGTCGATACTCTTTGGAACTCACACCACATTGCAATTTGCTCTCGCAAAACGGACGTAATTCGTCTAGGTTGCAAGCAAACTACAATTCCGCGAAGTTATCGAATGTAAGTTATGGGTTTTCTATTTGTTATTATAAAGGTCACTGCACACGTCGCACGAAATTTTGCACATGAACTTCATTTAAGAGGAGTACACCGTCGTTTCTATCAAATTCAATAATTAAAACTTCGAGAAGATACAACCATTGCCTTAAATGTTAAACGTGCGTCACTTATACTCCGTTCGTTGGCAGGCTTTGGGTGCCTAAAACTTTGTAATAAAAATGTACCGTTTCAATTCCCTTTTGTTTGTTCAGTCGCAAAAAATTAAAGATGGGATAAATTCTTTATATACAAAATGTTTTATAAATAATATGTCTATTCTGATTCCACATTCTGTTTCCCTCGAAGGAGGTCAATGAATATCTGGAAAATGAGACCTGTACTAACACATTTAACGAATATAATTTCGTGACATTCTATCTTGTTTACGTGCATTTAAAATTTCTGAAGTGAATTAATTTTCACATGACAAGAATAACGTTACAGCTAACTTTTATTATCAGGTTTTGCCCTCACGAGGTAATATTAACGTAAATTAACTTATACTAGGAACAACCCATCACAAGTTAGCTACTTGCCATGCGCGTCTTTAGCCTGAAAGGGAAAAGTTGATGAAAAGCCATTACCAAAATGCATTCACGCACCTAAAATGCGTCTATGAATAACGAAGGTCCCTTCACCCTCATCAATCTTTGTCAAGACACGGACATTGGATTGATTGCGAAAGTGTAGCGCGTATGGCAAAGTTCTTAAAGGGCATTCATATGACGTAAACTCTACGTTACCAGCATCGGGAACAAAATTACAAAAAAAAATTAATAAGCTAAAAGGCCTCCTCAGAAACAAGGTGACTGTGCTGCCCTTTTCCTTCCAGCGCGTTGTTCCTAAAGAAAGAAACTTTTACAGCGCCGTGAAAAAAAATTGATTATTCACACAGCGGAGTCATCCACCTCGCCTTGCTGCACAAACTATGGGCACTTAACGCGATTCAACGTGAAATATAGCTTCATTTCCTGCGGTAGTTTCCTGCGAGCATTTGTTCGGCTGGGGGCGCATCGCTCCCGGCCTGCTACGCCGTGCCGCCCCCTTCCCCTTCCCACCCACAGAGCGTTGCCTAGGAGGGCCGCGCCTGGGAACCCGGTTCGAGGCCAGGAAGCGGCGAAGGAGGAGGAGAAACAACATTAGGAGCAATATTGTACTTGGAATTACTGTAGTGTCTAAACCTGATGCTAGTCTTTATGAGTGCAGATTTCAGCAGAGAGCACTGTAGAATTAGAGTGCCAGTTATATTGCATTCCAAAATGTATGATTCGAGCCACTGTACTTCCTAATATTTATAAAAGTACTCGTACATACAATATGTAATAATACGAAATCAAATCTACCGGTATTAGGCAATTTCTGAGCCTTTACTTATTTTATGAGATACAGTTTTTAAACAGAAGACCTGTGCAGAGTTTTGTGAACAGCTCAACCGGAGACACGGCACGGAGGGTCGGAGACACGGCACGGAGGGTCGGAGACACGGCACGGAGGGTCGGAGACACGGCACGGAGGGTCGGAGACACGGCACGGAGGGTCGGAGACACGGCACGGAGGGTCGGAGACACGGCACGGAGGGTCGGAGACACGGCACGGAGGGTCGGAGACACGGCACGGAGGGTCGGAGACACGGCACGGAGGGTCGGAGACACGGCACGGAGGGTCGGAGACACGGCACGGAGGGTCGGAGACACGGCACGGAGGGTCGGAGACACGGCACGGAGGGTCGGAGACACGGCACGGAGGGTCGGAGACACGGCACGGAGGGTCGGAGACACGGCACGGAGGGTCGGAGACACGGCACGGAGGGTCGGAGACACGGCACGGAGGGTCGGAGACACGGCACGGAGGGTCGGAGACACGGCACGGAGGGTCGGAGACACGGCACGGAGGGTCGGAGACACGGCACGGAGGGTCGGGACCGCGAAGAGGCGAGTGCGGGGGCGGCGACCGAAGACATCGTCTCTTAAGCAAGGGCGCTTCCCCTGCGGCGGAAATAGCGCATGTACACAGCTGCTGCTGCCGCCGCCATAACAACTACGACTACAAGCAGCGCAGCTCTCATCCTCTGCGGCAGCCGCCCCCACCTCCGCCTGTGGATGCCGTCAACCCCGGCGCCATTGTTCCCTTCGCCGGAGGTCGCGACCTCTTAGGGCTCAGGACTCTCACGTGCAGAAGTAAAGACAATTATCGCTTGCTTCCTGAGTTCTGGAAAATCAACCATGCGAAATGTTAAGCTCAATCTTTGTTCAGCAATTCCCAAGAAAACTTGTGTCGTCTTTTAGTCGCATAAGCATCACTCACTGATAAATAAGCTATAGTTGTCTGGCATGGTGTTTACTTTTTCCAGGGTCATTTTTCATGATGATTTCAAATCTGAAAACAGTTGTTGATTGATCTGTCACGTCCGGTTTTTAAGATATCGACAAAAAATAATTTTCATGGAACACCGTTCATCAAATTTTTTGCCCCCATGAAGCATTTTTGATATCGCATTACTATTCTTTCATTTGTTTCTTTTTTATTTTCATTATTCTGTCACTCGTGCGTCCATTCGAAGCACGAATACTCGCGTGCTGGAGTACATCCAACGCACTCATTATTTAGTTTCGTTCGTCTTCTGTTATTTACGTTTTTGCACAATAACAAAGAGAAACGCATAAACACTTGTTAACACATTTGAAATATTACACATCACAAGTATAAATTGTGTATCTATGACGATTTAAGAATCATCACCTTTCTCATGGGAACGTGAAAGGTGAAACAAGTACTGCTGTTTTATTTGGAAGTAGGACAATAGGGATAGAAAGCACCACTACCTAAAGAAAAATTGGCCTATTAAACTAGAATGCAGCCAGGAAATAAAAATGTCCTTCGTGTGCCGTTGATTTACCCTAACAACGTAATCATGCTACCGCTTCAGATCGAGCTGGGAATCATGAAAAATTTCGTGAAGGCACTAGGCAACAACTCTGATGCTTTTCAGTAAATGTGCAACAAGTTTTCAGAGTTGAGTTATGTGAAGTTAAAGAAGGTGTATTCACGGGTCCACAAATAAGGAAGGTAATTGCTGACAGCCACTTCCAAGACTTATTGAATGATACTAAAAAAAGTGCATGGAGAGCATTTAAATCACTTGCAGCCAATTACCTTAGAAATTATAAATATGCTACGTAAATGTTGTGAAGAAATACATGAGTGCCTACAAGAAGCTGGATGTTAACATGTCCTCCAGAATTGTATACCCATCCTCCATTGTTGTTTCCGGGCACGTCAACTGCTGTGTTCATTAATCCCGTCATTGTAGTGAATGTTTGATGCCTGGAGGTGACGACGTCCTTCCTCCGCTGGATTGTGAGATCCGATGCGACCTACAAGTCGTCTTGCGGAGAATTCCTCTTCCCTGTATCTCCCCCGACGGGACACCGTCCCTGCCCGGACAAGCTCAATGCTCCCGACAGGCCTCACGACATGTATGCTAGTGATGTGCATAGAATGCAAATGTATGTAAGGAAGGGGAAGGAAAGATAGCCCATGTGTTATGGTGCTGCTCCAGCATTCGCCTTGTATTGGTCTAAGAAACCACGGAAAATTACGAACGGAGCAGCCTACCGCTAGAATTCTTCTCCAGATAGTGCCATAATTCCACCTATCTATCTATCTATCTAAAATTTGACTCTTTCGGGCCCCGAAACCTAGAACCTCCCAGAGGCAGTGACAACGTTGGCTCTAAGCTACACATAGCCGGTGAACATCGTCCCGAACTCATTCACAGTTTTTCCATCTTGTAAAACTTGATAGATTTTCTTAGAGATCTAGAATTTTATGTTTTTTTATTTTTTCAAGCTTTCATTCTAGACTTTTTTGCAATTCAAAGCAGATATCGATAATATCGGGGAAGCGTGCGTGCTTCGTGAACTTGAAGTCTTAAAAGCAAGCTCAATATAGCGAACGCTTTCGAAATGAATTCTAAAAGATCTTGGCATGAACATTTTTTCTGAAGCAATAAATTACTTAGAATAATAATAAAAATTAATTTCATTTATATTATTTACAATAACAGAAAAACAACAAAATTTTCTTAAAATTAATGAACACTAACAATAGCAATAATCATTACCAAATATGCGCAAGTGATAACAATGCCCAATTGATTAACAATGTTTAGCCAACATTTTGATTATTCATTACAGACATAGAGCACTACAAATCAACGAACTTTTGTATGAATTTCTAAATGCATTAGGTCTTACAAGATTATTTATCCGTTATTTGAATAACGGAGCATTAGAAATACTTTTGAATTTCTCTAAAAAAAACTTACTATTTTATCGTATTGTTCTTCTTGAAGCATACCAATTCCAATCAAATGAATGTTAAATAATGGTAGTTTTATGTCTTGTATATAACACTGAATCAAACACGCCAAATAATTAGATTGGAAGGAAATTAAGACGATTTATTCAACGCCCATTTTAAAGGCTTTCTCGAAAAAGTAAACCCATTCCCAAAGCACGTATAAGCTGTACACAGACTCACACCTGCTGATGGATATAGATATTCAACTTAGGGAAGGAATATTAATGTGAAACACATGTCGCACTACAAGATCGGTTGTACGTTCAAGGATTGAGCAGCACTTTGGAGAACAAAATTCGCTTGATGTTACACAGAAAATTTTGCGAACGGGCTAATAAAACACACTTTACAATAAAAGGCTCTCAAGAATTAGACCTCATGAAAGAATTAAGTTACACCATATGCCAAGGAACGTTTACAGAATCTCAACGGCCTACTCAAAACAACAATTGCGGTACCAAATTTCATTCCAGAAGAAAAACGAAGAGGCATACACCGCGGCAAAACAGTCATCAAAGAGAAACCGATGTCAGTTATGACCTAGAAAGGTTAAAAGAGAGTGAATTATATCGTGCGAAATGTGCAAGAAAGGCATGTGTTCAAGCCATCACAAAAATTTTACAAAAATTGTTGGTCACACATGTAGCGAAAATATTAAATACAAATAAGAACAAATAAATCATTATTGTCTAACAATTAGCTTGCGTTATCTCTTAAAAAGTGATAATTCTTGAAACGCAATGATGTGACGGGTCCATGTAGACCCCCCTTGGTAGTTGACGTAGATTCTCGAGCTTGGTGCTCGAAGGTTAAATGAATGAAAGTTTTGAATTTCTCCCCAAAATAATATCTTTTTTTTATTTTCAACAACTTGCGGAGGGAGAGGGCCCTAGGGTTTCTTCGGAACTATCACCAAGCCACACCATTAGGAACCAAGAACTTCAAGGAATTGACGATGAAGTAATGGAAGCTACTGGCTTCACTTCGGAATACCTCAAGCAGTGTGAAGCGACGAAAATGCCGGCGACCCCATCCTCCGCAGCGGCTGCGGTTGCGTCGCGAGTGTGAAACCGCAGTGGGGTCATGCCCCGGTACCACAGCAGTAGTCCCGCCCCCGCTGCCCCCGTCCGTGACCCCGCCCCCGTCCCCGCCCTGCCCGTGCTGCTGCCGCCGCTCCGCTGCGTGACGCGTCCCGCTCCGGGGAGCGGAGCCGCCGCGGGTTCCGGTTCCGCCCGCAGGGGGTGGGAGTGGGGGCGGTAGCGGGAACGAGGAGAGGGCGGGAGCGGGGAGCAGGGAGCGACAGTCGGAACGGAAGCGAGGAGGGGGTGTGGCTCAAATGGAGAGTAGTGCAGAGTTTGAGAGAAATGGCAGGTCAACCTACTGGAGAGTAAATCCAGCAATTCAGTTCAAAGGTTATAAGAAGATACGGGCCAAGCTATTCTTGGGCTCGAGATCATGGAATTGGACAAAAAGATTACACAGGTTAAAAATGAGGGAAATACTCGTTTGGGCACCCTGACATACGCTCACTGCGCGATCGGGCCTGCAATTAATAACTAGTTTCGAACTAGTAAATCCAATTGTTTACTCCTAGTCTATGCCAAAAAGGGCTCCTCACAGGGACTCTTCTAGCGACATCACCATGTGATTATTAAATGCCAAGCACAAAGACTATTATTGGTAGGCAATATAGTTATGCAAGTTATCTCTTTGCAACCCAACCTCTTACCTTTTCCTTGACTTCGGTTTTGTATGTATCCTGCTAACACCTAAAAGCGTACTCCGTGGGCTAAAATATTAGCCAATTCTCTAAAATGTGTTATAGGATTCTGGGTCTCCCCTTATTAATTTGCCTCCCTTCTAGTTTGCTCTCAAACATCGTTCTTCTATTTTCTCTCTGGATCAAGAAAAACGACAAAAGCTTTGGTTAGGCGATGACAATAAATATCCACATTTTACAAGAGTTACAATGCGTATATACCTACTACGTTTGGCAGTGCTCTTCTGTCCACTATATCAGAACATATATGGAATAAAAAAATCGAGAAAGTTTTGAATATCTGCATTATAATGAGCCAATAAAGAAGTTTGAATGGAGGGTAGATGTTGGCTGTGCAATTTGGAACAAATAGGATAAAAATCACGTATTTTGAGAGACAGGTTACCCCAAGTACGAAAATTAACTAAAGTGATAGAGAAACTAATGAAGGTTGCAAGAATAATTTAGCAATACAGTAACTAAGCTTTTTTCCCACAAATTCACCGAAAAAAAATGTAGTAGTAAAATGTTACCAGAAAACATCAATCCATGAAATGCTTTCGTACATATTTTTCCTTTCAAGCTAGTGCCAGTCTCTTGCAATGTGACTCCACCGTTGAACCTACACTCGTCTACATCCACGCTACAGTGAGGATGAAGGTGGACGCCAAAGGACTCGCCGTCACGCATCTGTGGCGGCGTGCCTACGAAGCGAGGAAAGCGTCGCAGGGGAGGGCTAGTGGACTACCGCAGTGGCGGCGGCGGCGGCGGCGGCAGCGACAACCGCACCGCGACGCTAGACGGCGCCCCGAAATTGGGCGCCGCTGCGCCGAGCCGGCCGGGCTGGCTGGCGTGCGGGCACGAGACCTTGAGGCCGGCGGCGGCGGCGGCGGCGGCGGCGGCGGCGGCGGCGGCGGCGGCGGCGGCGCGCGGCTGGGACGGAGTCCTGCCTGGGCGGAGCAGGAAGCTGACAAGGCCCGGCCGGAGGGCGGAGAAAGAAGAGAGGACGAGATAAAAGCGGAATTTGTGAAATGCGGAAGGCAGGGGTGGACCACAGCGCGATAGATACAGCAATCAGTAGGAATATAGGCGCAATCCGTAGTCGAAGGGGAAGGGCGTAGTCGCAAGGGAAGCTGCGAGATAAATGAACTTCAATGGAGAAACAGGAGTATAGAATGGATTTTCACGAAGGGCATATACGAAATCATTCTCGTGTACGAAATTTTACGAGCTTGATTCATATAACAGGTAATTATTTACGTAAATATGAAGGACATTTTTAGAAAATAAAAATCCTGTATAAAAAAAAAACTATAGGCGGTTATACTCGAAGACAGCCGTGAAGAGTATTGTCACATAAGAGTAAAGTGGGTGAAATATTTAAAAGTCATGAATATTTACTAAAAGCAAATAATATTGATCATTGTCGTCAAACCTGTCAAGCGTCAAATGTCCTTTTGAAATAGCCTAAACGCAGAAGCGACCTTAAACAGTGTTAACATTAACTAAACCTTAAACAGATCCCAAAATAGGATAAGTGAAGTGGCAAACACCCTTTACACACATCTAAAATGATAGCATCGGGTACATATACCATAGATCTAATGAAAAGAGTTGAGATGATTTACAGAAAGGTAACTGAAGCAGATTACACTGACAGACAAATGGAAACTTGGATGCGGAAGATGCGTGTTGGTTTAAAACTGCATTACTGCTAAAATTATTTGAAACAAACTATACTTTGACGAAGTTATGTTTCTGATCAGATTGATAGCATCTAACAGAAATGTGTATTATAAATCAAGAGAAAGTAACTGCAAATAAGGCATTGTTTTCCGTTTCAACCTCCATTATTGTACCACTACCTACACATGAAAACTGAATTAAATTAAAAAAATTAATTCACAATACGCTAAATTTTTAAAGAAAGAATATAGTTAAACGCAATACATGGCACGATCTAATTTGGGATACGACATGAAACAATTTCCAAGAACGACCATCTTCAAGAGCGGAAGAGAATGAAACAGTAAACGGAGAAGTGTCGGAGGGGGGCAGCAGGCCGGGCCTTGGAAGACAGGTGGCGGCGGAAGTCGTTTCGAGAAAATTAGTAGGTTCCCCAGTACCACGTCCTTCGTTCTAATCGATTATCCACAGCACTTAGGGGTTATTGCAGGCTACAAAAGTGAGATGTCAAGAAATTTCACCCTCTGTCGCTATCCAGTGATAAATGGCATTGCTTCACACAAATTAACTTTCCTGAGGGAGTGTAGAGTGGCAGTTTATTTTAAATAACATAATGTACGTCCGTGGCACACATTTCATTTTTAAAAACGCAACATGGTGTTTATAGAACGTCTTAATAAATCAAACTTCTCAGAAAGTCTCACAAATAGATGAACTGCTTCGAATTTGTAACAAAAGGAAGCAGAGGTAAATTACTTTTATTTGAATTAAATGTTTTCTAATATATTCTTAGTAATAATTATCCTAGAAGACGATTTAGGATGGTCTTCGGTAATATTCCATTTAATTTTATTTCATTTCTTTTTAATAAGTTGTAAAATAAACATATAATACCTTGAATAATACAAATAAATAATATAAATGCATAATAGAGCTACTGAACATGTCACTTCCCAATCTTACGAGCTTTTGATATTCGATACTCCGACAGCGTATTCAACAGACAAAATGATTTGCTAGATTTTTTTTTTTACTGATAATGTTCAATTCTCAGAGACAACTGAATTCTTATGTACACGTAAGCTTCCGCGGCTCGAGTCCATGATTTCTTGGCTGTCCGGGAGACGTCGCGTCGTTGGCTGACAGGCCAACGTTTCGCCTGTCATGCCGTAGGCTTCCTCAGGGCAGTAACACTGTGGTGCTACGCATCCGGTCTTATATACCTTATATACCGGTGAATTCTTACTTCGCCCTTAGAACATCCGTCTCATCCCGTTTCCTCGCGTGAGGTCCCGCGTCCCCATCTTATTTGTCGTGACTCTTGGCGGCGGCGGCGGCGGCGGCGGCGGCGGCGGCCGTTCGGTTGTGCCCGCGCGTTTGTCCGCCGTCAATCTATCCGAACGCGACGCAAAGGCTCTTCCGAGTCGCCGCGCGCCGGCGACAGGCCTCCACGTTTCCCAGAGCTTTCTGCGTGACAAGCAGCGCGCGCATTCCTTCCCCACGGTCGCGAACACGCGTCGCGCGTGCACTCGCACGCCGCCCAACTCCCACGCCCGCCCCCGCCCCCGCCCCCGCCCCGCGGCGCAACGGGGCCCCGAAGCCGCGCCACGAGAATGCAACGCGCCGCTCGAGATCGCCGACCTGCGCCAAGAACAGCAGCACTACGAGCGGGCTTCGCGTCGAGATGCAGCTAGGAAGCTATTGGGTAGGAATCAGTGCTGAAACTGCAGAATGTTGGGCCCGGGACAATGCTGAAACGTAGACACCCCTCCCGAAAAAAATTGAAAATGTCAAAGTGAAGAAACTACGAGGTTCTTTATTTCAAGAAATAGTAAAATTACGTTTAAGTTAGAAAAAATTTTTGGAAAATATATTTTAAATAATAGTTTTAAGTAAAAGTATGTAGTGATCAAGTAATACCATTTCCACGGTGATCTTAAAACGCTAATAAATATTGTGTTTATTTACTGTTTAATAAAATCTCGTGTTATTTAACACATGAAATAATATCATACTACCGTACCGCGACTTACAAAATTACGATAATGATTTTCTCGAGTTCTAATTCCTTTTTCAATTTTTTCCCCATCAGTCCCATTTGCGGGGCCCCGAGCGATAGCCCGGTCTGCTCATGCATATCGCAGGCACTGGCTGGAATGGAAAAGAGTAACTGTTAAATAGTGTAATCTAATGTATCGGTACTTCCAGCCTGAGCGAAGGAAGCAAGGTTATGTTATCGCTGTGAACTATGAGATTCATTCCGCGCACATAACTCTTTTTCACCTACCAACAATGAAGAAGTGTTCAAAGAAACCAACTGTATTTTCAGCGTGAAAGTGATAAGAACTTTAGACATTTACATAAAAATCAAAATGGCAGACTCTGTCTTTAACGCCAGTAGATTTAATGTGACTTTTTACGTAGATCAGCTTTAGAATCTAACTGTAATTTTCTAGGAGTTCTCGGATTGTTAAGTAAATCGTTCCACCTCAATCCCTATTTACAATTACTATTACCTACAATTAAATTTTTAATTTATTAAATCTGTAAAGCTAACTTTAAACCTTCATAATGTCCGAAAACCCACGTTGGACAATGAAAAGAAACAATTTATCTTAACAAGAAACCTCACTCATTAAATAGCTAAACCCACTGGTGGAAAGTTCCTCGATCCACATGTAAACAATTCGTGAAAACATATGTATTAAAATTCAACAACATTATCGCTATAAGTTATCAATCGCAGGCATTTTAAGAATTTTACCAAACAAAAAAGAAGAGGTAGAGAAATGTAAATCATATCAGGAAGTCGTCCTCGACGGGTCCTCGACGAGTTCAAAGATCGAACAGTTTTGGAAAGGATACCAGGTTGTAACCTTGACATTCAATCGACCTCTATAGCTTTTATCTAAATGAAATTGACCTATTCATTACAGAGAATAATAGATTCTGTCTAGCAATGGTATTACGATTTTCCGTGGAACTACGTATTTTTCTTTAAGTAAAATTGCAGCACAGATCGAGATGGCCAACTTCTCAGGGAGAATGCAAGTCCTATAGCGTGCAAAGTACTTAGAAGTCAGCTAGAATATTTTCGAACCACAGGTCACGAAGCTGATGCCTGAAATTTGAAATAGTTTTCGGAAGGCAATGCGACTCCCAGCAGAATTGGCGTGAATTACTCTCTGGAAGGCCTAGTTGGGAAACCGGTAAACGGTTAGCAAATTACATAATCAAAACTTTTCGACCTTCTATGAGAGTATACTCAGATCATACACTACTATATTTCTGAACAATTATAGTGTGTGTATAATATATATATATATATATATATATATATAATATACATATGTGTGTGTGTGTGTGCTATAGTATATTTATATACATGTACATGTAATAGAGAGTAGTAATGTATTACGCGTGGTGTCATAAGAGTCCTAATGTAAGCCGTTCTCGGCAAGATTCGTCTGGAAACGAAAATAAGTTGAACCAAAAGTATTTTTGGCTTCCAAATAAATTAAAATGTGCGATGCACCGAACTATATATGCTAATTGCATTTGCATTGATGTATGGACAAAATTTACCACAAATTTCAGACGATTGACAAACATCAGGTATTCACAGGGAGTATGATTTGATAATCACAGATACAGCGGTTTCTGTGGAATTTAGCAGTAAGAGAAACAAGCACGAAGATGAACAGAGATCAAAGGACAAGATGATGCGAGATACATAAAAGATGCATAAAGATACACAAATTGAATGGAACGTTGCACCTCTTTTTCTTTACCTTTTAATTGCCAAATTAAATATCAACCTTAAGAAGTTTCTTTAAGGAGAATAAAGTTCAGTCCTCAAGCGAGTCTGCCACTCGTCCACACCAAATTCGTAAAGAAGTTCCATTAACAATAAATTTTGTACCAAAGATGATAAAATGCTCGTTGTTTAGAATGTAATGCCGAAAGTATCTTGTTTGGAAGTTTTCTGCTAAGGGTAGCGCCTCTTCAAATAATAAGCAATGGAATCTAAAAAGTGCCTTTTTTTATTTAGTTTTCTCTTTGATTTGCTTGTTGTTAAAAAATGACCTTGGGGTCTAAATGTTTTACTAAGTTTTTACGATATGATTATTTTATTTTTGATTTCTTTCTTTCCTTATGTAAAACTTCTAATTTTTTTTATTTGAAGATATTGCTTTCCACACCTCGAATCTTTTTTTCAACACTGTTTATTTTATTGAGTCTTAGAAGTGAATCGTGAGTTTTCTTCAAGTATTAAAAATCTCTGTGATGAAGGTTCAGATACTCCCGAGATCCAAATAAAGGATTGAGGTGTAATTATATTGGATCATTCCATGCAAAATTTCAGGTTTTCTGACAGTGAGTCTCAGATTTTTTTCATATTTTATTACATTAATCTACTAATCATGAACAGTTAAAAGACAATTTATAGAATTAATATCTTCAGCAGTTTAGCAACAATTACGGGTTAAACAAGGACGATGACACAATGTACTCAATAATGATAATAATTATGACGTTCATAAAATGAATAAAACTTTAAAAACGGGCACACTATTTTGAAGATAAATGATCATATTTTAAGCAGTTGATAATATATTAAGAATTGAGACATTTGTTTATAATAAATAGGACCCGGATATTTATGTAATTACATATTTTTCTAAAGTAATTCTAGCAAGTCGAATCAAATGTATATTCACGTTTCACATCGGTTAGTGGCCAAAAACGTTGAGTTTTTAGTACATATATTTACATATTTTTCCCGAAATTACATATATTTACATATTTTACACAAATGAACATATTTTTACATATTACTGAATTTTTCCATTATCCTACATTTTAAAAAATTTTCCTGTATTTTTTTTGACAAGGAATCATCCAAACAAACAATTCAGCATTGTCAAACATTTTTTCTGTAGTCTCCTCTCTAAAATGAAGCTATTATTACGAGCTGAAATGAGTGTATCCATGAATGCCAACGGTATTGGAAGTAAAAGGGGAAGGCGACGATGCAATACATAGCTTCTGTTCTGTTAGTTTTCAGCGGAGTATCGCGGAGAACAGAAAGGAAGTTTGTTTTGTGAAAATGATATCTTTAGCAGGCGATATCGCGCACCCACTTCGCATATTTTAGAGCCTTTGACCTTGATACCCTTCACCAGAAACTCACGCACCAATTCAAGAAGGGCCGTTGATATTTTTCTATCCCTGATTTTTACATTGTTGTTCGTAAATTGTCTTTCGACCGAAAAATTGAAGTAAAATCTCGCCGTGGAACTGATGTGCAAGGAAATCATATTGGCAAGATTGTGATAGGTTTAATGAACGTTTAAAAGTGTATGTCTTATTTTGTTAATTTGTGAAGTGTTACCCAAATGTAACCATCAAACTATAACAAAACTTTTTAACGATACAACGGGATTTTTGTGGCATAATGAAGTTAAACATAATGTCTTCCTTCCAGTACTAGTGCAGCGCCGTACATGTGCAAGGCAGCAGAAGCCCTACAGATATTGTTCCAAAATTACTACTTCTAACCTATCTTGTGCGTGCGTTGTGTTTGCAGGGCTAATTAGATCTCAGTTTGATAAAGTTGACGCATTGATTTCCAATACAAAAAAAGGATTAACGAGATGGGGCACGTGGATTGAAGCTATGAGCTACAATACTCAAAATTTTGATTTTATAATGCAAGTTATATATCAATTTGATTCTGAAGCTACAGTAGCTATAGGCATATCGAAGCAACTGTTTGATACTCAAAATCTAAACAACTATATTGCACCCATTTTCAATAAGCACTACAATTAAATTTTTGTAAACATCTTCCCTGGAACTTTCTGGTAGCTTTGAAATTACCCAATCAGTTGCTTCTTTAAAAACTGTTCATTTATCATTCGAGGGACAATAGGGGGATCTAGTGAAGAAAAAGAGGTCTTCCGTTCTGGAGAAAAACCCAGGATTCGAAACAATTTAGTGCAGTGCTATTAGTGCAGTGCAGTGAGGGGACAATTCCGTCACACTGGATCCAGAAAACACGGAGAAGAATAGAAAGTGTATTTGACATTAATATTTAGATGTGTTTTTAAACAAATCCGTCATATTTTTAAAGTCAAAATGCAATTCGTCACGTTTCCTTGAAATTCTCTTTCTTTAGAGACCTCATTTATAAAGATTCGTTGCGTGTTAGAGCCACAAAGGGAAATAATATAGATGAAATAATATCGGAGACGATATATGTTTCTTATTGATACGGAGATCGTTGTAAATAATAGGATTATGAGAACTATAATGTTTAATTTTGGTCTTTATATTAAGTACACAGAACAATATATACTAAGATGAATGTATTTTAATAAAAAATAATTGATATAATGATACTTAATGTTACATATTTCTCACTTTTGAGTACATATTTCTGTATATTATAATACATATATATGTTCATATTTTTCCAATTTTTAGTACATAACTATCCGGGCCCTAATAATAAAAATGCTAATAAATTAAACAAATACATTTTTCTTCAAAAATAATATTTTCTTTTCTTTCATATTTTACACACTGCAGGAAAAACCAGAATAACCATTCTGCAAATTGTCGCGATGGAATCTTAAAAAATGCTTAAGTTATTAAATAAAAAGTATACGCGCATTTTGCTCTTAAGGTTGAAAGTCGCGTGCCTCTGCCCAGCGAGGGATGACGCAAGGTCGTAGGCAGGCACCGCCAAGTTCATTCCCTAGGGATATCCATCGATGCCTTCGAAGGGATCCTGACACCAGTTTACAGGCTTAGTTTTCGCGTGTTACTGTTCAGTGATACATTGTGATAGAAAATACCAAAGATTGTGAATACGTTTAACAGGCTTTGGTGCTGCAATCCATTCGGACTCGAGAAGCACAAAAGTCGGGTGGGTAAGAGAAAGATTACAGAGGCGATGCGGAAGAAAATATCGAATTTAGTGGTAGGTGAAGCAATATGTGATGTGTCGTCACAAAATATCCAAAATGCCCAATGCAGATCTTAGTGACTCAACTGAAACAGTGAAGTGAAAACGTCAAGTGAAGAGTAGTACGTAGCCCCAGGAGTTGCAGAGGAAGTCACTATCAGTAATGTAAACATTTTGTATCCTCTGGGTCAATCACCATTGTCATTGCGAAAACAAACCCGAGAGATATCGTACGCAAGGAGAAAGGTGAGTGCCGTAAATAAAGCAGTTTCTGAATTATTTCATGTGAGTACAGAAAGCAATGATGGAGAAGAAATGTTGACACAATTCAAAGAAAAATGTTCAAACGTGAAAACAGCTAATGAGAAATACATGATTTTAACGTGTTTACCAAAACGTTGGAGTGAACAAAAATAATGGTCGAATTTGGCGTATCTCTTCATGTAGCTCCTACGGCAAAATTAACACCTACAGTAATAGTTTTGCGAAATCCACCATCGCGCGGCATCGTAACGCCGAGCGCTGACGAGGAGCGCTGTGGCGCGGCGGCTCTAGCAGCTGAGACGAGTTCGTTAATGGAGCGCCAGTAAGATACTTTTATTCATAACTTTAAAACCATTCAAGATTTCATGATGAAATTTACAGAGTAGCTTGAAAGTCGTTTCAGCAATTTTTCTTCCAAAATTCAAGAATTTAAAAATATTATATTTCCATTTATTGCATTTTTTAGAATTTGTTTACTTCCTAATTGTTAAAGACTCACGGTAAAAAAATATCTTTAGCGTAAAATTATCCTTTACATTTCTTCTACAAATGGTGTCACTTTCATATTTTTTGCTTGTTTGCATATCATCGGAAAAAAATCATAACGGAATGTCTACAGACTGCTAACCTAATATTTCAAGTGCCTATTGTGGGCACAACAATGGATAATGAGACAAAAATATTGTATCTGGTTCATGCAGGTATCATAATAAGTAAGGTGGCAAAATATTTTTAAATTCTGAGATGTAGTGTCAGATTTCCTACTTTTTTGCATGGAATGACTATTAATAACAACAATACTAATAATATAATAATAATATCATAATAATAATATAATACTGTAATAATACAAATAATAATACAAATAATAATACAAATAATATATTTTTCCATTCTTTTGAACGATAGATGATTCTTACTGTACTACAGGCTGATGGGGGTTTTCCATAGACTTTTGTGCATTTTTATGCATACTCGCTCAAATAGATTTTTGCTCCAATCTAGTCTCAATTGTCCTGTCACTTTGATCGGATATTTCATACAACAAAGAAGAAAAAGCCTAAATGGGAAGTAAATATCACGGAGAGTGAAAATAATAAATACATATTAATTATCACTTCTTGCCCAGATGAGTAACCTTCCTTTGCAAATGCGCCTACACAGGAGAAACCTCTTCCACGCCCACAACCAGTGAATGATGGAGATCGGAGTATATGGAACGGTCCCATTGGCCTTGGTCGAAGGGATTGTGATGGAAAACGAGGGAGGTTATCTCCGACGGCGGAGTCGATATTTTTATATATTCATAAACCGATATTACCGAAACCAAATGAGGCGGAGGGAAAGCCCGCGAGCGGTCGAGGGAGACGCGAGGCGAGATGCCAGATTGCGACGTGACACGTAACGGCATTGAAATCAACGTCCAGGAGGGCAACAACCTGCACAGAGCGGACGTGCAGCGGGCGGCACGAAAAAAGCCACTCTCCGTGCAGATGAAGCATAAATAAAGACAACTGCATAATAAATAAGCGTCATGCGCAATCTCTCCTTTATTGGCTGGCGTACGATGTGTTTTTCTCCGATTTATTTTGCAGTAAGTAATTTAGAACGTTCAGATATGGGCACAGTTTGGTCATAGTAATCATGTAAAGCTATTTAACAAGGAAAATTATGTTTAGCAATTGGGGAACAAGGTTGCATTTAAAACGTTCACTTACACATTATAGTGATTTATATGCATGCTTAATCACGAATAACTGCACAAAAAAGGGGCACAAGTGAACAATAACGTATACACCCCTTTCACTATCAAATAGCCACTATAATTGTTTTCTTATCCACATTTATGTACATGTGTAGAAAGTTTCTGAATGAAACATAATATTATCTTCAAGGAATGTTTCCCTTCACCATTATTCTGAAAAATTCTCGTAGAAATCCTTCTATCATTGTCAGAGAAATTTGGACAAAAAAGCCTGAATCGCAATACCTACCTTTTAGCTTTTCATCAAATGCATGCTGATACTTAAATGCAACACAATCTTTTTTCGTATCTTTAATTTAAACATAATTGAAAACAGTGTATGATTTGTTTCAATCGCCATCCGCAACACAAATGTTTTGCAAGGCGACAATGCAAAGCTAAAACATCACACAATTTCTCGCATTATTTCTAAAATATTTCAAAATTGGCAATTTTCAAAACTTCAAAGAGTTCAACGAAAATGATACCTGCGCCTTGCTTTTAAGCGTCCCTAGTTATATTCCTGAACAAAAAATTGAAGAAAAATGGATCGTTTTTGAGAACTTTTTATAATTTGCATTAATTTCAAGTAGAAATTACGCAAAAAACACTCATTTTTTTAAATATACATAACTTTTTAAGATGCGATTTTTCAAACATTTCACTTAAGACAAATTTGCACTCAATATCGTACTTTTTCAATGTCAACTTATTTCAATTTTCTAAAATACAAAGAGTTTGCAAAAAATGGGATCGGCACCAATTTTGATACCGCCCTTTGATAGATACGAGAAAATTTTAAGAACAAAAATTGGAGTCGTTAATGAGACAAAAAAATTTAAAATTCAAAGTAAAAATAACTCTACTACCACCAGTGATTTTGCACGTGTTTCATATTTCGAAATACCTGCGAGGTGATGGGAGTAAAACGGAACATTGATTTTTCGATAGTCGTTCGATTTCTGTGCACTCTGCAGGATAAAAACGGAAAAACCGATTTTTTTAAATTTTTGATTAAAGATAATTGCATCTTTGGTCAATAAATACGAGAATAGTAAACTTTTAGGCGTTAAAACACAAAATAGGCATTTAGTGAAATAGGCATTTATAGGCACTATTTATGAAATTCGCATATAATGCTCCTAATGCTTCAAAATGAGTAAGTAACACAAATGATTGTGTTTTACATTGAAGTAAAAAAATAGGCAAAAATCAACAGCTTAATACTTATTTACTGTCAAATTTTGCCGCCCGTTAAAAGTGCCGCCCGGAGCGGGGTACTACGCTACACCACTATATTTCAGTCAAAACCACTTGATACCAATTAGTTTCATTGTGTAACTTTTGTACGCGCTTTAGGCGAAAATTAGGGCGCAAATACCACAAAACAGTTAGTCTGCTCAAGACAAGAATTTCTTGGTGATCAATTAAACTCATTCACTAAATCTTCAGTGCAATTGTTATGGGAATTTCCAATGCGTTTATTGATCGTATGCTCTTTGCGGTGACGCGAACTCTTTGAACCTGTCACTCGAATTAATCAGAGTACACCCACACAGAGATTACCTTAGGGTATGAATGAGGACAGAATCTAGTGAATCGCGTTAATGAATAAAGAATAGAACAAACAGTGCAATTAAAAGCAAGAATATACTGTAAAATATTCACGAAGCCCTAACTACCACACCCATATCACACGGAGCAACCGCCACTACATCAATCGTGTTGCATCGCATAATAACTCATGATGTTCTAATTAGATCTGCTACTCATTCGCACGGTTCGACCATCATTCAAGCTCTCCAAGCTGTGTTACCCTAGCGCCTCCATTCAGCAGTGTCGTAAAACAAAGTGTCCGAGAATTGAATGTGGATACCTTTAGCTGAAATTCAATTACTTTCCCTTCTTTATCGCCTTTTCACAACGTATACCTTTCTGAATTATCACTGCGATTTTTCACCAGCCAAGAGAAACTTAAACAGTTAAATAACATTGTTTGTCAAATGGGTTTAGGAATGGAATTAAAGGTTTCATTCAACTGCAAAGGTTTCATTCGATTTTCATATCTATTCCCCCCTCTTCGCAAAAGTCTTGCTTCACATGCTCGAACTAGTGAGATTCGCGGAACCGTCGCCTAGCCGCCCACGCACCACCCACACTCTTCCGCCAACCTCCGACCTTTCGCCGCAACGGTGCGCCACTACCTTCCGCTGTCCCGGCAACTGGACTTCCCCGGCACTGACCTAGCGCACGCAGCCCCCGCGCCCGCCGAGCGGCGCGCAGAGCGAGGGCGGCGCGCCCGAGGCGCCCACGCCGGCAACGCAACCGGGAGAACACCAATTACTGCATGTGTACCTTTGACAAGTACCGCACAGTGCCGGGATTTAGAAGGCAAAACTGACAAAATATTTTCATGCATTATTATTATTATTATTATTATTATTATTATTATTATTATTATTATTATTCCTTTATATCACGACTAAAGATGTTATGTGTCGGCTGAATATAAAATCTACTGCAGGTTGCAACCAGCTACCTAAGGAGTAGATCTAGGGTCTGACGGTGCCTCTACAATACTTTGCGCAAAATGTGGGCTGTTCCAAATAAAGCGATTTTCTTCCCAGTCCTTTGAATTACCTGGGAGTTTAGACAAGTCCTTACACAAATTTTGCGGAACAAATCCCAGAACTCCGATAACTATCGGGACGACCTTTGCTTTTACGCCCCACATTCGGCTGATTTCCAAACTCTTGTATTTAAGTTAGTGAGATTATTATTATTATTATTATT
The DNA here is from genome assembly GCA_031308135.1 of Acheta domesticus. Taxonomy (NCBI): domain Eukaryota; kingdom Metazoa; phylum Arthropoda; class Insecta; order Orthoptera; family Gryllidae; genus Acheta; species Acheta domesticus. Next base: position 154,441,125 of record JAHLJT010009436.1, on the reverse strand, counting down.
ATTATTATTATTATTATTATTATTATTATTATTATTATTATCACTATTATCATCATAATCATCGATATCAATATAATTATTTAATTTTTCGTACATGATTATTATTTAAGTTTTCTAAGAAAATATTTTGCTGCAAAAAAAAATCAAAAAAGACCGCGATTGAAGAGTACTCTCTAATTGTTTTCGCACTTTACGATCAGCAAAGTTTTGGAAAAATTAGAAATTACTTATTTTGTCTATTATATCTATCTTATTACTTATTAGTGGTATTAAGTAATAAATGGATGACCGACCAACTGGAGCGAAGATGATAATGGAATCGCCTATTGAGGTCGCCGTAGTGAAGAAAACGTGACGACCAAGCAGAGCTGTGACGACGGTGCTGGAGTAATGCAGGTGCCGCAAGGTAATGTGGGGGTGGAGAATACTGTATATTAAGCAACCGTGGAGCGCTGACAGCGAAGATGAATAGCAAAGAAGCGGGGACGGGTGGCGAGGGGAACAAGCGCTGGAGCGAGACGACAAATACGGGGTGGAGAATGCGAAGTTGACTGTAACTGAGGGCAGGAGCGAGGGCAGGAGCGAGGGCAGGAGCGAGGGCAGGAGCGAGGGCAGGAGCGAGGGCAGGAGCGAGGGCAGGAGCGAGGGCAGGAGCGAGGGCAGGAGCGAGGGCAGGAGCGAGGGCAGGAGCGAGGGCAGGAGCGAGGGCAGGAGCGAGGGCAGGAGCGAGGGCAGGAGCGAGGGCAGGAGCGAGGGCAGGAGCGAGGGCAGGAGCGAGGGCAGGAGCGAGGGCAGGAGCGAGGGCAGGAGCGAGGGCAGGAGCGAGGGCAGGAGCGAGGGCAGGAGCGAGGGCAGGAGCGAGGGCAGGAGCGAGGGCAGGAGCGAGGGCAGGAGCGAGGGCAGGAGCGAGGGCAGGAGCGAGGGCAGGAGCGAGGGCAGGAGCGAGGGCAGGAGCGAGGGCAGGAGCGAGGGCAGGAGCGAGGGCAGGAGCGAGGGCAGGAGCGAGGGCAGGAGCGAGGGCAGGAGCGAGGGCAGGAGCGAGGGCAGGAGCGAGGGCAGGAGCGAGGGCAGGAGCGAGGGCAGGAGCGAGGGCAGGAGCGAGGGCAGGAGCGAGGGCAGGAGCGAGGGCAGGAGCGAGGGCAGGGGCGAGGGCAGGGGCGAGGGCAGGGGCGAGGGCAGGGGCGAGGGCAGGGGCGAGGGCAGGGGCGAGGGCAGGGGCGAGGGCAGGGGCGAGGGCAGGGGCGAGGGCAGGGGCGAGGGCAGGGGCGAGGGCAGGGGCGAGGGCAGGGGCGAGGGCAGGGGCGAGGGCAGGGGCGAGGGCAGGGGCGAAGGGCAGGGGCGAGGGCAGGGGCGAGGGCAGGGGCGAGGGCAGGGGCGAGGGCAGGGGCGAGGGCAGGGGCGAGGGCAGGGGCGAGGGCAGGGGCGAGGGCAGGGGCGAGGGCAGGGGCGAGGGCAGGGGTGAGGGCAGGGGCGAGGGAAGGGCGAGGGCCGTGTTGGCGCGCGGGAATCGATGCCGGATCGACCGCGGCCGCTGCGGGGATGCCCCGTGCCGGCCGGCGGTAGGCACGGGCCCGCAACGCAGAGCAGCACATCGCGGTGCTGCTGCCGCTCCGCCGCCAGCGCCACCGCCAGCGTGCCCGCCTACCGCGCCAGCGCGACCGGACGTCCGGGCAGGCGCGCTTCCGGGCGCTCCTCTCCGCCCGCGCCCTCTCTCCCGCCCCCGGCCCACCCGCACCGCACCGCACCGCAGCGCGGCGCGGCGCCACGGACGACAGCTAGGCAGGCACGCTCGCTCGTGCGCGCGCACGAGGGAAGAGGAGACGGGACGGAACGGGGCACAATACAGGCGGACCTCTCCACTCGCCCGCTTCCCCGCGACAGAGGAGCCGCTCTTCACGGATAAAAATGGAGCGCCCCCCAGGGCTTTCACAAATTGGTCTAAATAAGTAGCGTTCTTGATAACATTGTTGGAGAAAAGAGGGGTGTGCTCACATCACGCTACATCTTTGCATGGGAGTATTATATAAGGACGGCGGCCCTGCCCCGAGCTCGGGACCAGGAAATCACCAGCGAATAAAAGTATGTTAATTAATTAATCATGGAGAAAAATATTCACATTAACGTTCATTAAATCACATTCTTGAAGAATTTGAGTGTGAAAAATTATTTTCGCAGTTTCTATATTTTTTTCTAAGTTTATCACGAGCAAATATACTTAGTATTTTATTGTAATGTTTTTTTCTAATTCACTGAACATGAGTTTTTGGCAAATTCCATTACCACTTATGTATAAGTAGGGAAGTGTAATGGCAAACTAGGACTTACACGAGTAGCTATTATTAATCTACACCAATCCATTTGTTGTGGGCAAAAGGACAAGCACCGCTCTGTAACCACTTCATTTTTTAATGGTCTTTAAGAAGGATAATTATTGAACAACGGTACGTTCCACTACCAGCTTAACAAAGTATAGTGAATTTTTTTCTGGTTCATCCCAGAGATTTCCGTTCCCCACGCTGACTGGCACGCCACCGCCGCGCCACCGTCACGCCGCGCAACCTACACAATTGCATTACTGTAACTCGGCACCTGCACTTCCTGGTAATTTATGGTTTCTGGCACGAAAACGGCAATGCCAACTAAAGTACTGCAGGATAAACTTACTCAAACCAACAAGATCGCGGGATTTGCTTGACAGGATTTGTGTCATTGAAATTGGGTGGAGGTAGGGAAGTCACGGTCTTTTAGTTTCGGATGTTTTCACATGTGAAGGTAATTTCAGTGACGAGATGTGGATTCGTTTTTTAATCCATTTTTATTTAATTCACTTAACGAGGTCGCAGGATTCGTCCGGGGGTAAATTGTGTCTTTAAATGTGTATGTTTGTGAAGGGGGAAGAATCACTGTCTCTAGAATGCAATACATCATGCCATTTAATGTAATAATAATAATAATAATAATAATAATAATAATAATAATAATAATAATAATAATAATAAGGGGAAGAATGAAGCCAGAATCAGAAGCACTTGTAATAGCTGCCCAAGATCAGGCGTTGAGAACACGACATTATGATAAAGCGGTTCTCAAAATTTATCAAGATGATAAATGCCGCATTTGCCAGGAACACGTAGAAACCACTGATCATACTGTCTCAGCTTGTCCAATCCTAGCAAAGACCGAATACTTAAAAAGACACGACAATATTGTACGACTAACAAATTCAAACTGATCGCACGATAGCGGCAAACAAACCGGACATAGTTATCCGGGATTAGGAGAAAAAAATCGTGTTTACTTGTCGATGTTGCTGTACCTTGCGGTCAAAACGTCGTTACCAAGGAGGAAGAGAAATGTCTTAAATACAAGAGTTTGGAAATCGAGATCAGTCGAATGCGGGGAGTAAAAGCACAGGTAGTCCCGATAGTTATCGGAGCTCTGGGACTTGTTCCGCAAAATTTGTGTAAGAACTTGTCTAAACAACCAGGTAATTCAAAAGACTGGGAAGTGCAAGAAATCGCTTTATTTGGAACAGCCCACATTTTGTGCAAAGTATTGTAGAAGCACCGACAGTCTTTAGATGTGCTCCTTAGGTAGCTGGTTGCAACCTGGAGTAGATTTTATATTTAGCCGACACATAACATCTTTAGGCGTGATATAGAGGGATAATAATAATAATAATAATAATAATAATAACAACAACAATAATAAAAATATTCCGGTCCCGATAGCTGAGATCGCTAAAGCAGAAGTGCCGTGGCCATCTCCGACGAAAGGATCGCGGGTTCGAGTCCCAATTCGGGCATGGGTGTTTGTGTCTGTATGTGTGTGTCGTCCATTCACCCTTCATGATCATGATCATCATCATTTCATTTTCTATCCTCCCAGGATTCACAACCCTATGCGATAAAAATCGGATTCATCTTAATGCTGATCCCCTAATGAATCACATGCACTTGCCACTGAGATAATGATACTGAGGCCCGGTAAGTGCAGGTGCATGTCGGCGTGGTCCGAGACTGCCTATTCACGAACAAAATAATAAGCAGTTTTTATTTTTAATTCACTATCTTTTTATTTTTTTATTATTTAACACATTTTATATTAAGTTATAATTGCTTTCATATACATCAAAAATTATTTAAAAGCGGATACGAATTTTAGACAGGGTTAGAGGAGGGTCATATTATCGGGCAATGTTAAATCAGCACATAATCACGCCTTAATCAGTGCATTATAATAATCTATGCAAATAGTTGCTGAAACCAATAAGAGCAGGTCTTTTATATAATGTAAGTTCTTTTGCTTAAAATATACGATGCAAATGGTAATGTCAAATTGTTTATATGGAAAAAAATTCGAGTGTTTAGATCTCGAAGAATTTCTTATTAGAGTTAGGGAAAATTGTGATCTTCAAGTATATTTTCTGGAAAATTATGATTGTTTAGCGTTGATGGTGCATCAGTGAATCATCGATATAAATAACCGTCATTGAAATTCTTCACTTCCTGTTCGGATAGATGAAATCCAGTATTCACGCAAGCACCTAGACTCACGATCAAATCCTTCAAATGCATTTCCTGGAAAATGTTGAGTTTTTAGCTTTCATCAATGAATCAGCGATACAAATGTTACTTTCTTCACTTCCTGTTCGGATTGATGAAAGGGCAGAGAATCCACGATTCACCCCCATGCACCTAGTCTCGCGATCAAATCCTTCCGTGTGCATGCACATTACGTACTTCCGTGTGCTCAATTGTATTGACCTCCTAGCTGATGAGGCTGCACGTGTGGAATATCCTAGAACGTTATGGAATAGTATTTTTTTAACCAGAATATTCACGAAGATATCCTAGAGAGCATGTCAAATAAAATTTAAAAAGTCAACTACATAATGGCATTTCAATAACCAACAGAGTCAAAGATAAAATAAATTTTGAAATTGCTGCGCCTTCAGTTTATGTGTATAAACGTGCGTCTGTATCATTCGTATGATACGAAAAACTTCGATTTCTAAAAGTTATTTCTATTTACAAAAATTGTATTGAAGTATGCGACCGAGTTGAGCTTCAAGTTATCAAATACAATAGTAGAATTGTATTATCTTTAGGTATGATTTTTAAATATTTAGGTTACTTACGTTAAAGAACAACAAAATGCACACAGGCACTATTTTTGAAATTGTGATGTACTAAAATTCTTGTTTTTCTTTTCATAGTGCTGATCTTTCATTCATTACTTTACCTAGATTCTTTTATATAAATAAACGACTATATTTGAAAATTATATCACTGAATTTTACGCTCTTCTAAAGTTCTATGAATTTTTCCAACAATCTCAATATTCATTGGAACTATACCACATTACTTCAAAAGAACAGAAGCCTGAAAACAGCTCCATGCAAACTGATTTGCTTATTTGATCCTCAACCGTCAAAACCACGTTTTATAGCCTCCGGAGCTCCCGATCCTCTGCTTTCCATCTTCATCCTTTTGGTTGCCATCGACGCTCGGTGAAAATCGCCATCAACGTTCGATGATCGATTCGTTAGTTGTTTGGTCCTCCGGAGCGGATCAGACTGCCACAGAGTAGGCGGCTTTGTTTGCCGCTCGCCTGTCACTTCAATCGACCGAAAGCCTTCCCTTCCTGTCGCTCAACCGTCGCCTCCCTTTGTACGGCCTCAGAGTCCCTCGTGTACACGTGATAAACTCGCCACCGAGAAACCGATAAGGCCCTGAGTAAATTGCGGAACCTGTGTGAAAGCAGGAGAACGGACTTTCTAGTTGAGTGCACTTACAACTCGCGAAACGTTCAGATAAGACTAAATATAGCGAGTGTGTTTTACGCTCAGTGCGCCAGACAACGTTGCTTTAGCATCGCGTTTTCCTATCTCGCCAGTTCTAAATGGTGTTGTCGAATGCGTGTTATACTGTTTTAAAAAATAATCTACATAGTCGAATTAAAATATTTACTTAATAAAAAATAAAATGTTATCACATAACATAATATTGAGGGCACTCTTCCGAATGTTTTATAATTGACACGAATCAACATTTCAAGCGTTTTTTTCGCGACGTTACATTTCTTCTCGACATTTATCGCCCGAAGTATAAATACTTACCTTTAGTAATAATGAAAACAATACTTTCGAAGCAACTAAGAAAATAACTAAGAAACTAACGAAGAAATTAACCAGCAAACAAACATACGAAGGGCCTCATTCCCCTTCGGAAAGTGGAGATATTACAAGCTTGTAATATCTCAATAATCTTGTTTTAGTTTTTTTGGTGTAAAGGACACGAGACAGTTCGATTTCTGAATTTATCCTATTTTTATTTCTTCAATTAGTTCCAAAACTGATACTTATCAGTCCCTAAATTGACCAATTAATAAGCAAAATGTATAAACATGATTCATGCCTCGACATCTAAACCAAAACGTGTCAATGTACTCGTGTTTTTCCTCCATTTCCAGGTTTTATTATCAGCAATAAGATGAAAAATCACAATGAGAAATTAATGTCCACAAAACAACTTTTGGGTGATAGTCACCCAAACAACGTTTTCTCACGCAGAATCGAAGCACTTCCTATCCGATCGCATAATTGCATTGAAGGTGGAAGGGACTATGTACAAAAATAATGTACAAGTAAACACTCTTCTCTCCAGCCAAATAGTGGAAAAAATTAATTATGGTTTTCATTTGATTTTCCCTCGTATTTTTTCCTCAATTTCCATGACTATCATGAACAATAAGTTGAAAAATCAAAATGAGAAATTAATGTCTAGCCTGTAGAGGAAACCATTGCAGCAATTACTCAAGGTGAAATTTGATTACTATTATAGACTTTTCACGTTTATTTCTACAGATAAAATTTATTTACATCTCTTACCTCAAGTCTATAAACCAAGACAAACTGAAAATTTAAAAAAGTAAAAGACAGTATCCAATGTTATGTAAATAAAGTGATAAACAATCTAAAACAATATTTTTAACTACTCAATCTCAATGAAGTTGTGAATGCTGGAATTTCCAAGGAACCTTCGTAAACAAAATAGATGCACTAAATATTACGAGTTCTTTGTAAACGCACATTAGAACTGAGATCTTTTTTACTTTCCCGTATACGTACGTATACACGGAGTGATATACGTAGTATAGGGAAAGTTACGTAATGCTGCGCGAAAAAATGTCCAATTTTCGGCGGAAAAAAATTAATTGCCGGGCCGTGAAAACGAATAAGTGGATAAAACCAGTTGCTAAATTAAGAAAAAAAAATCCTCTGTCCGTCTGTCCGTCTGTGGTCAACGCTAGCGCCTAAACCGTTCGGTCGATTTTCTTCAAAATTGATATTCCCCAGTCGATCTGATTCTAGTCGAAGCTTTGTGATTTTGAAAAAGATTCTTTAAAATTTGGGGGTACTTTATATGAAGCCCCCCAGGGATTTTCAACATTTTCTCAAAAACGGCTCCAAATTTTTTCTTTAAATTTCTTGTATGAATAGAGGAAAATACACTTTTTAACATGGCATAGGTCCGATTTTCACGTACAGCTCTGAATTTTCGAAAATTGTGAAAGTTTGAATTTTTTTCGGCGTCTTTCTCCAACTACAAAATTGAAGATAGAGATTTTTTCTTCAAATAAAATTTATTCTGCATATTGAGTTCTTTAATAAAGCTCATGTAAATGTTTTTCACAATTTTGGTAGTTTTCGTGCAATATTGCGTGCAATATGTGCAATTTTAAAAAATTACAAAAACAAAATTTTCTCAAAAACGGCTCCAAATTTTTTCTTTAAACTTTTGGTGGGGATAGTGGTAAATGTACTCTATCAATGACATAAAAGCCATTTTGGTCTATCCGTTGGTTTTTTCAAAAATTACAAAAATGTAAATTTTTTTACTTGTCTCTCACGTCGTTAATATTTACATTATCGGCAATTTTTTTAACATTATTATATTTACGAGTATATATGCTTTAAATAATGCCAAGTAAAGTTTCTCGAAAACACTACCGCTTTCTGTGAAAAGTAGCTCAAATTTCGGCATTTTCAGAAATGCTCAAACGTCATTTTCTCGTATATGGCTGCAATTTTTTTCTTGAAACTTTTGTAACGGATAGTGCTAATTACACTCATAAGTATAGCGTGAAGTTTATTTTGAGATTTTTTTTTGTTTTTTCAAAAATTATATAAATGTAAATTTTTTGAAAGATCTCTCACATCTTTAATATGCACATTATCCGCAATTTGTAAAGATGATTATATTTGTGAGTGTAAGTGCTTCAAATAACTTCAAATAAAGTATTTTGAAAACTCTAAAATTTTCTGTGAAAAAGCTTCAAATTTCGCATTTTTAGTAGTGCTAAAACGCCATTTTCTCTTAAACGGCACATAATTTTTAAAAGAAAATTGCCATTTACGGCTAGGTTTTTGTGTACTTTAATATTCTAAAATTAATGTTTCTGTTCTACCAATAGGAAACCGAAAAATTAAGAAAATGACAAAATAATGTACTTTTGGCGATGATAGATGGTAGCTGGCAAGAAAGAGTATGTGGCAATTCCGAATAGCTAGCGAAGACCCAGGAAAATAGAAAACTAATACGGGAAAGTCTGTGCCATTCTGGAGCACCACTAGTTTAAATAGCGATGCTTTTACATTCTTTTTCATCCTGTTCTTCTTGGTATGCGTTTGTCATGACTTTCATCGCCCTTTCAGATATTTCTCATCCATTCGCAACTATCTTTATCCTTCAATTATTTTTATTCATTGCCTTTTTTGATCTGTGTATTTTCATTAGTTACATCGCAGATATCTCTGATGATGGTAGTGGCCTCATTTCCCCTAGTTCTCGTTCACTTCTCTTCAGTGCCCTTTTCGTACAATTGATTCACTTGGTTTAACTCGTGATGAAGAATGCTTCATGTCTTCCTTTCAATTATGTTTTCTGTATGGGCATTTGTTTCTTTACAGTTAAAAATAAGGGGGAAAATAGACAATGAAATCGAACTTGTTTATAATGAAATTTTTTTATATATTGTGTGATGTTCGACTTCTCAGTCAGCTCCCGCTAATGAATGTAGTTCAATAATCTAAGTTCAATAATCATGAAACTATTTCGATTTTGACAGAACAATACGTGTTATTATTATTTTGCCTATTCTAATACTTTGAATTTTTATACTCATTCCGTCTGTGCTACGACACAACTGTCATGCAACAGAAATGCTCCAAGGAAGAGGCCGCTCGTCGTTAAATATTTGCCATTCATGTGTTTCGTTACGGAACAGCAACTTTTTCAAAATTGGTTGTTCAGAACTGTTTTGCTGAACGTATACTGTTACATATTATTGCAGTATTCGTGAAGATTGTTTTTGTTAAAATACTGAATTTATTGCAGTGTTTCACGAGAGTTGTTTTATTTCTTGCTCTTGAGCAGCGTGCTACCTTTTCGAAAACCATTTTGTGTGGTTTCGTTGAGCACCCTTTATGCTGCTGCAGACCACACACAACCTGGATTGTGTGTGCGAGTGCGGGTGTGTACGTATTTTTTCTCAGAAAAGGGTTCCAATAAATCAAATAATGTGCTGTCCACGAATAGAAAGAACTATACCTCAATCGAAGGGATTCCATTTTTACAAAATATAGTGTTTGTGGACATACCAATTAAGCTATTCCATAGAAGTGAGCTTTATTTAAGCTTTTAGTCTCTCTTGTACCGTTTTGCGGTCATGAAACTAGTATTCTTAGTAATGGGTCGCGGGCGAGCATCACCAGACTGAGGCGTGCAGGCTATATCGCTTGCGTGAGGTCTGGACAATGAATGGGTAGTCAGGGTGTACAACCTCTGCCGACGAAAGGGTCGCTTGTTTTAATCATTGAGGGAAAATCAAGAAATGCATGGCACATTTAAATATCTAATTAAGAAATTCTATTTAGAATATAATTATATAATATCAAGGAAATGATGGAAATAATAAATACTATAAATAAATACGTGTATATTCAAAATACATTGGGTCAGAAATGGATGAGTTGAACAAGTACTGACTAAACCGTGAATATTATTTCTGAACTGTATTGAGTATACTTAATTTTCCATTTTATTTAAGCTATAAACGTTATAGTTTCGTTTTTGCTCATTGTCAATTATTCTGAGAATAATTCTGTGTTTCTTCCCGCTATAGTTCGTAAACAAAATCAATATTTCAAGAAAGCTAGGAAGCAAATAGTTAAACAAAAATACCTGCATAGTTATCTTGTTATTTAATGAATTGAAAATTCACAATTCTAGACGTTTAACAAAAGGTTGGGTTCAAAAAGATCAAGCAAATTGAAACGACAGTAACAATAAAAGCGTAATTAAATTGTGCAACGCGTTTAAATGTGTGTACTAAAAAATTGTAGGTTGTGGTGAATAACGTGAAAAACGGGTTCTCGAGTTTGCACTATCCAACTTTTTAAGAATATCTTAAAAATTGCATGAATAATATTGAATTCATCGAAAAAGATAAAATGTTTTTAATAATCAATTCCTAATTAACTGATCTATAAATATTTTCTATCGATCTAATTGTACATTTTTTATAGTTCATGAACTAATGTTCAAATATTCTCTGATACATATCCAATGAATCTTATTAGTCATCTTAACAAAAAACTTGGCACTTAAAAATGACAAAAATCAAGTTTTGAAAACTTACGACTAGCAGAAAGAAGCATGTGTATTAACATTAATTTTAATTTTAATGAATTAAATTATTTTTGTAACAGTCACAACCATCTTTAATATATGGTGACTTGTTTCATAAAAGTTACGATACCATTAAAACTTATATTTATTTTATTGCGTGTTCTTTGCAGTTTGTTTGGATTTTTCGGATATTTTCTCATTCTTTGGTCAATTACTCCACAGATATTTTAAAGACACTTAAGAGGTTCCGCAATATTCTCCCGTGCCGTAATTTCCCTTTTCTCGGTCAGGCGCTCGCAGGATCCGAAGAGCGAAGCCATTCCCCGTACGACCCGACCGTGTAGCTGCGGCGAGACGATAACGCACTAAAATTGTTCAGTTTTTCACGCGCCTCGTCGCCGCGTCCCATAAAACCTTAATTCTTGCGCCGCAGCATCGACGACCCCTCGAGCGACGGGACGCCGCGCCGCGCCGGCGGCAGCAAAGGGAGAGGGAGAAGAGGTCAATCACAACCTGAAAATGCGCGAAAGTAGAAGGATGAGGGAACAGAAAACGTGGAAAATAATGGCGAATACGGTAAGAAACAAGACAAAGCTAAAAATGGCAGAGAAATATAAAAAAAAATTGGCAAATGCGAATCGCAATACGTGAAAAAATAGATGAAAAAATACGCGAAGTTTGCAAAAAAAATAAAACGATGAGAGGATGTCGAGCGAGGCAGAATGGGAAAGACAAAGGCTAGATTAAGTTGACCAGATGGAGAGAGCTGGAAAAACGATTCGAAAAAATACGTAACTTTGAGATATGTCGGGGGGGAATGGTAGATTAATTTTAAGAGTATGGGGAGACTCAATATAAAAATCGAAATATATCTAGAATTAAACAAAAAGAACGTCAATGTGTACCTTATTTTAATGAAGAACATCAGAAACCAATTGAAAGAAATCGTAAGAGAAAATTCTTGAAATACCGAAGGCAGAACATAAAGCAACCACTTGGACCCCTGAAAAGGAAGGCGTAAAATAGGAGGAACTTGAAAGCCTGCGGGAAAAGAATGGATCCGAGGGAGAATACACCTCCGGAACGCTAATGGCTGCACAGGTACCAGCCACCTCGCCCGGGACCCTCCTCCCCTCACGCTGCTGCTCCTGCATCTGAATGGGCAGCGGCTCATTCACCGCTCGGCGCGGTGGAGCGGAGCGGAGCGGGAACGGGCGGGACGGGACGTGGCGAGGCGGGCAGCGACAGAGGCGGCGGTGGCGGGCACCTCACCGGGCCCACTTCCGGCGCGTCACTTCCGCGCCCGAAGGCCGCGCGCGCCGGCCGGCCCGCCCGCCCGCCCTCCCGTACCCCCGCCCGCGCTCCTGCTCCAATCACCCGCCGATCGCCCGCGGTCACAAAGGGGCGGGCGGGCGGGCGGGCGGGCGGGCGGGCGGGCGGCGGGCGGGCGGGCGGGCGGGCGGGCGGCGGGCGGGCGGTACCCGAGTCGTGCTGCGCCGGGCTGCTGCGGCGCCGACGCCCCGGAAGCTGCCGGCCAAAACGCACAGTGGGCCGAAAGAGGATACATTTTGCTTTTTTGGTTGTTGTTGCTGTTGCTGCCATGTAGCCACCTATGTACAAATATACGGCGTTGAAATCCCATTCAGTCCATATGGAAATATTCTGGACGAGATAGATTAGCGGCAGTTTTCCTCGTTGATCTCCAGTTTTCCCCTGGCTCTTATTCATCCACTGCTCCATCATATACATTCACTTGTCCTTTCATTAGGAATCTGTGACCTTGTTGTCACGAATACACAAAAAATTTAAGTTTATGCAAGTGTTTCAAAAGCTGGAACGATAAATTTTAATGTTTAAAAATTCTGATCGCTACTTGGACAGGAAGAGCCTGCATGAAGGACCCAATGACGATTTGTTGTAGAACAAATAAACGGAGAGGTGGGAAATAGGGACGCTGAGAGTGGGAGAATTCTAGCACTTGGCTGCTCTGATCGACCATTTCCGCGCAGTCTCCATTTCAAGCGGACATTAGGCCAGTACTCGGAACAATGTGTTGCAGTCCACGAGATTATTTCTCCTTCATTGTGTCCTTCTCTTTGCATTCGCTACAATTACACAACGTGCCGCTATTGTCAGGAAGCCTCCATTCTGGGAGAGGCAGAATAGGGCAGAGCAATTACGGGAGGCACCCCTCTAAGAGCGCAGTAGGGTTGATATACACGTTTGAAACGTCCTGAAGTTTTTTGTTTTTTTATACGTTTGATTTAGCAGCAGTTGAAGATTAACTGAATCCCGTCGTTACTGGTCCCAAAATTGTCAATCGAAGGAGTGGTATCTGAAGTATCGTATTAAGGGATAAAATGGCATTATCTTATTGAAATATTTCAAACCAAGTACTGGAATAAACTTAAAATATGTGACGAACAAAGTAATTTAGTATGTGAATCGAGTTCAATTCAGGCCCCATATCCCCTCAAGTCAATTCAGACAGACACACGGGTCTAAAACATGTTTTGAAGCACTTCTATCTCGACAACAAATTATCACCCTTTAGTAAAAACCTACATATGTAATTCATGAAAACTTCCTAATAAAAAATACAAATTCTGAAGCAGATAGTCAAGAAAACTAAGGAGAAAGAGAAGAAGAAGAAGAAGAAGAAGAAGAAGAAGAAGAAAACCTCAAATTCATAAACTGCCTAGAAATGAAAATTTACCAAGCATATAAGCATAGTGACTAACGATTTCAAAATAATTTTGGAATTTTACAAGAAATGCCTCAACTTGGAAAGGTGTAGATTCATGGAAACGAGCAGTTTCTTCAAAGTTCCCTCTTCAATTGCCTTTTTTACATAACCTGCTGATGTAGACACTAAACGCAATGAATTAAATATTGGCCTATACTTTCTTTATGCTGACTTTTCCAATAACGCAATAGGAAAAGTTGAAACCATTTTTAATTTGCTATAGTTTTCTCGCTGTTGCACGTCATTCAGTGCAACACACGGTACTCATGTGCCATTTCAAACTCCCCGTCCAGTTTTTGTATGTTCTGGACATCCAAACAGGTTATCTGCCACAATTATCGTGCTCCAGGACACTTCAGAACTTCGTCCCTACTGCTGACAGATCCAGGCGGGCGGGAGTCGCCTGTCGCCGCCCACCTCCTCTGTGTATTTAATGCATCCGGAGGCAAACCGGAGGTACTGGTCGACCTGCACGGATCAGCTCTGTCCCTGTCACGCCCAGAAATGGGATTCAATACTTTTGCTGCATTAACAGTTTACATTAACATTCTTTTGCCGTTGAGTGGAGAGGTTTCTATGTATCCAGCAACGAGGAAACCTAGTTCGATGTTAAAATCTCAGGAACGCGAAACAAATCACTACTTATTCTGGACAACCAAACCAACAAACGTCTCGAAACTCTACATAAGCACATTATCCAATGAAACGTACGGCTAGAAATTAAAGTCTCGCGAGAAAAACGTTCGGAACGCGAAATACATCGCTAGTCATTATTGTCCCCCGCACCATCATATGCCTTGAAATCTTACACAAGTACGTTTTCCGCCGCGCATACTGGATGAATTGCACACTGTGTAAAGCGGGCAGCGCAGCGACGGCGAGTATTCGACCACCGCGACGGCATGCGGGCGCCGAAACGCCACCGCCGACCCCACCTGCCCCGGGCCGCAGGCAATTCCCAGAAGCGCGGCGGGGGCGGCGCGGGCGGCGTGGGCGAGCGCGTGGGCGCTATCGCCCCTATCTGCGCCTATCGACTGCGCTCTGTCGCCGCCGCCGCCGCCACGGGCGCTCGCGTGCAACGCTGACGTCACGGCCGGCCGTGAACCGCCCCGAGGGTTGCGGGCACCCCCGCCGCCCAGCCGCCCGGCCTCCCGCTCTGCGCACCCGAATTGCAGACCCGCGGGGTGCACTGGACCCAAACGAGACGAACGCGCGCAGATCAGAGAGAAAACACTTAAGACTCGCCAGGTGCATGAAGAGATCGCAGAATCCTTTCATTACTTGTCGCACCGGAAAGAAACGGCGTGTGCATTTTTGATTTATTGATTGGTTATTCTGGGTGTGTCAACTACTAAGGACAATAGTCCCGTAAGTGTAGTATATGTTTTTGATCTGGAGGTGGCGGTGATCTCCCCTGCTGGATGGTGAGATCCGGCGCCGACCTATCTTCGACTAGCGGAATTTTTCCCAATCAGGAATCTCCCACCAGCAGGGCACCGCTCCAGCCGGGAAAAGTTCTAAAGTTCCCAGCCGGTCCCCCCTAAATGTGTGGGAATGTGGTGCATACAGGTGTAAGTGTGTACATGTAAGGGGTGAGGATAGAACAAGGAAGAGAAATTAAAAGATCGTGCGCGGTCCGTGGCCAGTTTGATAGGGAACTGTTCCGGCATTCGCCTGGTGTTGATCGGAGAGTCCATGGAAAACTACGAATCAGAACTGCCGGCCGGTGGAATTCTCTTTCAGACCGCGACTAAAGTCAAAAATCCCGCTACCGAGGGGACTCGAACCTAGGACCTCCTAGTCAGAAGCACTATAGGGACATCAGTTGACACCTCCTCTTTGAGCAACCTCTCCGGTGAAAAGGCGAATGAAAGTAACAGGTGGAGGAGCGGAAAGGGGAATGAGGCAAGAACAGTGTAGGTGAGTCAGAATGTTCCCCCCACAACACTTGCCCTCCCTAAAAAAAAGCAATATACTCGCAGTGGATAAAATGTGTTACCTTAAAGCATGTGCTTTTTTATATTGTTTTTGTTCGGCAATGTTCTTACAGCCGAAGCCGTTTACCGCTGGAGGCCTGCCGATCTCCATTGAATGAATTTCTGTTCGCTCCTTTCGCAGTACTATTAACTGCGCTAAAGGGGGCAACACTATTGCTAGAATGCTACTTAAATGTAGACTGAGGCATCGCTAAAACGATTAAGTATTTTAGAATTTAGCTTTTTTTTTATGCGATAAATCTTGAACATGAAACAGCAGACTGTGCTTCCCCTCAGAAAGAAGGTGTGCTATGCCACGTTTTTTAACGTTATCCCTTAGAGGAACCCATTCACTGACAGTTACATCAGAGCCTGATGTAGAAACCTATAAATAATGTTTTGAAAGAAAACATCTTATGACTATCAAATAGAATACAGTTAAATAATGCATGATAAAAATGGCATTTTCAGTATCAGACATCATAACTTACAGGAAAATAATAATTAGTACATTAAGAAATCGCTTTAAAGTAAATTGAAATGAACTGTGGAGTTTATATTTTGAACTTATATTAGAACTGTATATTTTGGCCTACAGCTCCACGTTTATTAACAGATGGCCTTGCTAGGATCTGCTGTGATGGATTCTATTCCCTTAGACTGGTTGATACTTATCTGAAATTGATACTTCTCTAATCAAGGACCTAGGGATCACAAAAATACCTACGTAGAATGCAATGGTACGCAGCATTGCAGTCTTTTGCCGTTAGCATCCCAGACTTGCTTTATGATCTAAAGTAATGCAATGTATCGTCTGATCGCTTCTTGCGATTCCCTAGAATCCTAATTTCTATTTGGAACCACGATATCCTTCCGCTTGAAGATCGCTATAGTTCATTATTTTGTAGAATTTCTTCTGCTTCCTTAAAAATGCTGGAATAGTCACATCCATTGATGCCTGATTCTGTTCCAAGGCGGAGAACCATCACATGTAGTGAAATAACTGATGGTCTTTTTAGATTTTAAGATTCAAAAGTTTGTTTTGCTTTGCTTTGCTTCTCGGCCCTCTTGAAAGCCTTCAATTGTAAGTCTTCTTTAAATTTATATTTATTCTTTACATTTTTTTCTTGTCTGTGTGTCAACCAGTCACAGGTAAGATGACAAGAATAGTGACTATCACAGCAGATCCCAGCAAGGCCGTATGTTAATACACATGGAGTGGTAGATCAAAATATATTAAGTTCACAGTTCTTTTCAATTTACTTTAAAGCGATTTCTCAATTATTATTATTATTATTATTATTATTATTATTATTATTATTATTATTATTATTATCATTATCATTATCATTATCATTATCATTATCATTATCATTATCATTATCATTATCATTATCATTATTATTATTATCATTATTATCATTATTATTATTATCATTATTATTATTGTTTATTATTATTATTACGATTATTAAATTGTTATTGTTACATTATTAGATTATTAATATATTATTAGTACTCTTACTGTATTTCGAACACTACCTATTAGTCAGTGCTAGCGTTCGATTCAAAGTAAGAGGAGTTGCGCGTGCATGAGAGACCGCACCCACCGCGCGAGCGCTCTCCTTGCTCCGAGGGGAAGAGAGGCGAAAGAGCTGTATTAGTGGTCGGCTACGCGGCGCAAGATCGTGCCGCGTGGGGGAAGGCCATTATTCCCCACTTTTGCGAGAGAGAGAGAGAGAGAGAGAGAGAGAGAGAGAGAGAGAGAGAGAAGGGAAAACGGATAAGGGAACTGCAAACGACTCTGCGGTTTGAGAACAGATCGAAATTAGTTATTTCAGTATCAATTGTCATCGGCTAGATCGGGAATAAAAATCTAGATATGGGACGGGAAGAAAAACTTGATAGAGAATAAAGATCTGCGTTGCATGAAACTAGCAAGTTCGTCTAGTCCAAGTTTCTATTTCGCTACGTTTGTTATTACATTTTTCTTGCCATTGAAAATATTTCAATGAATATAATTATATATGTTTGAGTAGGAAACGCAGAAATATATATTTAAAAAAAAGAAATCCTAAGCACAAATAACTTGTGTGAATGTCTAGATTACTGTTCATTATATATCACGCATTATATATCACAGTAATGTATCACGCACATATTGGCACTAGAATGTATCTCAGAAGAGAAAAATCGAAAAATGCCAGGAAGGCAGCCTACGAACTGCAAATTCCTCTTAAGACAACACTGAAGCAATCCGTTGCGAGTGGCCGAAAACAACGCGAAACGCGACCCCAAATCCGACGAGACCGCACTGCACACAACCTTCAGCAAGCGATTACTGACTTTGCGTCCTCTAACCACTGTTTCCTACGAAATTGCATCCATTTGCAATCCAAAAGGTAAGAGTTAATATTACAATATCGTCAAAACGCTATTACTTCGTTATTATTCATCCAAAATACTTATATTTACCTTTTGAAAGACTTTATTGTGATATACCAGAATACGATGGATTTTATTTAATGATGTTAGTTAGACATGGGGTGGATAAATGGGGATTCAATATGGCGGTATGGGCCTTAGCAACGGCGGCGCAGAGGTTGGCAAGGTCAACAAACTATACACGGGCCCTGATGACGTCAGGACGCCGGCTAGATGGCTGAAGAACCTAAGAGGGAATTGGTGCAAAAACGAATGACTGTCTGAGGTCGCGGCTACTTGGATTTGTAAGAGACGCACGGGTTGGCTATAAAAGATCAGATAGTCTAATGTTGCCGCCGTGTTTTGAAATAATAGAAGGATGGACGCCGACCGAGCCATGAAGGGTTTAAAAATGCATTAAACAGAACATTCGGACTCGGGGTGTCGTAGAGTGAAGATCGTACATTCCGTCTCTGGGTGTCGTGGAGTGTAGATCGAACATTCTGACTCTGGGTGCCGTAGCGTAAAGATCGTCTGTAGACAATATAGTGGGAAAGTGAAACTTGTATTTTTCTTGTAAGAGAAGTGATAGCTTGTTTTCGGACTTTGTCTTGTGAGAGAAGTGATAGTTTGTTTTCGGACTTTGAAATAATTTACCAGAAGTGATTTTCGGAGGACTTGTTCAGATTTTCGGACATTGCAGTTGGACTTCAATAGTCTACATAACCGGTGGGAGAGATTAGGAACCGGGAGCGTCGGACAAGACTAACAGATAGTTTAGGCAGTGTGGACTGGACGTGTCAGCGGCGGCGCAAGACCGGAAGAGAGAAGCGGAACTTGGAATTAACAACGGCCAAGTGAGAAGCGACTACGGAGCGTTGGCATGCAAAAACGGTAAAAAAAAATACTGCAGTATAAAAGAGACAATTTATTCAGAAGGGGTCATGACCATCTAATTAATTGTTTTAATTTAAAAGTTAAATAAATTGTTGAATTTTGTTCTTTGGAAAAGAAAAGAGTTTTTTCATTTGTCAATCATAATTTTTAATTAGTTGAAAGCATAATTATTACATTTCAGATTCCACGCCATACTGTATAGTTGGCAGATCAGGTAATCGGCTATCGAGGCGATAGCGAGTATTTGTATCCGGACCCATCGACCTAAGCTAGCTGGATGTTTAGATAATTTTTGTTAAATCAGATAGAAAAACTTTGATAGTAATTCATGTAACCTGTTTCTGGCGCCCAAATCTTAATAAATTTGGAACAGGACATGATTACAGCCACGCTTTTGATGAGACGTGAGAATGGTATATTTCAAAATGGCGCGCCAAGTGGGGCATATTTTGTTATAATTTATAACAAAGTGAAGTACGTTAATGGAGTTATTATAAATTATAACAAAGTGATCTGATGGAATCTGAAATTTCGTGATTGACATATGAAACTAACGTGTAATTATAAGAAAGAGCCAAAACCATTTCATTGACGGTATTTGAAAGGAATTTGATAGAGAAAATTCTGATTTGTATTATAATTTAAGATGGAGACTAGAAGTAAGACAGCACGTGCCGAAAATATTGAAGTAGATAATATGGCGGATACCGGTATGAATCCCGAAGGAGATATTTCGCGAGACGTAGTTGAAATAGAACAGGAAGTAGCGGTATCTCCAGTAGTTAATACGGATTCGAGTAATTTAATAATTAAAATGTTAGCTGAAATGAAGGCAGAAATGAACGCTAATAATGCTAAATTAGAAAATAATAATGCTAAATTGGAAAATAAACTTGAAAATATAAAGATAGAAATGAATAGTCAAACACAGGAATTTAAGAATTTTCGCGAAGCCATATGTGAGGAGATATCACAATTACGGACCGAAACAATTAGTGAATTCAGTAATATTTATTCAAAAATAGACTCATTGAATTGTCAAGTAAATCAAATACAGGAAGAACAAAAGGAATGCTTGAATAAAATGAATTCGGAAGTTGTAGCTTTACGGGAAAATGTCACCGCGTTAGAACATTTACAAACTCAACAATGCGAAAAAATGACAAACGTTGAATCGCGTTTAGAATGTTTGAATGATATAGCGCAACAACATGGCGATAAAATAGATAATCTTGAATTAAAAATGGTTGTGACAGACAACAAGGTAGAACAGCAGATACAAGAGGGGCTAAGGAGTTTTAAAACCTTGCAAGAGTCCGAATCGGAAAAACAGTTAGCTAATATCAAGGGAAAAATAGACCAATTGGAAAATGAAGTCCTAACACGCGCGCAGGGAAATGTAATAACTTCCGCATCCGCGTTGGTTTTACCAAGCTATTTGAAATTCCATGGGGATGTTAAGGAACAACCTTGGTCATTCATTTCAAAATTAGAAAGCTACTTTACGATCAACAACATTCCGGATAGGTTAAAATTACATGTTGTCGAGCAAGCAATGTCAGCGAAAGCGCATCATTGGTGGACATCTTTAGTTCCAGAACCAACAAGTTATAAAGAGTGGAAAGATAAATTTTTAAGGCGTTATTGGAATGAAAACCATAAATTTGATTTAAAGTATAAATTGATGAGTGAGAAATATAGGAAAGGCGGGGCGGAAACCATGTGCGATTTTGCGACACGCAAAATTGCAGCATTTAAGGCTTGCGAAGAAGGAATAAATAATAATGACTTAATTAGAATTATTATTCGACAGTTGCCAGTTAGTATCCAAAATTTACTATGGAACTCGATGCCCGTAGATTACGAAGATTTGGTGGAGCGGCTTAGCCTCTTTGATCGGACATTGAATGGCGACGGATATCATGATAATATAAATGGAAAGAGTAATGGAACGGGAAAACAAGCCGATAGTGATAATTGCCAAGGAAAGTATAGCTCAGAAGGGAAGGGCGAGCGGGGAAATGAGACCAAGATAGAGTCCAAAAAGTCCGGAAATGGTTATCCGCGACGATTTAAGGATGACAAGAAACACGAACATGTAGAAATTAATGTCATAGAGCAGGAAAACTCCCATTGTTCGAAGTAAATAGGCGGGTTATTTCGAACAATAAGACTGATGAGACGATGATTACAGAGTTGAATAGCATCGAGGTATCAGCGGATGATTTATTAAGAGAAGATACGGACGAACGGGCGGAAAATAGCACGTGTTTAGTGTTGAAGGGGACATTCCGGAATATACCAGTAGACGTTTTGATTGACACAGGTGCCAATGTTTGTGCGGTATCGGAGGAATTGTATAAACAACTAAAGAAAGAAGGGAATAAGATGGAGGAATTACCTACTAGGAAATTGAATATCCGTACAGCTAACGGGAGGCGCATCGAGACAAGAAGTCAGCAGATTTGGGTGGAGCTGGAAGTCCAAGGGGTGACGATACAGTTTCCTGCAATAGTTATAAAGAATTTGATTCGTCCAATCATTTTGGGGATTGATGGCCTGAAGATGTGTGACGCCAAGGTCGACGTAGGTAACAGGAGTATATTGTTACGAACTGACAAAGGGCAACAACATTGTTTAGGGATCAAGGACCAGGAGGGTGAAGATTTGTGTATTTGTGATGTTGCGGAACTAATCGAAGAGACCAGGGACCAGATTCAAGCTGCAGCCGAGAATGCGGTCGATGAAAATGGTGTAGATGTTAGCCATTCCGTTGAGACGTTAGTGAGCAAATATCGAGATGTTTTCGAAGGTTCGAAGGATCCTGTAAAGGGATATCAATTTAAAATTGAATTAATGGATGAGGAACCCTTCAATGTTAAGCAATACCCGATCCCACATATATTTAAAGCCGAGGTACGGAAACAAATCAACGCGATGCTTGAGGATGGTATCATAAAAAAATCTATGACACCGTATGTGAGCCCGATAGTAATAGTCCGAAAGAAAGATAAGAAAATCAGATTTTGTATTGATGCTAGAAAACTCAATAGCAAAACCATCGCTCGTCATGAAAAACCGCCAAAATTGGACGAAATGGGGACATATAATTACAGGAACATTAAGCCGTATAAAAGGGACGATACCCATGATTGAATATTTTGTCCAGGAATAAATCATTGTAAATAGTATCTGTATATAATAGTGTGTAATAGTGTTTGTTGTGTTGTTACGTCTATTTTTAGAATGTGAAAAATTTTTCAATTAACATGTGATGGATATAAGACGGAAGTAAATAGCAGGCAATAATTTATACTCAATGAGATGGTTCAAAACTATGTTGGCATATTAACAAAACAAATGTAAATAGTTTAAGGCTGCAAGATACAAGATATGTGTTGTGTAAAGTGCAAAGTGTCAGTGAATATAGCGTAGTGAAGTAAGAAGAAAGTGTTTATTGTAGTCTTGTCATTTAGTTATGTTGTAGCAAACCAAATGACGCTTGGAGAGGGGAAGTTGTGATATACCAGAATACGATGGATTTTATTTAATGATGTTAGTTAGACATGGGGTGGATAAATGGGGATTCAATATGGCGGTATGGGCCTTAGCAACGGCGGCGCAGAGGTTGGCAAGGTCAACAAACTATACACGGGCCCTGATGACGTCAGGACGCCGGCTAGATGGCTGAAGAACCTAAGAGGGAATTGGTGCAAAAACGAATGACTGTCTGAGGTCGCGGCTACTTGGATTTGTAAGAGACGCACGGGTTGGCTATAAAAGATCAGATAGTCTAATGTTGCCGCCGTGTTTTGAAATAATAGAAGGATGGACGCCGACCGAGCCATGAAGGGTTTAAAAATGCATTAAACAGAACATTCGGACTCGGGGTGTCGTAGAGTGAAGATCGTACATTCCGTCTCTGGGTGTCGTGGAGTGTAGATCGAACATTCTGACTCTGGGTGCCGTAGCGTAAAGATCGTCTGTAGACAATATAGTGGGAAAGTGAAACTTGTATTTTTCTTGTAAGAGAAGTGATAGCTTGTTTTCGGACTTTGTCTTGTGAGAGAAGTGATAGTTTGTTTTCGGACTTTGAAATAATTTACCAGAAGTGATTTTCGGAGGACTTGTTCAGATTTTCGGACATTGCAGTTGGACTTCAATAGTCTACATAACCGGTGGGAGAGATTAGGAACCGGGAGCGTCGGACAAGACTAACAGATAGTTTAGGCAGTGTGGACTGGACGTGTCAGCGGCGGCGCAAGACCGGAAGAGAGAAGCGGAACTTGGAATTAACAACGGCCAAGTGAGAAGCGACTACGGAGCGTTGGCATGCAAAAACGGTAAAAAAAAATACTGCAGTATAAAAGAGACAATTTATTCAGAAGGGGTCATGACCATCTAATTAATTGTTTTAATTTAAAAGTTAAATAAATTGTTGAATTTTGTTCTTTGGAAAAGAAAAGAGTTTTTTCATTTGTCAATCATAATTTTTAATTAGTTGAAAGCATAATTATTACATTTCAGATTCCACGCCATACTGTATAGTTGGCAGATCAGGTAATCGGCTATCGAGGCGATAGCGAGTATTTGTATCCGGACCCATCGACCTAAGCTAGCTGGATGTTTAGATAATTTTTGTTAAATCAGATAGAAAAACTTTGATAGTAATTCATGTAACCTGTTTCTGGCGCCCAAATCTTAATAAATTTGGAACAGGACATGATTACAGCCACGCTTTTGATGAGACGTGAGAATGGTATATTTCATTATATACTCTAGAAATACTGATATTTAAAACCATTTCATGCACTTCTAAAGGCCAACAGAATTCCGTAGATGCTACAAAAGAAAAAAGGCTTTTCCCAAACTTCACTTATCTTGAAGGGGTTATTCGCGAAATATTTAGCTAAAACGCTTCAAATTTTAGTTTTTGTATGTAATTTATATTGTGGGATTTGATTGTCAATTTCGTTTATTAAAGATGTATTTGACAAAATTGACAATTATATCAAAATGGAAATTTAAAATCAGATTCCTCAGTCGCGACGCCAAAAAGTATTTAAAATAAGGCAAGTTTTTCCAAAATGGATAGTTATCGATATGAAGAATTATTATGACAGTATTGAAATTTTTCGAATGTCAAAATGCAGCTTTCATATCAGATTTGTTTTCAGCGAAGCAAAAAATTTACGAAAGTTGAAAATGTTGGCAAAGATTGTAAGAAAAAATAGCATTTAATTTGATAGCAATAATGGCAGTTTTTAAGTGTTAAATTTCATTACTGATCTCAGATACTTCTTGAGCGACCCGAAAAACGTAGGATGCTAGTCAATATCGTGGAGAATCAGAAAGATTATGCAATTAACAGTAAAAAAAAAACTTTAGTCAAAATCTTACAAAATTTCCCAGAGCCTTCAGGAAAATGGTTAATATTACCAGAATTGGAAAAAAAAGTGACTCATTTCCTCCTCCTCAATTTCCAATCTGTTGCAACAAGTAATCTAATGAAAATTCGAAAACTAAATCAGCGTAGATCTTCAATTGCTCGGGCCCTTAACCCTTATCCCATAGGCACTACATTACACAGGTCCTGGCCTACAAATGTTCCTTCAAATCTTACATTTTATATGTACTTAATTTCTGTCGTACTCGCATCTGGAAGCGATATATTGATTTCATGCCATTCAATCAGTATGCACACACACACACCAAATGGATTTTATATTGTAGGAAACGCTGCAAACTGATAAGAATTGAAACGAATGTAAAACAAAATCCCTGTGGAAGGAGCGTTGGCGTCAGAGGACGGAAACCCCAGCGCGTTTTGGTATTCGAGAAGGACACCGCAGGGTGATACGCGCGGACACTCCTCCGGTGCCCCTGGGCCACGTACCGGCGTTTGACACGCAGCAAATGCACGACGCTCGCAACATCCTCCCAAACAATTTAACTCGCGACCTTCAGCAAATGACGTCTCGCGGCCACAAAGTCATTCCTGATGGAAAACCGCTCGCATTGCCCCTGCAAAAGTAAGTGGAGGATTTCTGATACCTGCCTGATGAATATTAATGATTGACTTTACAATATTTGGAATCTGTAAATACACTAGGCAATGTTGCGATAACTCGTATCAACAAATTAATACAAAAGTGTTGGTGTGATGAAGGACTTGTTTAATAATTAATTACTTTAAATAATAATAATAATAATAATAATAATAATAATAGTTTGGTCCACGTTTACATTTAATTACGGTTTTTTGTAAATCAAAAATTTTGAATAAACGATGCAATTGTTTATTTTTTCCATGAGAGTCGGAATTATGAATTCTTCACTGTAATAGTTTAAGCTTTTAGTCGTAAGTTCTGAAATGGGAAATTTAGAAAATATTTATGGACTATTTCGTATAATTTATGAAAGTTTAATAGCCTTACTGTTTAAGTCAGCAAATGAAATTTTGCGAGAAAGACATGTCGTCTCAACGTAAAACTCTCCGTAAACCTCTGTTTCTTATCATTGGCAGTACACTTACTGCAGTCCAAACGATGCTATTTTTCGCGATCTTCGTATGCAGGCAGTTGAACGTGAGTCTTTTCTGGAATTTGAATGTTTTTTCATTTTAAATATTCTTCAGCATCAATCTTCGCTGATATAATTTTAGCTCTGAAAAACCAAAACCATCCATCTACAATTCCTTCGGATCATTGAAACGATATTGAAAGCAGGTAACAGTGTATTTTTTGAAGGTTCAGAAAATAGTAATAGCACAAACATCATTTGAAAAAAAGCTGCGTTTTACGTTTGTATGCTGTTAAATAAAATGTGAAGAGAATGTAGAATTCAGGTTACAGTTGATGTACGTTGACAAATTAAAATTCAATGTTTCATTGTAACACGTTCGACTGAAACATTACTTCGACGTATTGTATTCTTGTGAAGGTCATTTGGAAAGGACCATTAGCCTATTGCCAACATTTGCAACTTTCTATTTTGTTTTTGTCATTCTTTGATTCCTGTTCATATTCCGCTTGTTTCACATGGGAACAAGACATCAACTTCCGAAAGAAAGAGTGAATCAGAAGCAGACCGTTTTTCAAAGAGGGAACATCATCAAAGCGCTCTCCCTCTCCGTATTTTTACTTTCGATATCTTGAAATTGCTATCTCGAAAAAGCTATTCGTAATGTGAAAACTATGTACTGATGTGATGTGATCAATATTTTTTTAATATTTTTGGGAGGACGTTGTGACTTTCCGGGACTTACCATCAGAATGAACATTAGGATAAATAATATAGGAGTATCATTCGAGCTCAGAAACGTAAACCGCTGAATAGAAATTCCCTCATACTTCTTAAGCTACGATATTCTTTCAAAAACCAATATACTTCAACTGCTATAATACTTTATATATTTTAATTAAACCGTTGTTTTTCTTTCTTTTTGAACCATTGATAGCAACCAGCGATAGTATAATGAATGCGCTATGAAGCAGAAACACTTCGAAGACATTGCAAGCTTAGTAATACTTGGAACTCTTTTCTACTTAATGCATCTCTGGTCCCCTATTGATTAAGATTGAGCAAGTTCGGTAATTAGTGTATAATTACATCGTATATGCAATTATCAATATTAATGCAAAGGAGCAAACGTGTCTCAATCAAGTTTCAGAATTTGATAATCGAATTCGCATGACATGAATAAATTACTGCAAACATATGGAAACGAAGCTGCAAGGTTTGGTGAACGAAGCGTAGCAGAATAGCCCATAAAATCATTAGTCTGAAAATAAATATTTAGCATTCAAACCATATGCCGAACAACCACAGAGCGGTAAATATGCTCACACGACAGTGGAGCACGCCTCACTGACCGCACGTGTCATGGAACCGTGCGGCACGGCGCCGGAAGAGCCTACTCAGGAGCAACTCGTACCTGTGGCGAGAGCCGGCGAGGGCGGCCGTGTGCGTCCGTCAGCTGGCGGAGGCGACGCCGGGGCCGAACGGGGCCAGCACGCGTCGCATCACTCGGCCGCGGTCTCCTTCGCACCCTCGCTCGCACTGTCGCGCCTCCGCGCTCGAACGCCGCGCTCGTGCTTCGCGCCACCGCCGCCTTGCGCGCTGCATTCGCATACTTTGCCTGGCCTCTAGTGGCGAATTTCATAAATACCATGAGTTTGGTTCTAGTTAATTTTAATGCTACCAGATAGCGCGCATGTCGTAAACTGCGGGCGAAGGCCGGAACCAGGCTTGCC
Organism: Acheta domesticus; assembly: GCA_031308135.1. Taxonomy (NCBI): domain Eukaryota; kingdom Metazoa; phylum Arthropoda; class Insecta; order Orthoptera; family Gryllidae; genus Acheta; species Acheta domesticus. The sequence continues at coordinate 154,414,133 of JAHLJT010009436.1, read as the reverse complement.
ACTTCGCGGCGCGACTGACAGATAAGGGTTGCCGCCCCCCGCGAGGGCCTAGCGCGTGGAGCAGGCCAGCGCGGGGCCGGCGGGGCGAGGCGGCGCGCCGCGTGCGAGAGGGGCGCGTGGGAGGGGGAAAGCAGGCGACGGCGCGGGAGCGTGGGGGCGTGCGGGCGCGGGCCGCGCGCGCACGTTGCCAGCCCTCGCGAGCGTGGCCACGGACGGGACCTGCGCGAAGCGAGCGCTGGGTGGCAGTCGAGGCGCGAGCGCGGACACAGCGCCGACGGGCCGCACCGCTCCGCGCACCTGCCAGTCGCGTCGTCCGCGCTCGCCCGCGCTCGCCCGCACTCGCCCGCGCACGCGCACGCGCGCGCGCTGACACCCGCACACGACACCCCACCGTCTGTGCCACGCCTCCACCCGCGTCCATCGCCTGTCGGATACGTCGCCGCCCATGCTGCGGACTGCCGTCTGAGGTAGGTGTCACCGCTGCGTCGTGACCTGATGACATTTCTCTCACACGCGCCGCAGAGGGCGACGTCCGCCCGGAAGCGATCCTGGGGCCACTAGGTCGACGGCCGGCGTCTGGCAGCTGGTCGTATCAGGCGGTGGGTTATCTCCGCGACCTTGCCCAACAGCGCGGACAGATCGTCGGCGACCGGAGGGTGGTGGCGCGCGGGGGTGGGATACGCGTTGGAGGGGGCGGGGGGAGGGGCACCCTCGTGTCACGCTCGCCCCCGCCGCCGGTGGAGGTGCCGGGGCGGCGTTGATGGCGCTGTCAGCAGCAGGATGTCGTCGTCGGGGCGGTGACGCCGGTGGCGGCGGCGGCGTCGCTCGCCGCCTGCCGCGGAAAGTGGCCCCCGACCCACTTGGCTGTGCCCGTTCCGCCGTGACGTCACGCGGGTCCCGCTGCCGCCGCGTGCCGACACGGCGCCCCGCCGCCACCGCGCTCGGCCGCCCCCGCCGCGGGTCCAGGCGCCGAGGGTGCCGCGCCGCCGCCGCCGCCGCCCCACTTGCGCGCCCTTGGCCGCTTCGGGGTCAGGGCCGCCCCGCCCCCGTCACCGCCCCCGCCCCCGCCCCAGCGCCCGCCACCCCCGCAGTGAAAGGCGCCCATGCGGAAGCGCAGGCGACGGCCGCCCCGCGCCGCTCGGTGACGGATATGCTACGGATAGCACGACGACGGAGGCGGATCCGGCAATCGGCTCAGAGGATGTAAAACGTCATCTCCGTCAACAAAACATTTGCGTAACTTTCAAAGACTTCCGTAAATAGGAAAAAGCGGACAATGTGCATTTACACAATGAATTTACACATTTACACAACTACATGTGCATATATTTGATTACACGATACTTAGATGACGCTGGACTGTTGCCACTTTGAGACGTTTACTTCTGTCGTACACTTGAACTCTTGAGACCTATAACTTTATAGCCGGTAACTTTTTATTCCGTGTTGAATTTCGTGACCGAATTGTCATGTTTCCGCATTGCGGGAAGTGGTACCCTTACAAACGATTTCCCGCACCGTTCAAACGTACTGTGTGGTTGGTGCGTACGAAGGCTGTAGGTCCTGTAATTTTTTGACGATGTCATGTCATGACTGTTACGGCAACGCTGAAAGAAACTCGTACATAAATATCTAAGGTGCTGAAGATTTTGACTTGCTCCACACACTCCGAGAACTGTCGGCAACGGGCCATCGTTTGCACCTCGAGTTAAACGAAGCGCCGTGACCAGGTCAGACACGGAAGCTGCTTCAGGCGACTTGTGTAGTACTGCGGTGAAAACGTCAGTAGGTTGGTTCCCGGATACAAATTCGTGTACTTGTGAACATGAGATCACTCAGTGCCGTGCGTCGTGGTCAGTTCAGCCAAAAAACTCAAAGATGTTGCCGGTGATGTATAGGTCTAGAAAATAAAAAATCGTCTGAAAATCTTACTTCTTATAGTCTTGTCTTAGGCAGGGCTGGCTTCTACTTAATCTTGAAGATGATGGCAACGATGTCATATAGGTGGGCAATTAATGCACGTTGTCATAACAGGTACACTGCGAATAGGATCTCTCTAGGACAACGGTGCTTTAAGGCTCAAAATTCGCGATAATTTAGGGGTTGCTTTTATACGCCAGGAGTTTTTCGAGCAAAATTATGTTTACTTGGTTAGTTCTCGGATTCAAGGGGTAGAGATCATGAAGTGCAGTTTGTATTGATAGAGTCGCTCAGAAACGTCGAATATATTACAAGTGAATACTACGCATGCAATAATGGTAAAGACTATTTTTGAGACCTGTGATGTACGTCAGTTTTGGGACAATTTTGAACGTGGTCGTGTAATGTTGCTGATGGTGACGACGGTATTGCAGCGTTATGCAGGATTTTGGGAACATAACCACAATGTTAAAATTCTGGGTTGGCTTTCGTAATTTATGCACTCGGTCACGTAATTCCACTGTAATTCAGCAGCGGTCAACTTAGGTTGAAAAGAAAATGTTTTCAATCGATAATGGTGGTGACAATACAAGAAAAGCTAAATTATGTTCACTATCCTCGTACCCTCTACAAGTACGTGGGGAGTACTTTGTTTTTATGTCTAACAATTGGAATGAAGTTCTTTTTACTTCTCGTAAGTGCTGTGCTCTTTTCGGAAGTGCGATATTCCATTAACATTGCCCTTTTCTCACAGCGCTACATACTCTGCAGAACGTTTCAGGGACCTCTACAATGATAAACCAATGAACACGGAGCAATAACCTTTTCAGTGGTAAATGACATTTGTAGAGAGGCCGGAAAGTGAATGAAATAACTGTGTCAGGTGTCACATCAATGTTGAGCCGTTTTTTCATATTAGAATAATGTCGAAATCCATGAGAGCATTGACATTTATGAAAGCAGTGTTAACGACGAAGAATATGTTGGTGATCTCAAATGTCACTGCTTCCTTGTGGGACAGCTCTTTTTCCTGCGGAAACGGCGATATCCACATTTAACATTCGAGTGTGTTTGCAATCTCACAGCACCAGGATGGGAAAACTGATATTCCCTTTACGTTTTTATGAATTCACCTTCCGAAGCGTGTCAGCATTCAAAATATGAATTCTCTAACTGAAGTTTGTTTATTAATTTCCCTTTACGCGAGATTCATGTTGTCTGCTATACATTAATTACATTATTAAAATACTATTGTCTTTCGATTTGAACGTTTGGGACGTCTATCACTAATTGTTCATAAATTAAAGCTTATCACTAGAGACCGGAAAAATATGCAGTATTAAAATATGTGCAATCTTAAAATATGTCAAAATATGTACACAAATATGTAATGGAAACAGTAAGAATATGTAATGAATATGTAAAATCCGATGTAATATTAAAATTCTCTTATTGAAAACCATTTACTTACCAAGAAATTACATATAGAAAAAACTGCTCACTTTACATTATACAACTTTCTCGTTAGTAGTAAAAGCTTCATCTATTGTAATGCAAGACTGTGGTTTAGCAGCCGGACTAATCGCAATAGAAGCCATCGCACAAACAGGTGAGAACTACAACCAGCAAAGATACACTGTAGCATCTTCATCGAAGTATTACACGTCGGCGATCGCAAATTTTTCTCGTAAATTAAGGTTACAGATCACAAAACGCGGTGTCAATGATATTGTGGACACCTAGATTTCCCCAATAATGTAGGGAAAATGCTAAAAAAAATCTTTTCACAAACAAATATGGAATTATATTGAAGAAAATTAATGAAATAAGAAAATATATTGTGAAAACAGCAAAATATGTAAAATATGTCATATAGTATTAAATATGTAAAAAATATGTAAGGGAAAAAAATTGATATTGTGTTAGGAGGGCAATGATTCGCCAAGATTACAATTTTGAGAACGGTAAGTACAAAGACAAAAAACATGTAATTACATAAAAATCCGGTCTCTACTTATCACTTTCATTTCATTGAAGGTGAATGTAAAAGACCCGCATTAATGTGTCCATTTCCAGGGTCCCTTACGCATGTTTGTTTGAGCGGGTGGGTCTGCGCAGCGCGGGGCTGCCGGCGGCCGCGCGAGGGAGCCGCGCTCCGATTCCCGATCGCGCGCTCGCGCGTCGCACGCGGCCCACGTGCGCGGATCGATGCGCGCTCGCCCACCTCGCCGCGTGTGCCTCTTGCGCGGCGCACGCGGAACTCTTCCTCCGCGCGCGCGCGCAGCTGCGCAAGCTCCTGAGCGCCTCCACCCGCCGCGGAACTTCGAGAAACATTTCTTTCATCGCCGTCGTTCAGAGTTAGCATTCCCGGTGTGTGTCGATTAGGGCTCGGTCTCGGCTTAGTCTTTTGTCGCGCTGTGTGTTCAGTTTTAGTCTCGCTGTGGGTTCAGTCTCAGACTCGCTGTGGGCTCAGTCTCGGTCTCGCTGCGGGCTCAGTCTCGGTCTCGGTCTCGCTGCGGGCTCAGTCTCGGTCTCGCTGCGGGCTCAGCCTCGGTCTCGCTGCGGGCTCAGCCTCGGTCTCGCTGCGGGCTTAGTCTCGGTCTCGCTGCGGGCTCAGTCTCGGTCTCGCTGCGGGCTCAGTCTCAGCGTCGCTCTCGGCTCAGACTCAATCTCAGCGTCGCTCTTTGCTCAGACAGTCTCAGCGTCGCTCTCGGCTCACACTCAGTTTCAGTGTCGCTCTCAGCTCACACTCAGTTTCAGTGTCGCTCTCGGCTTACACTCAAGACTCGATTCTGTGTAGGCATGCCATGCACTCGTTTAAAAACATAAACCTCAATACAGACGTTTACTTTAGAGTACCGGTGAAAAACTGTATTAATATATCATTGACACTGCACATCAAAAGCGAAATGTTCACAACCGATTTGAATTAATTTTATTCGGTCATCTGTTTTAATCTGAGATGAAGTAACTGAGCTTCTGTGATTTACAGTTTTGTAGGCATTTTTGTTTGATAGAGTTTATGTTAGGTCACACCTATGCTTTTGTTATTTTATAACATATTAAAGACGCTTTCTTCGTCTTCGCCATAATTTCCAAGAATTTAAAACAATTCTAGCAATTTTTACATCACCGAAATAAAATTTTTGTCAAATCCCTGCGTGTTTTTAAATTAATCTAATTCATTTTATGTAAGGTCTATTTGATTACACCAAGCCAGTAACTAGAGATAATATAATCAAATTTTATTCATTGAGATTACGAAGGTCGTGGGGTACCAGATTCGAGTCAAGGTTGAAGGTTGTTTTGTTGGTATTTTACATCTGTCAAATTTAGAAATTTCGTTATCTAAATTCTTAGTGTTTCTCATATAATTCTGAGAAGCCGATTTCATTTTAATCTAACCTCTCTTGACAAACGTTTGTGCTTTTCTGGACACTTATTAACTGTTTATCGTGAAATGTATTTTTTCAAGCGAATCTCATATCGATCTTCTTTTTGGTTCTATCGGTGATTTAAGCTTTATGGGCATGCAAATGAGGTTACAAAGATAACATTGAGTAATCATCTCTTTCACCACTTTGCCAAATATAATATGGTGGATACGATCATAATATTATGAGATGACCTCATTTTTTTAAGTTCACGGTCGAAGCTAATCACTGTGAACAGCCATGTGGTCTCATTATTCTTTGTTTGCGAATCGATTTCTGATCAATTACGTCATGCCTTACGACATAGTTTAAAAATAGATCTTTGAAGCAAAAATGCGTTGCAGCCAACCCATTCAACAAAATAGAATCAATTTACCACAAAACGTCTTCATCAAATAACACATACTCTCTCATGAGAGCATGGTCTTGATTTTTGATGCTGATAAAATTTCAGTTGTGAAAATGTGATTACCGACCCTCAAGAAATATTCAGTATAAAGGAAAAGCAAATGTGTTATAGGTGTGATTCTCACCAAACCATATTAGTTTGAAAAATATTGAGGCATTTTGTTTGATAATGAGGAATACGAAGGGGTCGAGAGCTCTGGGCAACATTTTGTTAACCCTTATTTCTACATTTTTTGTAAACTCAAGAAAATTTTGTAAATCCAGACATGTCTCAGTTTGTTTATTCACTTGTTGCTGCTGAACATACTGTAGTTCTATTAACATGCTTATACAGCGTTTAGATTATTATGTTTGTTTCTGGTGGGAATTCTAAGATAATTATATTGGATCTGTGAAATGAGGGTTAGTGCTAGGTTGCCAGACTTCATAATGAAAATATTGAAAAAAATATCAGAAAAATGTACCCGGATTCAACAGTGCTTTAAATTATTTTTATTTAAAATCGAAGTGATTATTTTTTTAAATTCAAATTCGGAATTTTTAGAGGAGGAACTCATAAAACATATGTAAAACCTTCCAGAAAATCTAATTTTATAGTGTTGTGATTCGAGTGAACATCCTTTAAACCACTTTACCTAATTGCGGAGTCACTCAGGTTCAGCATTTGCAGGCCCTTTCAGGTCTTTGCAGACAAATCAGTTAGTCTATTGTTTATCCACCTTTTGACAGAATATCTCCAAATGGGCGCCCAACCAGCGTCACGTATACTGCACTTTCCAAAGGCAAAAGCAAAACCTGAACTGATTTCCCAATTTGGGAACTTTGTACGATTCATGTGAGCAATTCTCGTCGGGGACCAAATGCGGTCGGCAACCCTTGCGACACACGTCTGAAAGGTTGCATAAAAGCAAGGTAAAGCAGGTGTATTACCGGATCGCTTGTATTGTCATTTGGAACGCGTGTGTATGCGCGCGCGCGTCTAATATGTACATACATATGTATAATATGTACATACAATAAAAGAATATTTAGAATGATGGAGGTGATGAGTTATTTAATTGAATTTCGTCATGTTCAATAGAGTTCGTACATATTTGGGGATCATATCTTCGAGGGAGCACTAAATTGGGGAAACAGTTCTTAGCAAAATGTCTGCCTTGTGCTGATGTCTTTCCGTGTAATTTTGTGGGTATCAATTGATGTTACTGCAATGTCTCTGACAGAGTCCTAGTCAGGTCAGTCCCGACAGTGGGCGGATTTTGAACACTAGCTAGAGAGCTAGGGCAAATTCAGCCGCTGTCTGGAGGAGAATTCTCGCGGCCGGCTGCTCTGATCGGTAGTTTTCCGTGGTTTTTCCAATCAACACCAAGAGAATGCCGAAGCAGCACCCTAACAGACAGGCCGGGGACCATCCGCGATCTTCACTTCCTCTTCCTTGTTCTATCCTCGCCCCCTTACACTCATTTACACTTATATACACTACACTGCCACACACGTCAGGAGCTTAAAGCTTGTCCCGAATGGGGCGGTGCCTCGCTGGTGGTGATACCTGGTCGGGGAAAACCCAGCTGGCCCTATAGGTGGACGCCGAATCATGCCATCCAGCAAGGGTAGATCATCGCCACCTCCCACGTTAAAAAAACATACATTACACTTACGGGACGGCTTTCCCATTTGACGCGCACGTAAACCCTAAACAATCAATAAAGCAACCATTCTCGGGGAATCAGCTCATGGAAAAATACGTGCCCTGTGATGATGCTGTCCATCCAGAGGCGTATCTAGGTATTCAGGTGCCCATGACAAGCATAGGGTATTCAAGCGCCCCTGTCAGGATTCTTCAAATTAGGGTTGTTGTTATTTGTTTTTGCGGTTACTTTCTAATTAGCGCCTCTTGTGAGTGGCGTGGCACGTGCCGTGTCTGCCATACCGTAGATACGCCTGTGTGTCCATCCGTTTGATTTTGTCACCACGCCACCCAACACGGCGAAGCCTTCGCCTGCCGAGCTCTGCTTTCTCGAATGTCGCAGTAATTACGCGGCGCGAAAACAGGGCGCGGGCTGAAGAAGAGGCGGTTCGTGGTTTGCGCCTCCGCTCGCAGCAGATTCGGACGCGCGTCGCCCCACCGCTCATCGGAATTCCGGGTCACCAGGTCTCCGCGGGATTTTCCGAGCTTTGCTTTCTACGCGCTTCCGAGTATTGCCTCCTGGATGGTCTTCCGGCCCGCGAGCACTCTGGAACGGGCGTGGGAGAAAAAGAGGTGGCGAAGATAAGATAATACAGTTTGAGCGGTCCGTGGTGGTTTGACGCCCCAAAAAATGGATACTAAAAACTCGGAGAGGTGGAGACAAAAGGATCCTGAGGAAAGATTTCGGGTGAAATTTCGATCACAATGGTTGAGGAGGGACTCCAGGGACAGGAAGTAGAAGAGGATACATTGATGGGACCGAAGATAGTTGGCTCCGCCGGTTATTGGGAGTGTTTGCGCTGGTTATCGTATGATAATATTTCGAACTAATCACATGCCTTGTATCGTTGGAAGAGTTAAAACAGTTTTGGACAACGTTTCCGTTCTAAGGACTAATGGAAGTAATTCCGAACTTCGGCGACATAGAATGCTGGTAACGCTAAATTCCAACGATATAATTTGTTTCGCATTTGTTCAACCCGAACTATCACATGAAGAGGTATCACGAATATTTAACTTTAGTAGCACGCTGCCACCCCAGTTCGAAGCAACTTTCATTACTTTTATCACGTGATGTGTATTCTGAACGAAACATGTCACGGGGTACACCCAATAAATCTGGTGGAATATTGTTTTTTGATAGAGCACTTCCATGACGTACTTTATTATTATTATTATTATTATTATTATTATTATTATTATTATCATTATTATTACTATTATTATTCGATTTTTTCTTCAAATCCCGGATAACTATATCCGGTTTGTTTGCCGCTATCGTGCGATCAGTTTGGATTTTTTGGTCATACAAATTGTACACAATCCAACCACAATCCACCGGTTTTGGTGAGGGTTCGTACCACTTGGGACATGTGTTTGGAACTTCGAGGGCGTACATATCTGCAAATGGAGGTAACGAGGGCGTTCAATCTGGCCAATGGAAAAGACACCATGTCGTGTCTTTTCAAGTATTCGGTCTTTGCTAGGATTGGACAAGCTGACACGATCAATGGTTTCTACGTGTTCCTGGCAAATGCGGCATTTATCATCTTGGGAAATTTTGAGAACCGCTTTATCATTTATTATTATTATTATTATTATTATTATTATTATTATTATTATTATTATTATTTTCTATTTGTCTCCACCGTCAATGAAAATATTGGCTACGTTCATGCATGGGACCGTTGCTAAATTATTACGAGACCTGGGGAAAAGCGAGGAAAAAGTTCTGCTATCGCTAGAGCAGTAAGAAGATTGGCGCGGTGTTCATTTTTAATTTCTAGTTACATCGACGAACTGGTAACTGATATGGTAACTTCTAAAAATGAACACTCCTTCGCTTACGCCCTCTCCCCCTCGTCAAAAACACTGCAGTTAACGAAAAAAGAAGCCATCACATTTAATATCAGATTGACTTATCAGTTTGATACATAAAAGTGCTTTCCTGCTATAATCATGTAAGGTCGCACTCAAGGCCCTTGAAGTGAAATTCCTTATTCTTAAATGTTTCATTTCTGGATTTCCGTGTAAACAATCGTATGTGGGTGCTTTAAAGTTTACTAAATTTTAATGATTGTTTATCTGATTTTCCTTGAGCGATGATTCAACGCTTGTCTTGTTCGAAAAAAGTGCAAAACAATTTTTAAAATTGCCTGGCAGCCTTGTACAGTTCAAGCATCAGCCACATTGGAGTTTAAAGATAAGAGTAACTCTCATGTTAAATGAATATAATTCTGATCTTCACGTACCTGTAGAATGATTCTTTCTGAAAATTCATTTTCTCTTTATTAAAAGCACTTCATTTTTTCTAATAATATGGATTCATCCAATCTATTGAAAAATATAACATGACATCTCATTGCTAAAGAAACTCCAAAGATTGCCGCAAAGTGTAATCTGCACAGTCCAAATTCGAATGGTCAATATTAATTATCTATTTTTTATATAATCCCTGCGTTTTTATATAATTGACGACGTGAGTTTTCCGAATAATATGAGGAAATGAGTGAATAAAGGTATGACTGCAGAAAGAACTACATATGGAACTTGATTAAATGTGCCGATCTCCGCTGACGTAACAAGATCTAACATCTTATTTGTTTGACCCCATTTCTACGTGGCTTCTTGGAATCACACGTTAACTCATCATCAACCGAATAGTGACCTACTCGTGTCCTTTTTAGTCTTCCTTGCTGTCATCCTCATTCAGCATCCTTCTGTTTGTGTATTCCTTCAACTAACGGTGTTCCTTGGATTGAAAGGTGTAGAATATCGCATTTTCGTTTTATTTACGCAAGAATCATTTTATTCTCTCCTTCTGTTTTGTCTAGAATAATTCGGATTGCTCTATTTCGTGTTGGTTTCGTCTACTCTGACTCTAATGGGTATACCGAAAATCATTACATACATTACTTTTCTCAGCGACGACGTATGTTTTATGTGCGTCTCCTATATTGCAAGTTTTTCCCAGGAGTAAACACTGCCCTTGAATGTTTTGTTATATAACTACCAACTACTACTTTATTTCTACAACTTGCAATGAGTCGTCACATACTGTAGATGTTTACAAGAGCACCTTTATGCAGAAGCAAACTTGCAGTGAGCGTAAGCAAATACTTAGCATATGCGGAAATGTCTTGAAAGAACGGGGGCTCTTGGTACCGAAGAAGGCTATGATACGCGGTTTGTGAGGGTATGATCTTGTTACAACGTGATCACTGCATTCTCAATCACCACATTCAGTTGAGAGGAAACAACAACATGCAATTCACAAGGGAATCATTTCATTCACTTAATTACCTCAATTTCCTTTGATTTTGAACTAGCGTTATTGAGAAACTCTACCTGTTCAGGATGTATGCTATCAATAAGATTGTTTTCTCGACAGAGAGAGTTACATTGCTGGATATAAGCAATTCTCGCGAGTATTACATTGTGTAAATTTTGCTTCTGAAAATTATCTACATTCTTTTATCAAAATATTTTTACAATACATCGACGCTAACATAAAATTACGGAGTATGAAACAAAATTTCTGTAAGTTGTATTTATCAATTTATAGTAATGGGTAAACATTTTTCAATTCCTAATAAGATCTCACAGGATAAGCATATTTGTTTTGGGAAGTTGGACAATTACTATTTATGTCTCAAAAGTAGTGGCGAGACCTATCATACGTTCCATCCATTTTGTCCCTCGAAGATTAATTGTGCAGCTCAATTGCAGTTAGTCAATGTGAATAATGACAGCCCCGACAAGAAAGCGCATTTAACTATCTTACCATGACTCACAACTCACTCCTGATAAGGAGCACCACGTGTGACGGCACAACACCTGTGAAGTAGTTCCGGGCGTGAACTTCTTAACATTACTGATGTGGTGATATGCGTGAGTGTTGGTGTTGAATCAAAAGAAGAATTAATAGTCAGTGGTCAGGCAAAAACAGTCCGTACGAATATTCAAAGATCATGCCGTAAGTGCGTTAAAATTCAACTGTAAATTTCCAAAGCTCGCGTGGTATTTAGGATGCAAGTATAAAATACATTAGTGTATCGAATGGAATAAGTAAAGAAATAAAATTTAAAAAAGGTCAATATTACGCTAATCAACTACTGTAGGTTATTTGTTAGTTTACAACTAATCGTTATTTGTCTGTTGAATAAAATGCGTCATTCTGTTTATAGCGATGAAAATGTCCCTATAGGTTTTCGCCGATAAAGGCTTGGATTAGTTGATGTAGAAGTGAATACCCATTAGTACTGAGTATACGTATGAACATTTACATTTTATCCCAAGAAAACTGCTATTAGAGGAAACTGAAAATTTAAACCAAAATATAATGAATACCTGGAATTATTTTAAATAATTGATTAATGCAAAAAAAACTATACGTACCCGTATCTTTTGTGTGTTGCTCTTACATTAACGGACCAAAGGGTAATGTACCATCGATTACTTAAAATAATTCTAGGAATTTCTTATATTTTGGTTTAATTTCTCAATTTTCTAATATATTTTTTTTGATAAAATGTAAAATTTTATACTTATATTTCGAAGCTATTTGTTGTATATACGTTCCCGAATATTTCCAGAGAGATTCTGCCTCTTTCTAAACCAAATGCAACCTGCGCCATCTCTTTCTCTCTTTGCGAGGCGCTGGCCTCGACAACATTAGGTAGCAGGAGTAGAGATAAGCGAAGGAAGTGGAGTAGGACCAGCTGCTCTCTCTTTCTCGCCAGCCTCAGCATCCCGAAGGCGCCGACCCCAGCTCCGCCTTCGCTCAGCTGAATTCTCCGAAGCAGGGGGAGGGGCGGGGCGGGGCGAGGCGGGGCACGGAGCTTTCCGCGTTGCTCCACCACCCACGCGGCGTTGTAGGTCAATGGAACTTGCAGGCGATGCACTCTGTCGAACCACATTCCAGCGAGGAGACTGACGGTCCATTAAGAGAGAGTTACCTGCTAGACCTTGATGAGGCGTGCTTCATGGTCAGAAGTTTGGAGCCCTGTGTGATGCCGTTTGTTGGGTACCGGCTAACGAACTGTTCGTAATGAACAAGAGTTTTGGCAAGAACACAGACCTGTTTGTGAAATGTTCAAATATAATGGTTGGTTTTATCTCTCTTTCTCTTTCCCCAATCACGAGAGTTAGGTCTCTTCAAATTTTTCCACACGGCATTAGCCTAATCGTCTTGTTGCCACAAAGCGAATTCACTGTTTCAAGCTCCATTATTTAACGGAGTTCTATTTCTTCAGTGAAGGAAACGGAGGTCTTATACGTATATTCCTCAAACACTGTAAGCATCTATGCACATGTAACGAAGAATTGAGATACTAAGAAAAAATCTCACAAATATAAGTTTTTGGAAGTGAGGAAATACGGAGTGAAGTTACAAATTAATCCATTGAAGTATTTGATATACACGTGATCGTATATTGCATTTACACTACACTATAATGCTTCAATTGTTAATCAATCATCAGTGCTTCTTACTCGTATATGAGATTATATTATATTATAATATAAATGATAATTTATATATTAAATTCATATATTAAATTAAAATTTCACTATATCCTTATATCCTCAAATATTTCTCCTTTATGCAAATTAGGTTCGAGAGCCTTTTTGGCTAATAATATAGTTAGGAGTTACTGCTGAAATAAAGACATTCGTTACTTGATTACTTCTTACTATAATTGTCGGAAAGATAAAAATTGCATCGACTTTCTTTCACATTTTGCACTAACGATTTCAGGACGAATCAAATATTAACTATCATTCTGAATGGCACAGCAGTCTGTGCACTCGTACCAGTGAAGGGCATAGAACAGGAAAAGGACAGAAAAAAAAATTTTTTTCTGCTGGATTGCATCCTTCACCGTTCGTTAGCGAAGAAGCAGACGCCCAGACTATATTTTTCCTTTCCTCTTCAAAGCCCTTTAATTGGACCTCGCCCTTTTCAGGCAATGGAAGGCAGGTCGTCGCCCTGCTCCGCTCCGCTTGCCCCCGCCCCCGAATTCCCAACCCCATGCGTCTCATTCCGTTTCTGCTTTCACTTTCGCTCCGCTCCTGGCCACCCTTTCCTTCAACGCCCCCTTGCTGTCCCTCCCCGCCACGTACAACCACGTGCTGACCCACCCGAACCGCGCCGTGCCAGCCGAACCGCGCTGTCCCACCCGATCCTCGCCGTCCCACCTAATCCACGCCGTCTCTCCCTATCTGCATCATCCCACCCAATCCGCGTCATCCCATCCTATCAGCCCCGTCCTATCCGATCCGTTCCACCTGATCCGCGCCGTCCCGCCCCGGCTCTCACATTGTAATAGTCGCCTCGAATTCCATTCAACCCAGCTCTGATCTCACCCTGTCATCTCCGATCAGTTCCTTTTGGAACTCCCCTGCTTTTCTCCATTCAGCACCTAATCTACCCACTTCGTCCCTCCGTTATTCGTCAGTAAAAGTCACCTCACGAGAACCTGTCAGTCATTCGAGGATATCGTTTGAGTGAATTTACTTTACTTTGTAGAATCATCATTGTCCAAAAAAATTCATTTTTGAAGAAGACAAAAATAAATGTATAACTGAGCGCTCGTTTTCTCTTTATTTCTACTCATAAATATCGTATTCGATACGTTTTGTAATTATTTTAGCCTGTTATGACCGACATGCTACATCCATTACATTCGTAAAAACTCTGTGATAAAAAACAACAGCATTAAAACTTGGGTTCTTTCCAATTAATACTTTTAACATCTGTTGTAGCGGCATTAATCCTAATCAACCTACGGCCAAGTTTCAACCTGACTTGCAACATCCAAACGGAAGCCCTGACCAGAAAGTCCATTCCACTTTAACTGTCGCGAGAATTTTCTTCACAAACACTTTTACTTTCAAAAATAGCAAGAAGTGAAAGCACAGTTAATACAAATCAGAAGGAAGAAACTGTATTTCTGCAAAAATATACCCGTTAGAGACATATTTTCAAAATATTTAATTTTCCTACGTCTAGCTCATCAAAATCAAATTGGTGTCATAATTCATAGTAATTATAACTAAACTTACATGCTCACGTCTCCTTGTGATTTATTGCGTATGTAAACATTTTGTCTCATATTGTAATTCTCCGGCGGTTGCTTATTTTTAAGAAGTGAATGGGAAACATTAAGATATCCAGAACACTGGCAATTATTAAAACAATTAAATAAACATTATTTTTACCATGTTTTCAACAAGAATTCCATGCGATTTGAAGACAAATCTTGCGTTTAATAATTTGAAATTCCTTCACATACACTATTGTACCATTATTTTTAGATAAATTTGGACATAATATTTTTTTACGTATCTTTAGCTTTCAAGTTTCGCGGATTTGGTTTCACTTATAATTATTTTGTTTTCAACTCGTCAAAGTTGGTTGACTTTCAAAGCCGTGTGGAGAAACCAGTTTGACGTATTAATAGATGTAATTAGGGAAAAATGAAGCAATGTCTCAAAGAGGTCAGAAAGAAAGACGTTTCTTGGCAAATTACTCAGCATTTTCCATAACCATCTAATTAGTAATAAAATTCAGCTTTTTATTAAGTCTTGAAAGATAAAGGAAGAGGAGCAGTGAACTGATCTGGGTTATCCTGTTACTGTAAAATAACAGAAAACATCATGTCGTGCGAACTGATCGAAGTCCAGCCTGATGAGAATTCAATCAATGAGACCCCTGTTTCTCAATATATATTTTAAGACAGTTTATTTTCGTTCCTCTTCCTAGAATTTTCTCCAGAAACGTAGTGCGTTGTAAATGTCACGCTCTTCGCACAGCCCACAGTAAGATTCCGAGATCCGACTCTCTAAAATAAAAAGAGGATCTTCTTGTTCATGGCCAAATCGTTGAATGTGCAGTGATTCACGCTTCAATCAATTTTGACTGGTTTTATGTTTACCCAATTTCGCGAAGGAAGGTTGGCTGCTTTTCATTGTACACTTCATGAGCCTCTTTCCTATCTGACTACTGAAAATAATTGAGCATATACTAATATAGAAAAGCATTGAAGGTTCTAAAAGTCATTGATTTATATTTCTGTTAGAATCACCAGATAGTGAATGCATTGGCTGTATTAGGATCGAAAGTTTACGGTGTAAGCAATTCGTTTGTTTCTAAGACACTTAATATCATGTAATTCAATAAAGCACATATGCCACAATGAAAGTGATGTAAGGGATCGAATGTGTGCGCTAATCAAAGATAAGCTTTGATCATCCTTTCGGAGAAATGGAGTTTCTTGTCTTTTACTGACGAACATCCCCTCCCGTGTAATGGGATTTTAAAAGCCCCAGGGATCGCCAGAGGTCGATTTCTGCATCGCGCATTCTTTCTCGAATGCGCTGACGCCTGCTCGCCGCCTTCCCTGTTTTGCCGCCGTCGTCGCCGCTGCGCAGTGTCAGTGCGCTGTTTTTTGCACAGTGTGCAGTGCTCTGCAACCACGGAAGGTCAATGTCGCCCTCGCAACACTGTCACATTCCGTCGCTGCCTGCGACCTTCGCGCAATTACCACATCGCATACGTTGCGCACCTTTGCTTTGCTGCCAGATCCAAACATTGCTTTTTTTCAGATTCTCTTATTTCTTACGTTAACGTTAATGATTCATATCTTAATTCACTTGATCCCGTTTGTGTTTCGACTTCATTTTTTTTGTTCTAATCTACTTTATCACGATCTTCAATCAACATCATATTTTCAACATCATCTGCAATTTGTTTTTAATACTTTTGACCAGGCACTATACACTTTTGTTTTATTTGCAATTTTACACTACATCGTTACGGAATTATTGCAAATACTTAATATTCGCATTAAGTTAGTACGAACATTTAGGCCTACTAGTACTGAAGATGGATAAGGAAGGTAAATTAGGCCAATAAATTTCTCTTTCTTCCCACTCTTGTCCGCGACAAGTGCTTATGCCAATTACTAACCGCCATATTGTAAAAAAACAGCGTTTTTATATTTTACTTCATCTTCAAGAAGCTCGACGTAAAAATTCCCCTTTTGAAAGAAATTTTCGGAAACCTGACATGACACTCAAAGTTTTCATTGAATAACAAAAGTTAAGAATTTCCGCAATATCCGTTCCTCTGAAAACTTCAAAGTTAACTTCGAAAGGTGATGCAAGTTCTGGCGTTGATGTTCTGCAACTACAGCACTGGCTCGTAGACGCTGAGAGAGGAAGTAGATCGTGGCAAGTACGACGCCTGCCTTTCTCTGCTTTCCTCCCATCTCTCACATGTCATATAGTACGTGGAGTTCCGCCATGTTCTCCGTGGAGTGAAGGGAAGGGAAGAGTCTTGCTTCGATGCATTCTTGCAAGACATATTCGCCTAGTGACTGTTGAAAGTGTATATTGTTGAGATCTGATTTCTAAGTCAATGATCTGGCTCTAAAAATATTTATTTGTGCAGACGTGTTACTCGGGTACGCAGCTAGATCTTTTTAAACCGCGATAGCGATACAAGAGTAATGAAAAGTTTGACAGATGAAATTGTGGTGATGCTTGACGGTGATGGAAATGAAGTAAATTTCAAAGCAGAGAAAGGGAGAACCCTGAGAAAAGTCGCCGCGAACGCATTTTGTCCACAACAAATTCCTCACAGAGTGACCAGAACCCTATTACCTAGAAAAGGAATGTGGGGTTTTAGCCACTAAACGATCATCACCCAACACTTCGATGGAAGTACATTCATAACTATAAGAAACTGCAAATGATTGTAAATAAATAGTAAACTTGTACATAAGAATTTTAAATAATTTCTCCCTGGAGATATACATTCCATAGAACGTATATTGTAGAAAAATGCTAAAGATAATTTTTCTAAAAAGGCATTTAACAGAATAAAAATAAAAGCATTACGACAATAATGTTTGAAGTAAATATTTCGTTCTAACTACTCAAAATAGGAAAATAAGATATTTAACATATCTAGTAAGCAAATTTTCGTTTGTTTATGGTCATTGAAAACACAATATGGAGTTTCACTATTTCTTTTTCCAAAACACTCAGAAAGAACCTAGGCTTTAACCGTTAACTAGTGACGTGCCTTCAAACTTCTCTGAGCGGTGACCTACTGTATTTTTACGTTAACAATGCTATAATAAACAATAAAATAAAAGGATCTGTTGTTAAAATGTAAAATGAAAATAATATAATTATTTATTACTCGCCGAGTAAATTTGTGGCCATAATTTGTTCCATACTTTTTCTTCACTATTAATCATCTTAAGAACGTGTAGAAAGTTTTGAAATATTATTCACTACATTAAAATATCTTCATTTAAATACGATAATGATTGTTACACGAAAATGATTCATGAATAAAAAGTATGCAATACACATTCAATGTGGGGAGAACAGTACTACTACTGGTGATGTTAGGTTTGCGAGACCGCTCCGAAACTTCAACTGGCCCTCAAAGGCGAACGACTGTCACTAGATTCGTTGTCCCGCGTGCGAGTGTAGTTTAGAAAGCGATATGAAGGTACTGTAAAGAAAAACGTCTAGTGACGTACTAGAAAGGAGGGCTACGCGTTAATTTTTCCTCAGCGGTCTCAGAGACCGCACGTCACCAGTTATGAGTTAAGTGAAAAATTAATGGAATGATGGAAGAGTGAATTCTCAAAAATAATTGCATGAACAATTTCTAGAAGGAAGTAGAAAAGAAGCAATGGGCACCAGAAACGTGCCTTAGAAAAGAACACCCTACCAAAATTTCTTCTTGTTTTTGTTGTTCATACAACTGAATTTCAACTAAAAGTGTAAAATCCTGAAGTTCCGCATGTTGTCCATCCAGTGAGATACTGAAATAGTTCGGTTTATGGCTCATAGTTGTTCCCTGGTACTAGTCATTTTCATGCAACTCGCTTAAACCTACTTAAACAAAACACTTTTTTTTGCGTATATCTTGAAGGCGACCCCGAGTGGGTGAAGTTTCACACCCGAACCCTTCATTCGTCAATCACATTCTCGTGATTTTTTCCCCCCGACCAATTTCAACCGAACTAAGGTAGTTCAATATGACCACGTCTTATACCCTATCTCCTTGCGACTCTATTCTATCCCGTTCAACCTCATTTTGACATCATTTTAAAGGCCGCATGAGGCTTTAAATATCCCGCAGGCGAGCTGCTCTGTCGACCACGTCCAGCTGATGAGCGCGATCTCGACCTTTGCCGCGGGCACGCCCCCGCGCTATCAGCTTCCCGCGAAGCGCGGTTGGGCACGGCAGCGCCAGCGGCGCGGGAGGGGGCGAGCAGGGGAGGGGGTAACGCGGCAAGGCGTGGGCCGGGACGGCGGCGGGGGCGGGACGACGCGTACGCGATCAGCTGACGCAGCCGCCGCCGCCGCCGCCGTTGTCGCGTGCTTTCTCGCCAGTAGGCTTGGTGCGCCGCGGAGATTGCACACGCGTGTCTGGCTGCGGAAGACAAGCGAAGAGTTCCCGCCTAAACAGCGTCTCTCCAGTGGTGAGTTCATTCGAGGGATGAAAGTCGTGTTGCGGTGAATATTGTATCGTTTGGTTGCTGCTGTTTCAACAAAGATAGTGACGGGAAAGCCGAGTGACAATGTGTTTGTGTGAAACTGAAATTTGTTTCGACCGCACCGTGAACTGTATTCCGTTAAAAGTAATATCCATGGCAAGTGATGTCTTGTGTTTTCTTGACATTGCACTCTTCTGTTGAGGATAAAACGTGTCATTATCCCAAAGATGCCAAGATCCTTATTTTCGATTCATCAATCAAAGCAGTGGTTAAATATTGATAGTTCTTCAGTTTTTACAGAAGATGGTGCTATTTTTAACATTGTTGCGACAACGTTTATGTTCTTTTACATTATTGCTCTTGTAATTAAGGTCTATTGTTGCTACCATATTTTTTTATTTGGTCTATTCTCTAATCAGAGGAACACTAATTGTGCTTGATATTTCGGTACTGTTATAGTACATTTTTATTACATAATGACGTACTAACTGAATGTTCGTGTTTCCATTATTTATTATTTCCATTCCTGATGATAAATTGTTGCACTGTCACAGAAATGACATGCCTTTCACTTCAGGGTTGACAGAAGATCATTAATTTAACTCGAGTTTTGGAAAATCCCAATTTGCGTTTTACTCTATTTTCACTTTGTAGTATTAATCATTGATGTCACCTGAGTTTCCCACACACCTGGATTCATGTGGAAAATATCTTATTTGATAGTCGTTATCTTTCTTTGTCACTGATAAAGCCTAAGTGTCAATGCACAGTTAAGCGGAACAAGCTATAAATATTTCTGGATGATATTCTGAGAAAATATTATTGTATGACACAGAGAGTGCGATAATAAATCACAATAAAAATAAGAGTTAAAACATTGTTTTATAAGTATAGAGGATGTCAAGTTAGAGTGCACTGATAATTTTGATTATTGATTGATTATTTTAGTGTTTCCGGGCGCGTCAAATAAGATCAGTACTCCTGTAAGTATAGCGCACGATACATCCTGGTAGTATTGATTTGGAGATGGCGGTGTTCCATGCTCGCTGACGAGTGAGATCCGGCGCCGACTTGCACATTGGCTTGCAGAGTTTCCCCCTCCGGAGATCTTCCCCCCGCGGAGCGTCACCCCATGCCGGACGAGATCGAAGCTTTCGATTGGTCTCCCGATGTGTGTGTGGTAGTGTAGTGCGTGTAAGTGGAAGTTTTGTGTGTATGTGTGTGTGTGAGAGAGAGAGAGAGAGAGAGAGAAAGAGGGAAGGAGAGAGAAAAAGATAGAGAGAGAGCCAAGGAAGATGAGGGGACATTGATGTGGAAGGAAACACCGCACGAGGTCCGTGACCCATTGTAAAGGAACTACTCCAACATTGGTAGTTTTCCGTAATCAGTATTAGACTAATCAGAGCAGCAGGACGCTGGAAGTCTCTTACAGAGAGTGGTTGAATTGGTTCTAGCTATGTAACTTGTGACGACAATCCGTCACCGTCGGGACTAGAACCCAGAACCTCCCGGTCATCGAAGCTTCGTGGGCAACGTCAATGCTGTCATTAAGACATCGCGGACCGTCATATTGTGACAATTAAGAAACTCTCCCAAATATCTCTCAAACCTTTGAGAAAAAAATGTTTCATCGGACTTCCGGATGGATGCAATTTCGCTGAAACGAAAATCTACAATATGAATTCCATTTGGAAATATTCTCGTGACCGGATGAGATCAAATGAAACGGAGCTGCATCCTGTGCGTGTTTTCGTCTGCTCATTTATTGCTTTTTGTGCATTATCGAACCTGAAATAAAAGGAATTGTGTCACGTTTCAATTACTAAAAGTAGTATCCACACCAGCGGTAGCTCGTCCCGTCAAAATAGATAGTTTCAATTGCTGCTGGTTGTTGGAACAATATGTTTAATATACTTTGTACCAATGAAGTTCTTTATTTTGATGTGGTGAATTAAGTTGTTTTTTTTATTTACAATCACAAGTGCGGAAATTCATGAGGTGCAAGTGCTATTGTATCCGTTAACACGAGCCGTCTTTGTGTGGTTCACAATTTAATAACAATGATGTGAGGGTCCCCCCAGACTTCACCGCCAATAAAACCCGACACCATCCGGTCATTGAATTCGCAAGGTACGGCATTTTACTGGTGGAGGCATGCGACGTCAGACCTCGCACCACTGTTAGTAATTTGTGAACCACCACTCTCAAGGCAGCAGCTTCACATCAATATTGGTTTCCCCGACATCTTTATTTAAAATACATTTGATGATAATTCACTTATCTCGCAATATAAACCTAGTGATAAGAAAGTTTATTTTAAAAAAAGAGTCATGTTCATTAGAGTTAAATAGCTTTTTTTGACACACACACGCACACATTTATTTATATTATATAACGATTAGTATGGATGGTTCTGAAATTCCTTAGTTAAAAAGTCTACATTCAGGGACAAAACATTTTTTTCGCAGTGTGTAGAATTTTAGAACGATGTTATCCAGAATATTTACGCTACTGACTCCAAAGCTACTGTTTTTTTTTGGTTCGGTAGCTCTAGTTTTTGAAGAATTCTTGATAATGTGATAAATATACATTCATTCACCAACAAAACCCCACCGGCAGACTTGTGACCTCTTGGAGAGGTCTCTGCTGACGACCCCGGCGGCCTCATGGGACACATTGTGGCGACGATAAGTGCCACAAACATTATTTTCGTGGAGGACGGTATTGCATTTTCTTCAATGTCACTGAAGATTCGACGGCTTGTCATCATACGAAAGTAAGATATTTAATTAAATTCACAGAATCATGACTCAAATTAAAATACTTACCAATCTGAAATTATGTGTATTTGTGCTGTGAAAATAATGATATATATTAATCGACGATTTGTAGACAATTATTAACCGTGCAGAACATTTATCATTAGTGCTAAAAATATTATTTTCGAATCATATTTTTATATTAAATCGTTGTTCTTAATAATGTTTCGAAATTTCACTTTTATTCACCATACATTTGTTCAGTAAACCTTTAAAGAAAGGAAACGACTTTTAATTTTTTAAACTATCGTATTAACTAGGGCATACCATATTCCTGACTTACTATCACAAGACATCAAAAGTTACATTGAAATGTGCATGTTCTACTTTGGGTTGTGCTTAATCCTACGTTTAGTAATCGGGTAACCTCCGTTTGTCTGTCTGTCTGTCCCTCACGGTTAGATCAATAGCAGCAGCCGGCCCACTAATCGGAGCAAATGAGGGTCATTATTCATGTCTCGGACTAAGGTGGGAAACTGACCATTTTTTCGGGCCAATCTTATAGACTCCAAGATATATCTTGAGAAAACGGGTTGGAGGGGAAGGGTGAAACAATTAAAATGAATTTGGGGGCACTTACGGAACTTTCAGAGGGGATCAACTGCTCATTTGATTACTCTCAAAAAGACGAAACGATTAGCGCTATTCTTAGCCGGATTCCTCTAGATCAGGGATTCTCAAACTTTATCTTGATTTGATTGATTGATGTTAGGGAGCACGTCAATGTAGCGTTCCGTCAGCGTAGTGATTGGTTTTTAAGCCCGGAGTCACTCGCTGGATTCTGTAATTCGGCGTCGACCTACACGTCGGCTTCCGAGGGAATTCCCTCTCTGGTGACACCGCCCCAGCGGGACAAGATCTGAACTCCCGACATGTGTGGTAGTGTTGTGCATGTAAGTGTATGTAAGGGAGACAAGGACTAGGAAAGAAAGATCGCGCGCGGTCCGTGACTCATTTGTTGGGGTGCTCTTTCGGCATTCGTCTGGTATTGATCGAAGAAACCACAGAAAACTACCAATGATAGCAACCAGCCGCTAGAGTTCGCCTCCAGACGACTGAATTCAATTTATCAAGCTACTGTCAGAAATTCGTCACCGTCGAGACTCGAACCCTAAGACATCCCGGTCAGATTCGCTGCTGAGACAGCGGCAATGCTGCCACTGAGCTGAACTCAGCCGGCCAACCTTTTTCTTGCATTGATCCTCGGGTTACATCGACATCCTTCAATTTTTTCTAATTAATATTTTTAGTTTCTGTCTATGTTTTCAATTAAAAAGACATCATTTAAAAGACAGAAAAATTCTTGAAATAAGTTATATACAATATTAAATGAAATACATATGGATGGAAACCAGTTATTTCCGAAACGTCGTGAAGAATATGTATTCATTTAATATTATATACAACTTATTTCAAGATTTTTGTCTGTCTTTTAAGTGATGGACCAACATATCGATATAATTCAATTTTTTCTATAATATGCAGCGTACAAGATAATCATTGCTTGCACCAAAATGACGACTATAGAACACTAGGCAAAGGATGTGAACAAAAGTTATTAGATTAGTTTTAATAAATTGTACATTATTGACATTATAATTTTCAAATATATACAAGTTTTCAGAAACAAAACTACACTTTCTTTTTGGATAAAAGTTCGATTTTTTCGGTCAATGAGAAAGGTGTGAAATTCCTAAAAGGAAACTGGCAGATTTAGCTCAGAATCAGCATGGGTGCGGTCTCTAAAGCGACTGACCGGAATGTCCTAGCGTTCGAGACCTGACAGTGGCTGACTTTCGACCTAGATAGGTAGCGGTTTGTCGAATTTTAGCGCCCAGCTGCATTGATTGAAAGGGTTCCGCTCCAACATTCGTCTTGTAGTGATCGGAGAAACAACGGAAAACTATCAAACAGGTCACGGACCACGCGCGATATTTCCTTCCCCTTTTTTTCCCATCCTACCCTCCTTTCTCTCCTTCTCTTCCCTCTCCTTCTCTTCCCTCTCCTTCTCTTCCCTCTCTTTCTCTTCCCTCTCTCTTTCATATACACTCACACATACACACACTCTCTCTCTCTCTCTCTCTCTCTGTCACCCACGCACACACATATACACACACACTTACATGCACTTTACAACCGCACATGTCGGAAGTTTCGAGCTTGTCCCAGCTAAAGCGGCGCAGCTCTGAGGGGAGATACCTGGAGAGGGAAGACCCAGCAAGCCGACGAGACGAGCAAGTCGGCATCGGATCTCACAATCCAGCGGGCAAGCAATCTCCACGCCTTGCCGGCCAACTTTCTCTACACCAACGGGATTAATGACCACTGCAGTTGACGTGCCCGGAAATATCAATTATTATTATTATTATTATTAATATTGTTATTATAATTAATATTATTATTATTTTGAACTTGCAAAATACATAAATTTGTTTGAATTTGCTCCATTCTCTAGAAGAGACTGTTTCTTAGATCCAGAAGTCCCACTAGTTTTACTTCTTTAGTGAGTCCACGTATCTAATTAACATTTTATTAACGTATCTAATTAACTCATAATTATTTCATGAGCTGTCAACTGACGTTCTCGATCATCTCTACTCGTGTAATAACGCAATTAATTTTGAAAATAACTAGTGACTATTATTACAGCTGCCCACCACGAGCTGCCTTCGTAGCTCAGTGCTTGGCGTTGTGTTTCGTAATCATGGCTTCGCTGGTTCGAATCCTCATGAGGCAGACCCTCGAATTTTCGATGTAAGCCAAACATCTAGCAATACTCTTGATGTCAGTTTGTAACATATTCTATAGCATTCACACATCGAAAATTAAGGATTCTCGAATTAACAACTCACATCTGTAAGCAGCAATATGCAATATTACTGACTAGTAAAGAGCCCAATGATGACCCAAATCATTGATTGCCATGATGTCTGATTAGTCTTACTGAGGGTTCTTATTTTATTTCACTTCCTCAGACAGTGCCAATACAAGGTTTGCCGAAAATTTGTTATTCTAGAATATTCCTTGGGCGATTTGGCTCCCAGGCGTCAAGCTCTAGCTCATCTCGACTGGCTCTCTCGCCCATTATAGCCATGTTACGGTTACGCCTGCTTAAAGAACTCTTTCCAGGAACTGTCCAGAAGTAAAGATGGTATTCCTTTGTTCTTTCTTCCTGAAAAGCCACATGCACTTAAGCATTAACTTATTCTATTAATAAGACATCATTTGTCTGAGACCACAAACTTTCTAATGGACTTCTACTATACAAGAATATTGTCGATCCCAGCCAAATGCGTGTTAAGTCAGATGAATTAAAAACAAGTACACATTGAAAACACATTCTACTTCACAACTTTAATATCAACGAGCAAGTGCCCAGAACCGTTAAACCTCACGAGCCTCTAGCACCAAGAACTGTGCAGCTGTTAATGGCTGCGAAATTTACGTGATCTGTACAATTACCTGAAAATTCACGAAGGAAATTATTTGTGAATAATTGATATTTACACATGCTCTAAATAATTAACTTTTTTATTTAATATTAGTTTTTACAATTGCTTTATTGAAAGAAAAGGTTTCAGAGTGTGTCCTCGTTAATGGATGACCAGCTACAGCTGACCAAATGTTCAATCAGCAAATTGGACATGTTATCACGAACGAAACGCTTTTGTTCAACAAGTGTAACAACATGCAACAAGTGTAACACCTGTTTAAGAATTGCAATAGAACTTCCTTCAATATTTAGACCTCGTTCAGTTCTACTAACGTCTAGCGTTCTCATAGAACTGTTGTGGAGGAACAGGAAACTGATAAAAATTAATGCGCAATTCGAACTTCATTAAACATGTGTGGAATACTAATGTGTGGAAAACCAATGTGTGGCAACAAATAATGAAAGTAAACGTAAGCGTGTAATTAATTAATCGATCATCAGAAGCATTGCCAGAAAAAAAATGTATAATTTTTTCACAAAGGGGCGTCCATAAAATCCATAACCCTAAAGAGGGGGATGTAGGGTTGAGCGTGCGTTACGTAGGGTTAAGGGGATATTAGTTTATAGTGATTTTTTTCAACTTTTGCTAAATTCATTCCATTTATTGAGTCCCATACTACATCATTACAATATTAACAAATTAGATTTTAAAGAATATAAATAAATTAAATCCTTACTATGTGTAAATTGTTGCTACAAACTGATTTTTTTCATCAATAGTGTATTGCTTGAATCAGATTACAAAGAAAAGATTTAAAAGTGATCTATAGTTTATTCTAGAATGCAATGAAAGTGGCACAGGAGACTCTCGCCCATCTGTCCTCCACGATGGTGTGTGAACGTGTCAGAAATTTTCTCGCCTATACGCCCATCACTCCAAAAGTATCCCCAATCTTATTGTTAGGCGCAGTCAGCATCGCCAACTAATTCTGACTTCATTTACAATAATATTTAATATTCAAAACAAATAAATTTATTATAGATGGTTTTTACTGTTATACAATTTATTTTTACTTGTTGTAAATGGCAATGGGGGAATTGTGGCAAGCTTTACGTAATTATTTAGGAGGTTTAAAATGCGTGGTACAGGTGCGTTAAAAAAGGGAATAGAAGGTATTTAAAATACTCTAAGTTGTGTTATGTAATTTTTGGACGTCCCCCACGGGCTTTGGACTAACGTCTGAAGAAATAAATAGTAGAGAGACCATGCGGGTCCAGCGACTTGAGGCCAACCGTTGCCACAACAAAATTCCTCTGGAGTTTGCGTAACACATCAGCAAGCTTCGCGACTTTTCTTCAGTGGACCCTACGGTTTCGATACAAGACTTCCTCCCGCATTGAAATGAACCGTAAAAAAATGATATGAAGTGGGTTTTGTTTTTAAGACTTTCGGGAACGCTCACGTTTCCCGAAAATTGTTTTTATTCTGAAAAATTATTATTTATAATTTACTTTCTCCTAAAATGTTTACTAATATTTTTATTTTAACATTGAACTCTGGAATATTGTTAAACTTTTAATCAGAAGTACCCGATCCCTAATTCGGGATTAATTAGGGGTGTTTCTTACTCTGTTCTGTCCACCACTCGCACATTTATCGAGTTTCAGAGAAATAACTTGAAAATCAGGGCTAAAAAACACCATGGCGCTGCAGACGAATCAATAACACAGAGAGGCAGAGAAAGAGAGACAGAAAATTGAAAGCAAATGGCTTGTATTTACGAGTAAGCTATCATCTTCATGACATATTTTTAAGCAGAATAACTGAAATAGAAAAAAAGTTTCAGATTTGCATCGTAAATTGTGAATTCAACAACTAAATTACTGTATAATACAATGGCATAGGTTGAAAAAATACTACAAACAGGAAATTTTTGTAATCGGTTTTATCAAGTTTATTTTTCTCGGAGTGCTTAAAAGAGCCTTCCTTTACACTAAACTCGACATTGCACCTCTTAGATTCGAACTTGCCAAGTACCGCGGTTTGGCAGTATCAATTTGGGCGCTATTAGTACTAGCTTATTACTCTTAAAATAACGATAAATGTGCGCATATGCAGGTTACGTAGCAATACATGAGTAATTTTCAATCCACACTTATTTTTCGTTTTCAAAATTCTATCACAACGATCCAACGTTATCAACAAGAAACATGAAGATATGCATCTTGAATACTGACGTATTCAAAAGACTGGACACTGACAGGACACTGACGTATTCAAAAGAACGAACATTTTTAGTTTAAAAAATGACAACGCACAAATGTTTGTGCTGTAAAAGTTTTGACAACTGTGTACCACGTGACCGCGAAGCAGTATTCTCCTGTACTTATTATAACCACAAACAGTGAATTTTAATATAAGGTGAAAATAAGTACAAATATTGGATGATTCATGTACATTTTATTTTAAGAATACAACAAGAAACAGAATACGTGAATATCTTATTCACTAAGTAGTATATTACGTTGTAAATATGGTCATAAAAACACAGTTTCTACACAGTTCCAAGTTTCTTGAAACACCAATTGGTGAGACGAAAGAGACACCCACAATTCATGCTCACGTGTCGCATTTGTCTAGCTGTACGGTCCAGGCTGTTTAGTACTCAGTAAGTTTCTTGGAACACCACTTCGTGAGGCGAAAGAGACACCCACAATTCATGCCCACGTGTCGTATTTGTCTAGCTGTAAGGGCCAGGCTCAGTGGCGTAGCTAGGTGGGGGCAAGGGGGGCAGTCCGCCCCGAGTGACACCATTTTAGGGATGACACCAATTAGAAAATTTTATTAGAAATATATAATTTTAATGGTTTATTTAAAAATCATATTTTTATAAAACATTGCATTTGTTAATTAGTTATACTTCGTTTTAGATTATTTACTTAAAAATTAAATTTCAATTATTCTTAATTAAATGCAATTTTAAATATATTATAAATAAATATCATGTGCAAATATATTTTTATTAAATAATGTATAAAGTATTCATTAACAGTTTTTTATATTTAATTTGCGGGGGGGGGGTGATACCATTACTTTTGTCCAGGTGACACCAACTGAAGCTACGCCACTGGCCATGCTTTACAGTACTTAGTGAGTTTCTTGGAACACCAATTCGTGAGGCTAAAGAGTCACTCACTACTCACGCCCACGTGTCGCATTTGTATAGCAGTACGGTCCAGGCAGTCTCCTTCCACCCCGACGCCTCCCCTTTGGTGATCGGGGGAGTGGAGGGCTCGCCAGCGGAAGGCTTTTTTGTTTTCCCCTCCACAGTACCCCTGAGGAGGCGGGAATTTATTGTCTTAATTTCTATACTGTTAACTGCTGCCTTGCCGCTTAAGCAGCTGAGAGGGAGAGATTTTTGTTTGTCTAACTAAAATTAACTAAAACTAACTTAATTTTTGCTTAAATCTAATTTTCTAATTACTAATGTAGCACTTTGGCATACCTAACTTAACAGAAAAAAAATTATTATTTTATTTATATTAACTCTAAGTAAATTTTTTTAGAAATTGAAATCTTCTTTTTGTTTATTTCCATTCACGCATCATTCATTCTTGTTTCATTATATACATAACCATTCATTCTACTCATTCACACCCACTGGACAACACTGTTCTTCTGTTCGCCGCGGCACTGACTTGACTGGAAGTGTCCGTGGCGCTCAGGCCCTGCGGAAGGCTTGTGGCCGCGCGGGCGGGCGCGGAGCCCACAGCGCCCGTGGAGGCGACCTCCGCCGGCAGGTGTTTCCGCCGGCGGCGCCGCCCCACTCGGCCGCCCCGTCGCAAAAAAGCGCGTTGCGCAACGCGCAGCTCCACCACGTGACGCCGCGCCCGCGCCACAGGGTCCGCGATAGGGGAGACGTTTTACCTCTAGAGCATGGTGTACATTTAGAGTTGTAAAGGCGAATTATACATTGAAGCTCGAACTGATAAAGATACGGATGCCTCAAGTTTTAGCAGAACCTCCCTAACGTCATTCAGATGGGCGATGGCATACAGCTGCCCTGCGCTCGCCGAGCGCGAACCTCCGAGATGACGTCACGTGTAGAGGAGGCGTGGCGAGCGCCTGCGCACCGCTTCAACATTATACTTACGCTTTGCTCTAGAGCACCTTCACACCTTGTTGCCCTGGAGGGAGAGGGAACACACCAGTTCTACTATTTTGCGTTATATGACTAAAATGAAAGTACATGTACGAGCCATCCAATATCAGTACTTATCTATATGTTATATATATCTATATGTTAAAGTTCACCGCTTTTCATAATTATACAAGTTTGAGGATAATACTGCCTCGCAGACAAGTAATTCTCCGCTTATCACGGTTTAAGAATCCCAGCAGTAGATGATTTCCTCTGCTCGCTATTTACTACGCATAATGCTGTTTTCCACAAATATCACTCCACGTATTCTCCCCTTGAAAATCAATGTAAATTGCACTCACAAGTTTGCTTCGCCTGTTAAAATTTCCCTTGGCACTCGGTTTGTCATTTCCCTCTAGTAAACCAGGTCGTACAAACAAAATCGTATACACAGATTTTTTGATGGTGTCTGGATCGCGAGCTTCCTACTTGTATTCACCATCAATACCATATTTCCTTCCACTTCTCTTCAAGAGCAAGGCGTCTATTGCCGGTGTAAAGGAAAGTACGGTAATAAAACCCTACGACCGTGAAAGGTGGGGTCGCGGATACTTTACCGTCGGCAACGCTTTCCGTGCACGAGGAAAAAACAAGGCGCATGCGCCCACGCGACGCGTAAAAGCGGCTTCGGAAGACCTTTCAACTGCACGAAGACTGCGAGCGAATGCCTTCAAAGAGCCCGGTTGGACAAGAGACACCCCCTCGCCTCCCCTCCAGCCCCACCTACGACATACAACACGTGCCCCTTGTTGCGACCCGCAACCACCGTTCCGGCGCCCTGGATTCTTTCGTTCTTTTTCTTTCTCTTCCGTTCTTTTTTTAATGACGCTCCCCCTTTCCACTATTTCTCTCTTCACACCCTTGTATTCTGAAATATCGACAAATATTCCTTACTAGCCATAGGGGGATAACGTAAAATTTATTTTAAGCACGAAAGAAATAATAATGATGTGCAGATTTAATTAAATTGTAAAATACTGAGAAATGCAAATTGTTTTTCTCTTGAAACTTTAATTTATTGTTTGAATGTTAATTATCACATTAAAAGACGGTTGCTTTATAGAAATCGTCTGTAACCTTATATCACATTTTGCAAATGTGGACGGTTTGCAGACATCTTACACACCTTAGAAAAGGCTCAATAACCCTTTGAGAGGTTAAGTCTTGTGTTGGTAGATTAAATAAAAATGATTTTTAATCTTCTTTATGAACTGTTTGTGAATTCTTCATGCATTTTAATTTTTGTTTGATTGTGAATTGATATATTTTGTCGAACGATTCGATGATCAAACAAAAATTAAAAATATTTTATTATTTCGAACTTTTTTTTTCATAAGGCCAACTTCTCTTCTTCTTCTTCTTCTTCTTCTTCTTCTTCTTCTTCTTCTTCTTCCTCCTCCTCCTCCTCCTCCTCCTCCTCCTCAACATCACGGATTAGGCCTGAAGGACGGTTCCGTCCTCTTCCACGTTTATATCATCAAGCCACCGAGTCTTTGGTCTTCCAACTCTTCTTCTGCCAACCGGTACATATATTATAATATTTTTATTTGTTTAGGGAGTCTGACGTCGTTCATACTTACTATATGGGCGTAACAATTTGTTTGTTTTTCGACTCTTTCTAAGAGGAAAAATATTTAATTATTGTCGTATATCCACCTTTTTCTTATGATCTAATAAAATATAGTTAGCAACACTTCGCAGGAATTTCATTTCCCTAGTTTGAATTTTCTTTTTGATGATCTATTGAACTTCGAATTTTCGTATCCTTGGGTTAGAACGGCAATCGTTTTATAACATTTTAACTGAATGTCTCTTGAGGTTTTATTTTTCAATGTTTTTCTTATTATTCCACACATTCTCTGGAATCTACTCAGTTTGACATCAAGATCGCTTTCTATTAGATTGACACATTGCAGCTTAAGTAATGAAGGATGCCAACTTCTGATGAAGCAGTAATTTGCAAGTTTCTATGAAAATACTTTATACATTCCTTACTTTCATGCTTAAAATTTGCCCTACCATCCACCTTTTCCCGGAAAGTGGTGACTCAAAGTCTTTGTATTTTTGCACGACAGTGTCATTTTCCTTCATCAGACATAGACCGTTTTAGCCAATAGTTACCAGTCCCTGCACGCAAGTCCACTCCGAGTCCGCTTCCTTTTCTTGCGATAAAAACCCCACTACATACACTTATATGAAAGTGAGGCGACTTTACTCTGTAAATGGTTTCAAATGTGTGTATTCTTCCCGTCGCCTAATGATTCGCTTTAGTACAAGAAAGCGGTACTGCGGAAATCCTTCATCCCGTAGCCCTTTCTTAAAATGTCATCGCTCTTCCTGGTGAATAAAGAATATCTGACTCATTGGGGATCCATTATTTTTACACCATTCTTGTTCATTTGAATTTTTATTTTAGTTTTGGTATCAGAAATGACAAGATAAACCCTTGTTTTAGTTTAATCAATTCACAATTTATTCAATTTATTATCTATTCAATTCACAATTTATTGTTAATATTATCATTACTCATTAACATTATTATTATTATTATCATTATCATCATAATTAGTGCAGATATTTCAACGCCCCCAAAATTTGTAACGAAGTACTACCTTATCACTCATTAAATCGTCCTTTGTGGAATTTTACGTGTCGCGATAACTGCATGCGTTAATGGACTTAACGCCCACACGTCAACACCTTGTATCAGCAAAAAAAGGGCGTGTGAATGATACGGCTTGGTGTCAACAATTCATATTTACGACCGCCAGAAAATTAAAGGGCCTACAAGTAGTGCGAGTGCGAGCCAACAGATAGCGCTAGGGGCTTAAACTGCGTACGGCAAGGCCGTTGAGACAGGCCTCGATGGGGGGTGGGGAGGTGGAGTTGTTTTTTTATGGGCCGCCCCGCTGCTGCCCTGGAGAACTTTGAGCCGCATCGTCGCGGCCGCCGGCCCCTCCCTCCGTTCCTCGCCCGCCCACCCAGACGCTCGCTCCGATGACTGCAGACACGCACTGCAGTGCCCAAAGCTATCGACCTGCAGGGAGGCGGGCCGTGGGCGGGCCCGGCGCCGGCTGCCATGGGAATCAATGGCCCGGCGAGCGACAACCGGCGGGTGTCGTTGAAGAAGAAAAGGGCAATTGCTTGTTGATAGCGATAGGCAACACAATAGTTGAATGCAGAATACAGAGAAGATGGTATATCTGTTCTAAAATAATTATTTTCTGTTAAGGCAGAAATGTAATTTTCTATGTGATACTATGCTGTCAAATTATGTATTAACTTGCACAAACAATTGACCTTTTTATGTGTGGTTTGCAATATTT
Organism: Acheta domesticus; assembly: GCA_031308135.1. Lineage (NCBI taxonomy): Eukaryota > Metazoa > Arthropoda > Insecta > Orthoptera > Gryllidae > Acheta > Acheta domesticus. Next base: position 154,381,379 of record JAHLJT010009436.1, on the reverse strand, counting down.
CTCATAGGTTCACGGATTCGTAATATACCATACAAGTGATAACAGTCCTGCCACGGGCATGATAAGTTTTCGGGTAGAAGTACTATAAATTTAAATATACAAGGTTTGTAGGTAAATTGATTTCACATGTTCAGTTTTCTACAACAATGCAGAGTCTGTAGTGTGAATATGATAATTACTTGTTTCTTTATGAACGAGATTTTCTTATTTTGTTTAGTCTTAAATGACGGTGATCAAATAGACCATTAAGAAATGTTGGAATAATTTTTGTTATATCGACATGATAAGATGGATTTTCCTGAACATTTTCCGTGTATATAACAACAACAATAATAATAATAATAATAATAATAATAATAACAATAATAATAATGAGAACATTGTGACTATTTCATCGGTTGAAGTCTTTTTACGGTGTGTTCAATAATTGTTTACCACTAGAAGTTCCTGATGCAAGAAGTGAAAATATTAATCGTGCAGTAATTGAAAATAACAAATAAATCAAGCAAATCTGAGGACGTGTATGTAATATACTGTAGATGTCTACAACGTACAGTATCTTCAGAACTCAGAGGCCCCTCAGCGAAGTGCGGAACCTTCGTTGTCGTAAACACGTGCGCGGGCGCAAACGCCCCGCAGGGGAAGAGGGGCGGAGGCTGGCGTCTGCGTGAGTCATGAGTCACAGGTCCACCGAATGGAAGTCGCTAAGCGGTGGCAGGTGCGGAGAATTGAAAAGAATATTTACCCAGGTTTCGTCATCGTCTGGGGAGTTTGGGCAGCGGAGAACGCGACGAAGATGAACGAAGAGACGAGGTCAACGGTGCTCAACGGTCGATATCACCAAGCGAGTCGCGCTGGATCGCTGGGTCGACGAAACAAAGACGCGCGAATATTACAATTATTTCAAGAGGAAAATATTCTAATTGCTGTATTTCTGTCCAAATTGTTTGCGCTAGGCTCAACAACAAAAATATCGGGGTGGGGATGTGTGAGAATTTGTTCAATGCTGAAATTGAATCGATGCCAGATTTGAACTTTTTTGGAAATGCTTTCGGTAAAAATAGAAGAAATAATTCAATCTAATTTCTATATCTGAGTAATGAAAAATAATGATGAGTAATAAAAATGAAATTTTTAACTTTCTTCGACTTCATATTCGGAACTCGTACATTGCTTTTGGTTCTTTTCTAAACTGAATTTCTCATTAGAAATGGAGGGCACTCAAAATATTAGAAAATGAGGGTAAAATGTGTTTAATCAGACACATATCTCCAAAATCTCTTCTGCATTTATTTGAATTTTCACTTAAACATGTTCATCGTCCACGAGTAGGCACTCTAACGACATTTCATGGGCATCATCGATGATTGTCTTGTAATGTAACATTTTGAGTGTAAGAAATCGCAGCAAAAATACTGTAAATAGAATTGATAGCATCTTTAATACAAATTCATCAACAACCTTGTTATTAATATTCCCTGTCAAGTCAACATAAACAACAATTATTGCAATCATTTAAGCTCAACTATTTACAGAAATAGTCTCTTAAAGCACATCTTCTCACTTAAACAGCAAATTTCCATCTAAATCACGACCTATAACGATGCATCTCTAGACTAAATTTGACGGTTTACTTTTGATCCACCAGTGTCGCGCTCTTGGGGATTGCCACCCCAAGAACAGTTCCCTAAAATGAACGACACTTCAGCAGTAAATTTTAATATTAACACACACAAACCATCTTGTAAATTCAATATTCTTCTTCACCCTTCTCCAATTCTCTACACCAGAGAAATCGAGGGAGGGGGGAATCGTCTGTCGTTCGATACGCGCAGACCGCAAGCTGACTTGCTGACCAGGGCCATTTGGGCGGGCGCAGTTGGCAGCCGTTGCGGGTACCGTTGGGCGCGTAGGCTGCGGCAGGGGATGGGACGGGATGGGCTGCAGAAACTTTCGCGCCCCTCCGACCGGCCGCCGCCGGCCTCGCGTCACAAGCCGCTTAACAACGGACGCATTGTGTCGGAGGCGGCGGCGGCGGCAAACGCAGGTAGTAGCTCTGCGAGGTGTGGCGAGAGAGAGCCGCACGGAATCTGTCGCTTTTGCCATAAAACAAGAAGGAAAGGAACTAACAAGCTCGTAGAGTTCATTTGGCATGTAAACGGTGAGGTTAGAGGCGTAGTATCTAGGCATTCCGGCGCCCACGGCAAGCGTAGAATTTGCACCCCTGTCAGGATACTTCAAATTACAGTTGTTTTTTTAGGTCGCTTTTTAACATCTTGGTGATATAGCAACGACTGTGATTGCTTTAAGAGTAGGGGGATCACGTAAGGACACCAACACATACAAACATCCATGCCCTAAGGCGGGATTCCAACCCGCGACCCTTCGAGCCGAGGCAGCTATGGCTCTCCAGCCTTACCGACCTCGACTATCCAGGCCGCCTAAATTTGGGTTGTTGTATTTGTTTTATTCAGAATACTCTAAATGCGCCCTAGCATGTGCCATGACTGCCATGTCGTAGATACGCCTTTGGTTAAGCCCCTTTCTTGTCGCGTTATTTTCTCTCTAATAATCTTAAGTGCTGTAAGTGGACTAGTTTATGGTCCGAGACACGCCGTTCTGCATTTTTAGTTAAATCGTGACAAATTTCTTCTTTTTTCCCCTTGGCTCCTGTTTCTCATTACATCACTTCCACCATTCACTCCATTATCATTGTTATCGAAGCATATCATTCCCAATACTCCGTAAGTTGAGTTCAGGTTTAATTGCAATAAAAAAAATATTGTGCCGCAGTGAAAGAGATGCCTAAAGCTGGTGATTGTCTTACTGATAAGCAAAAAAAAATGTATTGGGCTAAGATTTAGGAACTTTTCAGCAGTACCCCACCCCCAAATCTATTGCCCAGAGCAGACATTAGCCGGCGACTAATGTCTGCTCCATGTCCCAGCTACACGATTGTCTCCACTCTGGTGTGCGCTGCGTGTTCCTGGGAGGTGTTGGCCAACCGTCGCTTCGGTCAGGGACCCCGTCTCCGCTCTCCAAACAGGTCCCAAGGCTTTACCAGAACAGTCGTGACAGGTATACGGAACACCCCTTCCCAGAACGGCAAATTTAGACGGGCGGCCTTTTCCGCAACTTGCAAGATTTGTGCTTTGGTGCTGTAGGTAGTTTCCTGTTTCTGCAGTCGGTGTTTTATTCCTTCTTTTTGCATTCAAAGGAAATTGAAGTGGATTTGGGATGCATTGTATTAGAATTCGAGCTCCACAATTTTTTTTAAAGTGTCCATTACTTCTTTTTACTTTCCCGTATATATACTTATATACGGAGTAATATACATAGTATAGGGAAAGTTATGTAATGCTGCGCGAAAAAACGGCGAATTTTCGGCAGAAAAAATTCATTGCCGGGCCCTGATAACGAAAAAGTGGACAAATTCAAGTGAAAAAAATCTCCTAATACGTGATGTAGCCAGAATACCTATTTTGTGGATGCTTGATACCGAAAAAAACAATTGCAAGCAAAACGTCCGTCTGCCTGTTCGTCTGACCGGTGTATGTGAACAACACTAGCGCCTAAACCATGCGATCGATTTTTTCCAAATTGAAGAAACCCCTCCCATCTGGCCTCAGTCGAAGCTCTGAAATTTTGAAAAACATTCAATGAGTAAAATTGATAGGGATAGTGCCTAATGTATTCTAGGAGATGACATAAACGCCATATTGCTCTATTCTTTTGTTTTTTTAAATTACAAGAATGTCATTTTTTGACTTGTCTCTCTTTTCGTTAATATTTACATTAGCGTCGATTTGTTCACATGATTATGAGCATATGTGCTTTAAATAATATTTAAATTTTCTCGAAAACTCAACCGTTTTCTGTGAAAACTAGCTCAAAATTCCACTTTTTCAGAAACGCTCAAACGTCGTTTTCTCAAAAATGGCTCTATTTTTTTTCAGACTTTTCAAATGCATAGTACTAATTGCACTCTTTACTCATAATATGACGTCAAGTTAATTTTAGGGTATTTTTTTGTTTTTTCAAAAATTATACAAATGTAATTTTTTTTAAAGATTTCTCACACCGTTAATATGCACATTTCCAGCAATTTGTACAGAGCATTGTATTTGTGAGTTAATGGGCTTTAAATGACTTCAGATGGAGTTTTTCGAAATCACAAAAGGTTCCTGTGAAAAAGAGCTTCAATTTTCGCATTTACAGTAGCGCTTATATGCCATTTTCTTAAATAAGGCTCCATATTTTTCAAAGAAAATTGCCATTTAGGAGAGGGTTTTACTGTTCTTTAATATTCTTAAAATAATATTTCCGTTCTAGTATTAGGAAACCGGAAAATTAAGAAAATGTTAAAAAAATGTAGTTTGGACGGCTGTAGATGGTAGCTGGCAGGAGTATGTGTCAAGTCCGAATAGCTAGCCGAGACCAAAGGAAATAAAAAACTAATACGGGAAAGACTGGGCCATTCTGCAGCACCGTAGTTTGAATTTCGCAAGACGTCCTCACAAAAAAACAAAGAGGGGAAAGGTTTAGGGCCGTGTTAATGCATGGGCAAGAAGGACCCAGGCCCAGGGGCCTCAAATTTGGTTTTAGGGACCCCCATAGTTCTTAGAAACATTATTGAATATTAATTTTTTCAAAAAATAAAACAAAAAACGTACAAAAAATGCGACGTAAGATTAAACTATACGCAAAAATTGGCATAACGTAGTGATGTGTCGCACGTAGTGATGTGGATAATATTTATATATGGAATATTGCTGGTTGATGCGTTTCAGTTTTAAATTGTACAATTCAATAAAATGTAGTATTTTTCAATGTAATTATAAAAATGTGTTTACATTTTTTGTTTGAATAATGTTAAAATGAAACACTAAGAAATGTTTTCAAAATATTAAAAGAAAACAAATACAATGTGAATTGATAGGAATTTCTTCATATTTCAGCACTGAATTTGGAGGAAAGACATTGCTGAAAGTAAGAATAGAGGGCCGGAATTAACCTAGGCCCAAGGCCCCCAATGCTGATATAACGGCCCAGGACGGGTTGATGAATCTGCGTCGACGATCTTGCCACAGATATTGTTCATTCCCCGTATTTGCAAACACCACCCTCCCATGGCATTTTCCTTCCCCTACAGTAACATCATAATTCAACATTACCCCTCCTCCTCCCTTACTGATACTTATGTATCATACCTTTATAAATTAGGGCAAAGGAAGAAAAGTTTTAGTTGAACGAAAATGTGCGTCTTCAAATGAAGCCACTCGCCGTTAATGGGTTTATCAATGAAACAAGAAGTGCACCACGTTCAATGTTTAAGCGTCTTCATATTGGCGACACGAGAATCGGTGACTCTCGAATAATTTACTGCACGTCTGTCATTTATTTTGTTTTATCGTTACATTTCACGGTCAAGCGGCTCTACGTCGAGTACCGCTCTAGTCGACGTAACCATGGCCTTACGGGCCTCCTTGAGTGTATTACGTCAGGAAAAACAGCGTGCTCACATTCTTCGACTTGTCTGCAACGTCATTCTGAATGAACAGACCGCGGTTTACGTTACGCGGGCAGCAGAGCAGAGTGTTTACTGCACGCTCCACTCTACGAAATTGAAAGTGTTTTCCGACGGATATAATCGAGTTATTTCTAAAACCTGTTACCTCTTTGCTTCCTCTGATCAAAACTGGATTTTGAGTTCTAAGTTTTGTAGCTCAATTGGTGTTGACGCTCTCGTAAATTCAGCAAAAATAAACACTGCAAAAATAAATTAAAAATATTAAAAACATAATTCATATTTTGATTTTTGAAGGTGTATACTAGATATTTCTTAGTGGATGAAATTTTCAAACTTTTGGCCTGAACTCAAACGATTTACAAATTCGGAACTGCGAGGTAGACGAATATACAAAAAAAGGTTTGATTTTCAGTACAAATTGAGCATCTGGAAATGTTCTTTGTGAATTATTTTCAAATAATGCTGACATTTGAATGAAGAAGTTCAGTGACATAAAAGAAACAGGCTCTTTCTCGAATCATAGAAACAAACGTGGAGTTCAATGAAATGACAGTAAATTTTAACAATTTACACAAATTTTGAAACGCTTACGTCATGCAATTTGGTTTTGTCAGTTTTCCGACAAATGAATAATTCCATTTGCTAGAAGGATAACTGTACGAATGTCATTACTTGAACATGCCGAAGAATAAAAATGTTCCAAAATTACGCATTCATTGAATGAAAATCTAATCTTTGAAAGATCATACAGATGAGTACTCATAGTGTAGCTTTATTACTTTTCAAAACTGTTTTCTATTCATGTGTTCGTAGTAATGTGAGAATTATCTCGTAGTTAATATTATGAGGATGCATAAACGAAAGGTCTCGTGATTTGCAGCAACTGTGCAGAGAGGATTTCTGAACACACACACACAAAGTTCACGTATTCAAATATTTGAAAAAAAACGAACGCCATACTGTATGTTGCAGGTTTCTATAGGCGCACGCAGCCTAAAACAAAAGTGGAGCAAATACATGTCTGGGATCTCTTTTCCATTGAACTTCTTTTTTAAAATTTGTTTTTTAATATTTCATTGACATATTTTAGTAGTAACTGAAAAAAAAATATTACAAAGGGAATGAAATTATAACTTCAAAGATACACTTAATAAAAACAATTGATTTTGTGTTAAAAGCTATTACACGTTTCCACATGGCTTAGAGAGCTTCTTGCCCAAATATCGTGCAATAATTTCCCAAATTGTCAGGTTATAAAGGAGAAAATAACGCATTGAACATACTCAAGGAAATAAAATGTTTTATCACGGAAGGTGAAACCTGACGATTCAAAAGTCGAAGGGTCCCACGGCCTCCTCAAGATGTGCCACCTACGATGTTAAAGAGTATCGTAGATACGCAATTAAAGATCATGAATAGTATATTAATTCGATTTAAAAAAAATACTAAACAAATGCAGTTGTTATAAGCAAGTACCTTTGTTTTCTTTTGCATGATACGATTTAACAAACAATTTCTCGTACCCAATAAAACCGAAATAAAAAAGCACTATATCGAAGAATTTTGGAACCATGAATCAATCTTATCATTATTCTGCAGTGACGGAATGTAAGACCATTATAGTTATTTGACTTAACGATTACTAGAAATCCCAAATATATGTAATATGTATCTGTAAATGTCGTTATTTCGCGTTCTTGTGAAGTATTTCAAAATATTTCTTTTCGGGATACATTAACAGCCACTCTTCTTGCAATTCGCCATCCCTATTAAACACGCCATTTAATGTTCACTGTCATGAACGCTCATTGGCAAATCTATAGTACATAGGTATCCTAGAAATGGGTGAATCGCAATTTGTTTCCAATGAAAATCCTAAACATGGCCCTCCAGTGTTTCCGATGAATCCCCCCTCCCCCGTCTCTTCCTCCCCCATCCCTTCCACCCATCCACCCTTACCCCTCCTGTAACTCATCCACGTCCCAATCCCAACCACTTCTGTCCATATTCCCTCCCCAGCAGGAACGTTCGAGTTGTCGATGAATTAATGACACTCACGTGTCAGATTATAATTTTCAACATATTCATCTTTTCCGTGAGTCTGTCATTCCTTTGCTGTGTGCTTCACTTCTGTCATTATTTTATTATTTTTATTTAGAATTACACTTAGTTTTTGTTTTTAATATCACAATGACATAATAAGTCAATTTTATTGTAATTAGATTTTGAATTTTTTTAGGGAATTTATTCCGTCACATTTCAACATGTTATCAACTTCTATCCAATAGTTTTTATTCTGTTTCGTCAATTTATGACATGTTTGTATTTTCGAAATATGTAGAATTTGATCTCTTGAGTGAAATGTTCATTCATGTTTATACTCGTGTAATGTGTCTCGTCTTTGAAGTAACATTTATCAAAAAAATTCCAAAGCACTCGTGGTGTTACCTATGATACATTTATCATGATACCAAAACATCCAAATGAATATTCCACATTAATTTTTTTAGAGATTATGTCTATTGATCTGTTTAATTTTTTATTGTTTTCTTTGAGATCTCTTAAACTCTTCCAAGATTATGCACGAGTTACCCTTCCTCTACTCGTATTATCTCGGTATTTAGATCATACGGTTCGTACTTCCTGATCTAACTGTACAAATCGGGCCGTTACTTTAGGCAGCAGCCTTTACCTCCAAACACTCCTCCCCATTGATACACTATGAAGATTCAACTTTTCTTCTTCTTTTTCTTCTACTTCTTCTTTTCACGCTGTTTTTCTACGTGTTGTGCTTTTTATATGATAAACACACTTTCCACCCACTAAATTGTTTTGCGTATGGTTATTAAATTATAATTTTGTCGCGATTATATTCACGTTTTTCTCCCATAAGTCACGATGAAGTAAATCAGCTGGGGTGTCTAGGGGGAAAGGCAGAAGGGAGACAAGTCCATCAAGCCAGTTTTCGCGTATGCAGAAAATAATGAATAGTGTTTGTTAACAATTTCATTTTTTTCTAGCTCTCATCCTTCTTTCGCGAAAGCCACTTCTGCTCTGATGGGCGCAATGAATTAGGATTAACCAAAAATTAAAAAGAAACATCAAAATAAAAATAAACAAAAGACGAACCTTAAAGAAAATAGATTTAGTCCATGACGATTCCCAAATATTTGATGAGTGTGGGTGCTTTCATAAGAGTCACTATAAATCGGACGATCGCAATGTCTATGATCGTCGTAGACATTGATATAGATGATTGACATTGACATTGACATTGATTGACATTGGCATAGATCGTCAATCTTCGTAGTCATTTATTTCTCTTCTTAGACAGTCACCCCGAAAGATCAGTCTTACCATCATCCACCCAGTGGCAACCACCGCTATTGCGATCACACGACCAGACAAAGTGATGGGATTAACGCACAAGCTCTTCGGATGAAGATGAATAACTTGTAAGGGAGCTTCAGTACGTAAGGTCATTGACGCCCGTCTCAAATTATCTTAACACAGTATTTCCTCTCAAACAGTGGACAGCTTAAAGTTCTTTTAAAAATACAAAGTAAAATGTGACCTTTAATCCTAACTATGTAGTGTTAAAACTAAAGATCTGGCTGAATATTATCAACATTTGAATTCTATCAAAATTGAGTAAACAAAGGGCACGTTAATTAGCATAATCCTTCTCTCTTGGTTATAATAATTATATCCCATAGGAAGGTAAAAACTTTTGCAGAGAGGATTCGGCATTACCAACTATATTTTCTAGAGCCAACCTTCATGTTATCTTTTTCCCCCTTCATTTCTGTCTGGTGCATTAGAGAAGGGGCTCTGAAGGGGTGTGAGGCGACCCTGCGGCGCCAATCCCGTTCCGGAGAAGAAGTGCGCCTCGCCCACCCATCACCCACCCATCCTCCCTGCGGCCACTTCCGTGGTCCCTCGGTACAGTTACGCCATCGCCTGGGGCCCGCGAAATCGAGCACCTCCCCTCCTCGCTCCGCCCTCCTCTCCTCGCCTCGCCCTTCCCCACCCCTCTGCCCGGCGCCGTTATCGTGGGAGGGGCACGACGTGCGCGAGCGAAGTTGAGTGAAGTTCGCAGGCCCCTCTGGCGACGTCGTCGGCTGCAGCAGACGGATGAAAATGGGGAAGGCGCTAGGTCATTCGAATCACCGCCACAAAAGATTTTAGATGAGTAATGTCGCGATACGTCTGATACTTGGAGTGGGTATCCATTCGCTGTCGTTTCATACTGATTGAATCTGTATCGGAAATGACTAACCAATAATTCTGCAAATGCGTTACCACAACTGAGTCTGCACTACCTCTGTCAGGGAAGTCCTAGAGTCCCAACGGAGGCAGGATTTTCGACGCTAGCCATATAGCTCGGTCGAATTCAGCCTTTGTCTCGAGGAGAATTCTTGCGGACAGCTTCTCGAATAGGTGGTTTTCCATGGATTCTGCGTTGAACTTTTGGCGAATGCTGGAGTAGTACCCTAACAAACTAGCCACGGACTTCCGCGATCTTTCCTTGCTCTTCCGTGTCCTATCCTCACCCCTTCTACTCGCACTGCACTAAACCATACATGTCGGGAGTTAAGAGATTGTCCCGGCTGGGGCGGCGCCCCGCTGGTGGGAGAAAATCCCGCAAGCCGACGGGTGGGTCGGCGTCGAATCTCGCCATCCAGCACGTGGAATATCACCACCATTTCCAGCGATAAAAACATTCACTACACTTACGCGCCGGGGTTACGCGATTGCGCCAGTCGATCGATCTGTGAGCGAGGAGTCGACAGGCTGTGGGTATGAGTTCCGCAAGGCAACGGTATGCGAATGCGGTATGGTTGGCATTAAGTTCTGACATGAATCGCGTCTAAACCATCATAATAATTTATCAACATTTACTCCTGTGATCATCATCATCAGCAGCATCATCATCGTCGTCATCATCTACGTGCTGAGGGACAACGACGAATCACCACTTAGCTCATCTGTCAGAGAAATTGAAGACTTCTAAAAGAAAAATACTCGCTTGCCTACTCTCAGTAATGAGTCTGGTACTCATATTTATGTACGAAGAAGCCGTTGCGTTTACGCATGAGCAGACTCTGCGCAACCTCTCGTCCCATAGCGACGGAGTGGATCTCGATTTCTCGGCGGGCCGCTGGCCGAGATTTACCGCGGTTTCTCTAGGTCGACTGGAAACGAATGCACGTCGGCGTGTGGCCTCGCTTGCCGGCCTTCCTCTTCCTCCGCCTCTGCCTCTTCCTCTTCCGCTCTTCCTCTTTCCGCGTTTCATCCATGCGCATTGCAGCGTCGCGTCGCACTTGTCACGTCCGGCGAGCGAGTAGGTCTGGCGCTCGGCTGCGGCGTTCACTGTCGGAGAAGCAACCTGTTAAGATTATTCGTTCGTGTAGTTGGGGATGCAGGGAAATAACAGTGCTGAATTGAGTCATGAGGGGGTGGAGAATTTTCCAGGGAGCTCAGTTTCAACGGCTTCCTACCGGAGTGTTAGTACGAGTAATATTGGTGGTCTTGCCTCGACAACAGTTCACTGATTACATGTTCCATGTAGTAGAATATTGTGAATGATCAAATCGTTTCCTGCGACAGGAATGTATACGATTTTCTCTTTAAATTCTAACCTACAATTGAAACGGGGAATTTAAGGATGTTTTCACATTTGGTGCTTTAACTGCAAATTAATTAGGCTCCTTCAATTTTTTAAAGTTAAATTAAATTCTTGATAAGGGGAATTTCTCCACGAACAATATACAACTTTCTATTAGCCGTTTGGTTTCGTTATCGATGAAACCGCGTGCCAATATACACTTCCAAATTTGCCTTCCACAAAACCACACACTTTCAAAAGAATACCACAAATGATTCACCCTACTTATCAAATAGCATGAACATTGTAAAAAACACTGATTGAAGTTCGAGATATTTCATTGACTTGTTTTCCCAGACCAATAACCATATGCTCTGGAATGCTGGCACAAATCGAAAAAATGACGTTTTGAGAAGCGTTTCGAGTTTTTGCTGGCGGTTGAAATGGAAGTAGAACACGCTTAATAATTTGTCGATTATGGAGTAAGTATTTCTAAAATGCTTTATAGGAGTTCTACCTATAATATTGTGTAAAATGTTAAGCATGTCTTTTAATTGTTAGTAAACCAAAAAAGTAGCACCGACTCAAGGAGGGAGACAGTTCGAGAAAATCTAATCCATTTTGGAGCACCACTAGTGCGGGCTGTGCCCCTGTTCCCATTCATGAACGATAGGAACCATTGTACAACCCACGATATAATCGATGGTCGTGCCACATGCGTTCATTTCAGATCTTATAAATAAATTCTTTTTCGATTTAAGTTAATATTTTTACATAAGATTGATGTGGTTGTATTTTTCGGTGTCATGGAGCGATACTACTTTCCCAAGTGCATGTGGTAGTTGATTCGAACATTTTTTTAAACCCACAATCCCTTGAGTTTTAGATCACGGAAAGACCTACGATATAAATGATCGTCAATACAAACAAAGCACAGAAACCATGGTAAGCTACACAGACTTTGAGAATTCTCCACCAGACGGTGACTCGTGTGGATATACAGCGCTAATTAACTTGCGTCCCAGGTTATTATCTGAGCCCAGCTAAAAGCGCAGTTATTTAGCAAGTCCCAAATCCGTTCACCTTTTCATGAAACAGCTAACACTCTGCTGTCCTAATCGCTTGCACATTCAATCGCTAGCAACGGAATAGTAGTTATCTCTAGTTCAAAAAGGATAAAGAAGAATGACAGAAAAGAAAATTCAGTTTAAACAATCTAAATAAAATCAAGAAATACGTTTCTGTCAGGACAGTCATTAAGTAAACAGTGATATTCACATTATATCTTCGAGCGCCTACATCAAAACATTGATCCCTTTACAGGTCAGGAGCATCACTGCTACATCCACAAAAACAAGAAATATAAAATAAATAACGTCGACGAGCAAGTTACGCAACATGCCGGCAAAAGAAAAAAAAATAGCTCATCAAAGGGAACGGTTTCAGCGAACGCGTTCCGTTCTTAAGGCGAGCCTCAGTCCCGACCCGACTCAGCGTCTTTTATTTATCCTCGCGCCTCCGTGCGCCGCGCCGCGCCGGGTCGCGTAGCGGTAACGAGCGCTGGCGGGCGGGCCGGGGCGGGGCGAACCAAGCCACAGCAGGCCGCGTCGGGTGGTGAACCGGAACAGAACACGAAAGGGAATCGAAAAAATAAAACTCGGGCTCCTCCGATACTCTATCGAAAAACAGTGCTATTTGAATGTGTTAGTGAGGTGAAGTTGGCGCTGAGTATGAGAAAGTGCTCATATCGGTTCACAAGGAATGTGACATCTCAAAAATCATCATTTTTTGCACCAAGTAAGGAAACACACCTAGAATGTTGTCTGTTTTAAAGATACTGGAAAATTGTACAAATGTGCATTTTTAATTATTAATCGTATATTATTAATTGTGTATGATTAATGGTATATTTTGTTTAGTAAATACGCTCTTGAGAAAGTTCACATTTTGGTAGACAGGATCCAATTCTTTAAGAGTTTGTCTTTCAATAAAAGAAGAAAAGGTTCTGGTGAGGAAAAATCTGTGTTTCCTGAAAAATGGCCGTTTTTTAGAGTTATCTTTTTCCTTGTTCCTGTAGAAAACACTGATTTTCCTGTATGCTTGTCGGGAACTTGATTCTCGGGTTCACAACCAAGCACGTTCGGAAAACTAGTCGATCTTACTGGGGGGGGGGTGAACATGCAGATCGTGTTGAAGTTGTAGTATTATAGGTGATTCAGATAAGTGTATACAGCTGATGCTCATGTAGATTCATCATTGAAACTGTCATAACTAATAACTCATTTCGCTGTTCTAAATATATAAGACGACGTGAAGATGATAGATTCATTTCGATCGTGTCTCTTCAGTTGACTCAGGTAGGGCAAGCAGATCCGGTTAAGTCACTTTCAAAGTTAGATATTTAATATATCAAAGTCTTTGACGTTGTATAGCTTCATGTCGGGCTGTGGAGATGGTCTACTATATCGAGCATTTTCCAATGTATTGTTGAATAAAACTTTAATATCCGATTCAAGTTTTACCTGTGTTTAGCAAAAAACATTGCAAACCTTAAAAAATGTGACTGGAAAACTGACTTTAACGAAAATGGGATGCATTAAGCATACAGTCCGTAAAATTCTTTCGCTTTTCGTTTCCTAACACGTGCAGATTTGAATTTTTACATGATCAGAACACACAACTCGATAAAATATAATCTTAGTCCTAGAGTTTTGTGCGAACCAGTGCCTAAGTAGTTAAAAGTACGCATCAGAAGCTTCTATGTTTTACATTCGAGCCCCAATGACCCCAATGACAAATGAATACTGTTATCTAAATAGCTGAGACGATGTCCACTGCCTGGATGAGTGTTTTACACACCGGCTACTGATGTCGATCGTTTCCAGAATTTCTTTCAATCAATTCCCAATGAATTGCTGGACAGTATACTTGTAATTTGAACAGGCGGCGGATCGCGCGCAATCCATCCTTCCCAGTCCTGGCCAACTCCCATCATTCCCTCCCTTAGATCGAAAAAAAGCCTATCCCTCAGCACATAGTGACACATGTCTTACGACATCTCAAAGGGTAAGGACTGCGGAAGGCCAAGTCTTCAAATGACCTGATGCGTACTGCAGGAGGAGGAGCCTCCTGAGATGTGTATCCGACCAGTCAGACGAGTGTGGAGCGCGTGCCAGCGATTTCCCTCGTCGCCTGCGCAGATGGGTAGAGAACTATGCGCAAGTGCTTCACATTCCACCGGCTTGCCAGAGCTCGTAATTGAAAAGCGCGCTGTGGTAGTATGGATGATGATTCTTAATAATCTTGACTGTGGTGAATTTTTGATTGATTAATGATTTAGGGAGATTAACAGCTAAGGTCATTAGTCCTTAATTGTAGTTCATGTTTTAACGCGGGAGGTGGCAGTGATCTTCCCCCGCTGGATGGCCAGATACGGCTCCGACTTACCCTTAGCTTGCAGGGTTTTCCCTAACCAGGTATCTCCCACCAGCGAGGCCATCGTCCCAGCCGGGACTGTGGTGAAGTAAATGAATTTTCTTAATAAATATTTGTGGTGAATCCCAAAGATTAGTCACTTCCTATAAGACATGATCTTATGGTGAAGACCTTGAAAAGTGATTTATTTTCAACAATAGCATAAATTGAAATAATTTAATGTTATTCGGGGAACTTCAAGTCGTTTGTAAAATCTTATCCGATTTTTCAAAATATATAATTCTGAAGACAGAAATATTTTTATAGTGTATGTCTAAATGACTATGTACTGTAGCACACTTACATTCTCTCATGAACATTCAACATAACAAATGTTACAAATTCTTTTCAATGAAGTAGCAACCACACGCCTCTCAATGTCTATCAGAAGTCGTCATTCCTTAAATTCAAGTTGAGGTTATGACCTAACAGTTTCCTCCCCCAATCTTCACGAGCGTCTAAAATAGGACTATCACAGAACACGACTTGACTGATACGAGGTGCCCAACGTGTTGAAACGAACGCGTAAACATTCCTTCCCCACTTCCTAATATGTTTTGTTCCAACAAAAGAGGAAGATATCGAGTGTCCGGTGGTGCTTGTATAGATAAAAAGGTATTTACCGAGCCATGTCTGGCCTTGTGCCCCGTCCACCCCCCTTGCGCCTTGTCCGCCGACAGGGGCCACTACGAGCTAGAAGCGGCGGCCGGCGGCGCTCTCCGCCTGCCCCTACATCCACTTTCCATTTTGCTTTCGGTGTCCCACCTCGAAACCTCAATCACGCGACGGCCAACAGGAGATAAGCCCCGGCCGCCCGCTGCCGCCCGCGGCGAGCGAGAAAAACGAACAAACGGGCGGACAAACAAACGCACCGGCGCGGAGCGGCGCAGCGCGGCGATGACCTGCCGCCGCGGCGCCCGCCGCCCCTGCGTAGCGGCACGGCGTAAGACATACAGGTGTGCTCACTCCCAGTCTACAACTGAAGCTTATGTGAGGCTAGTTCTCACAGTTCTCGCATATAAGCGCTGCGATCTTTGGGTCTCATTTGGGCAAGGTCGTAATCCATTCACACAGCTCTGTGGCCAGCTGATTTCTAATTTCAAATCAGTGATTTGTCATTTCGCGGTGGAATTGGTGAAGTCTAAAGCGAACAGTTATGAAAATGGGTAGGAAATGTTATGTAAAACTGAGTAATAGCTACAGTTTAAGATGTCATCTTAATATGTGTATCTTACACCGCGACCCAAACCGATCGTGCAACCGACCGTACGGACAAGCGAGGAACTAGCCTCAAACTGGCTAAAGAAAATTTGCCCCAAAGATGGCTAGTTAATACACCTGTATATCTTACATCGTGGTAGCGGTATGCGGGTTGCGCTCCTTCCTCCGCTGTCCGCCGCGGTGCAGCGCTCCGTCGCCTTTCCTCGGGTCCGCCCAGCTTCTCCGCAACGGCCGCACCCCCTGCTGGAGACGTCATAACAGCGTTACTTCGAATAGATTTAACTGAGGGATTAGTGATTCCGGGCGCGTCAACTGCTAAGTACCGTAAGTGTAGGGGATAATTTCCTTCGGACGGTGGCGGTGATCTTCCCCCGCTGGATGGTGAGATCCGGCGCCGATCTACTGTCGGTTAGCAGGGCTTTCCCCAAGCAGGTGTATCCCACCAGCGAGGCACCGCCCCAGCCGAGAGAAGCTCTAAACTCCTGACTGGTCTCCCGGCATGTTTGGGCGTGTAGTGTACGTTAGTGTGAGTGTGTGTAAGTAAGGGGTGAGGATAGAACAAGGAAGAGGAAGGAACGATTGTGCACAGTCTATGACCCGTTTGTTAGGTTTCTTCTCCGGCATTTGCCTGGTGTTGATCGGAGAAACCATAGAAAACTATCGATCAGAGCAGCCGGTCGCTATAATTCTCCTCCAACGACAGAACTCGACCTAGCTATGTAGCTAGTGTTGAAAATCCTGCCACCGTCGGGACTAATCCGGTCAGAAACAGTGACATCAGCAGATAAGCATTAGCTACCTTGATCACATTTCGTACCTCTCCGTCTCATGATATGCACACATTGGCTGGACCAGCGACGAAAGAATCCTTTCGATAGTCTCCTAAATTCTGTGTGTTTCCCTACGCCCAACATTCCCCTAGGGTTATCATTATTCCTGTGCTCATCTCCAGCTTCGATCTTTACCCTCAGCCGATCCGCCAGCAGTCACCCGCTTCCAGGAGTCCCTTTCTCCAGCGACGAGATCTCACCCTCATCCTCAGCCCCTCTGATCCGCTAGCGGCCATCCGCTTCCAGGAGTCCCTTTCTCCAACGTCGCCATCTCACTGTCATCTCAGCGCCCGCGGCGCTCCCCGCGCTCGGCCCCGGTCCGGTCAGGCGCTGCATTCCGGAACTCGGGCGGCGCTGGCGCCGGGCCGGGCGGCGTCTGCAGCCGTGCGTCGGTGCCGCGCGGAGGCGGAGGCGGACGCGGCAGGTGGCAGTGGAAGTGGCGAAGAGAAAACGTGCGCTGCTGAAGCAGGACGCGAGCGGAGCGGCGGGCGGCTCCAACCATCGGTGCCATGCAACCATATACTCGCTCCTGTCACATGATCAATTCTGTCACTCGGGCACGCGAAACGAAATGAGAGGGAAGAGGCGTGTTCGATGGGTAACGTGTAGATATTATTATATATAAATATATATATTAAAGCTCTAAAGAGAACTATTTAGATACTCCTCCTATTCGGCTCCCAGTGAAGGGTTTTAAGCAAGTGAAATATCAAAAAAGAAAAGAATTAAGAGTGGAGGTCACTATATGTTGAATAGATCACAGTTTTCCTTTATTAATAAATAGCTACGAAGTTTACTTTGTTTGAAATGCGCGGTTGAAAGGGAAACGGGAAGATTGCGCTATGCGCAATTTGTCAAGGTGATGCGGGAAAGAGAAGAGCAGTTGATCTTGCTTAGAGAACATCGTGTTTTGTGATCGTTAAAACGATTGTTTTCGAATATCAATTTTAAGTATTCAATGTACTGTCTTATATATCATTCTTGTGCTATCTACGAAAAACATCAAGGAGGTGAAGAAGTTCTGAATATTATTTGGAAATTGTAGTATGCCGTACATTTTGTTACATACATTAATGTAAGGTTGATAGCTGGATTTCTGTTATTGGCAAAGGAAATATCCATGTATATACGTGTAAAGATCTTGGTAAATATAAAACATATATTTCATGGATATGCAGTATTTTCTGTCGTAACTTTTCTACAGCACTTCCTCCTGTGCGATGTGATCGCAAGGGTTTAGCTAGTTCCCATTGATGTTACAAACGTTGTCTAACTTATGATGGGTCTGTGGCACTCCCTATTACTTTGTCATTCCTCCAATCGAATAATGTTCGTATGAAAATAATTTATTTATTCAACTGAGAAAAGTGTACTTTAAAATTTCTAGTTAAAAATATTCTTTACATTAAATATAATTTGATTAAAAGTTGGTCTGTTGTGGTTTTTAATTGAAAGTATGATAAAAGTGAAGAGCGCGCATTCCTTCATTTTCGTTGATAGTTTCTTCGCCTTCGACGTGCATGCCTCCACTTTCAATTTCTGTAAGAGAATTCATTTTAATAATTTCACAAAATTTCATATTATTTTAGGCATTATTGTATCAATCCTTACAGTTCGCTTTGAATTGAATCTTCGTAAACTAAATAGACTGACTTGAGAATGTCGGAATTTCCACGCCAGCAATGTAATCTTGTCCGGCGATGTCATTGGAGAATTCTGGAAGCCGGCTTTTCAGAACAGTTATGTCCGTCATTTTCTTCAATTTATTCCAGGCGGATGCTAAAGCAAT
Organism: Acheta domesticus; assembly: GCA_031308135.1. Taxonomy (NCBI): domain Eukaryota; kingdom Metazoa; phylum Arthropoda; class Insecta; order Orthoptera; family Gryllidae; genus Acheta; species Acheta domesticus. Next base: position 154,362,927 of record JAHLJT010009436.1, on the reverse strand, counting down.
ACCTGTTCGAGTAGAATGGGTCGCGGACTGCATGCGATGCTTCGTTCTTCATCCTTTCCCTACTTTCCTGAACGCCGTGTGATACACTGCAAATACGCGCGGACATCAAGTCAGTGCTCGAATTGATATGTAGAGCCATAGAAAGAAGAAAAAGAGGCGAAGGAATACTCCAAGAGTGCTCTCGGTATTAGGACAGCTCTGGCTACATCACTGACGTCATGTGCTTCGCTGGACGCATTAAGAACCATTAAGGTGTTTCAATTGGCAGTCGCAGCAGTCGGCACAAACAACGTTCCCGCGAACAGGAGATTTATAGAATCCACTTCAGTAGACCTAGAAATCTCTCAGGCCTCTTAACACTTCCTGGGCTTTCTCGGCGTCCTTGGGAACTTTCCGATCGAGTGACTTCGTGAGATCAGTTAGAATTTCTGTATCTAAATGAAGCTGCGATTTTTGGTTGCACACACCACTTTCAACAGCAGATCATGTCTCTACATCCATTAAATTTTATGGTGTATATTTAAGAAATTTATCTTATTACATCGAAATTTAAAATAATCCACAATTCTTTCAATGTGGCATAATTAGATTTATGCGGAATAAAGGAAATGTTGAATTAATGTGAAAAGAAGTGAAAGAAGGAAAATTATAAGTGAACGAAAGGTTAATTTGCTTCGATTATTTTCTAAATATCAATATCGTAAGAAAGAATAATTCCTACGATCAGTATTTGTGATTGTGATACGTTCTGATAATCTACCTATATAAGGATCACGGTAGTGAGAATTTTGTATTTCACGTATTGGTATTTTATATTGTAATAGGATCAACTAATATTCGGATTTATCGAGTCATTACTATTGTGAGTGCGAAGCGTTATTTTTCATGTTCCATTGTTTTCTGTCTCGTATAATTTTACCTCTATAATAGAAATGTTCTTATTTCATAGAGATATCCTTGAAATTGCTAGTTCGTGATGATTCTTTACGTAATATGACTCTTTATCTCTCATGTCATTTAATTCACATTGACCATAACTTTCAGAAATGAAGTAGAAGACTTTTGTCGTAACACAATAAACCACATGGTCAGGTGTAATCCTTCAGTCGGTTTACTTCGAGACATTCATAGAAGACCACAACATTACGATTAACGGCGCGGATGCCGAAGGTCGTTAAGTACGTAAGCGGCTGAGACAGCTCGCTTGAGGAGGCTCGATACAGAAGTCTCCTATTAAGGAAAGCCATTTCCTCGGGGGCTCTCAGTCTCTTTACACAGGAGCAGGAGCTCTTTGTCCGCGCCTGTTTCATTCACCTGTCCGGCAAACGCGGGCATATCCTCATGCTCTCATCGCTTCAGAGGAAGCAACCAGCTCCCCTACCTGCTGCATTTTATTCCCTCGAAATACGGTACAGACAATTTCTATTTGTACATTCAGAATATTTAATAATATTATCACAAAATTGTGTCAAAAATACTTATATTCCATTATTTTAAATAATAGGTCCTTAATTAAATAATAAATATGTACATAATTAACTTATTAATGATAAAATAAGTAAAGAAATATTGCAATAATATGTGATCGATACTATGTTGATATTGAATGAAAACACACATTTACCTCACAACGTTACTCGTGAAGCTGAAATGTAAGGTGTGAGGATAGGACAAGGATGAGGAAGGAAAGATCGCGCGCGGTTCGTGGCCCGTTTGTTAGGGTACTGCTCCGGCATTCGCTTGGTATTGATCGGAGAAACCAAGGAAAACTATCGATCAAGAGTAGCCGGCCGCTAGAATTCTCCTCCATACAGCGACTGAACTCACTAGCTATCTAGCTAGTGTCGAAAATGCTGCCACCGTCGGGACTCGAACCTAGAACCTCCCAAACAGAGACACTGCAGTAACATCAGTTGATGTCATGAGCCACCTCTCCCTTATGCCCTCCTGAAAATGTTTGGACTTACGAGCTTTCTACCGAAGGGTAACGACGAGCATGTGCCCTATTTATAAGGCGTCTCGCTTCCTCCACACAAGCACGTGCTCACCAGACAGAACTCAGACCGAACGCCTCTGCCGCCGCGCCGTCATCTCGTGGGCGCGCGTAACGGCTTCTCCGCCTCGCTGCCCGCGCCGCCGCCCCCTTTATTCCCCCACCCCATCGCCACTCCTCTGCCACCCCGCTCGGACTTCATTCTTCCCTCGCCGCCTCGCTTCTCTCAGCCGCCACACAGGAGCGGCTCAAGACAGGCTACAAAAAGGATCTCCATTGACCTCGAAGTACCGGTTCCAGAGAATCAATTTTCGATAACCGGTGTGTAAAATTTTGCGTATTAAAGGTGTGTGTTTAATAGTGAATGCAAATTCAGTTTAAAGTATTTGTACTGCGTGTCTATCAAATAAACTTCTCAGAACCCGGAAATTCGCTCTCTTTAATGAGTAACATTTGACTAATGTGGGACCTAATCAATGTTTTTACTTACTAGCTGAACCCCTGCGATGACATCACACAAAAAAGAAGAACAGTAGGAAAGGTATAAGTATAATCACATATGCGCCATACGGAAAATCGAATACTCCAAAAATGTAGTTTCATGTCCTTATTCTCCAAAACTGATGAAATAAGAGAGGTTTACAAATTCTGGTAATAATGGCAAATTTTGATAACTTAATAATGCAAGCATATCCTTATATTGTGCTTGTAATTGTATTATGGTTGGCCGACATAATGAACAAATTTCGGCAGATAAGAGTTCATTCTAAAAAGATTTTAATATTTTATTACTATTTAGTTTTTATACAATAAAACCGGTTAAGAAGAACAAGTCGTAACACATCTAGGGCACACATACCTTTCATTTAAAGAGAAAACATCACCGAAATTTTGTTGAATATAAAGCAAAACTTTAACAAAATGTCTAATAGTGTTTTAAATATATAGATTAGTACTTCCCTAGTGTTTTAAATATATAGATTAGTACTTCAATTTTTTCCCATAAAATTTAATGTTACTGCTATTACTGTCTTTAAAATGCTTCAAGCATCCGCCGAGAGTAATTCATTGATAATGAACTCGCAAGATTTCTATTCGAGGGAAAATCTTATGACGAAGTTTTGAATTGCTGATTTATTGATAAGTGACGTCAGAGCGATTATTCAGATACGGAGGTAATAAGTATATTTAATTGTGAACTCAAACATTCCACTTCATTCTCTTACCAACACTCATTTGCTGTCTGACGGAAATCACAAAATGTATTATTTTGGAGACGTAAAAGAATTCTCATATTATCTTTAGAGTATATCACTGTTTAATTATCACTATACTTTTAAGTACTGGACAGTTTACTAATACGTAGTCTGCTTTTAGAAAAGTTATGATAGCTTGAGTGACCTCTTGAGTTTCCACTTTCTGGAACTTTTATTGTCTTTGATGTAATATTGTTTTTGAATTTCTTCTGTTTCTTCCTCAGCTTCTGCCCGACCGTTTTTTCTGTTCATAAACCCTTTTTCTCCCACACCCCACGAAAGAGATTTCTATCAGTCATTGCGGTCTTGATATCAGTTCCTAAATTCAAAGTGCGTCCTCCACTTCTCCGAGTTCTTTGCATACTTTTGCTTGTTCACCTTCAAACTAGCATATTAAGCAGAGCATGTTTTCACTAGCGCACTTGTTTTCCGTTCTTACTCTATAGAACACCAACATTCCTACACTTACACTATTGAATAGTCGCTCTTTCTCCTAAAATGCCTTCCGATTTCCTCGTGAACAGACGTTTTCTTAACCTCTCATTGGGCCCCGCGTGGCCCTCCCGCCGGAGATTGCGCACCCCTGCGTGCGCCGCCGTTGCCCGCGCGTGCCGCGCCCGCCCCTGCGGCGCTGCTCCACGCGCGCTGACCTACACTAAACTTCCTGCCTCCTTCCTGCCTGCTGGCGCTGGCTGCGGCGCCCCTGCACCGCGCGGAGCCGAGGACCATTATCCTCAAGGGCTCCTCACCACAACCCTAGAGTAAAGATGTACCTCTTTAGTCTATGTCACAACTTTCCGCTCTTGGCGGTTTGCTAGTGTCCTCAGTGTTGTGTGAAGGCGGCTCCACACATTCGCTATTCGGCGAACAGCGAGCAACCGCTCGCCGAATCACGATTAGTGTGGATGGATCGCTTGCTATTTGCCGAGTGACGAACATAGGGCGCTCGTTGTACCCACCGCGTGTCGGTCTTTTGGACACATCAAAGGGTGCGAATATTCACTGAACACAGCAGCTGGTCGGAATCGCACGAGCAGTAAGCTCGCAGCTCGGCGAATGCCGAATGTGTGGAGCCACCTTGAGATGGCGTGAACTGTGAAGCGCTGTTGACGTCTCGTAATGGAGATTTTTAAGGGGCAAATGTTTTGACTCAAACATACAAATGTAAAGCTGAAGGTTTAAAGCCGGGAAAACAACGGAACTTTTTTATCAGATTAATGGGAGAAATATAGAAAAATAGAAATACTATTCAGACGAGGTGATCTGTTAGACAATCGTTTTCATTGTCTTGGAAATGTATTTTATTTTTAAGATGTTACGCATTTATGTTAATCATTCGATGTTGCGCCCAAAAATATGTATTAGTGTTGAATTTATGGAGAGGTGGAGTTTTTGTAATATACGTCAAGTCCCTTGTCAATTAAATTTTTCCAACATATCTTTATCTCTCTTTAGTATTGTTTGGCTGTAGTGGCGTTGTTTGCAAAGTATACGCTCAACCAGTCGCTAAACAAAGCGGTGGGTTTCCGAGGCCAGCACGACACTGACTTCTGGTTTCGCAACCTTGACACACGCGTCTTACGACAGATCTACTCATGTTTACCTCTTGCATGCATGAAAAAGTACTTCTGGAGCACCAGCGTTTGGAGTAACAAGACGGATTGTGTGTGTGTGTGTGTCAGTTCACAGTCACAGATTCGCAATGGCCAGGTTGTGTCTTACACAAACGTCCCACCCTCTCCGGGACGCGATCGGGTGATCTTGTGCATAGACGAGATGACTCAGGGCAGACAGCCATGTTGCTAGTGTTTTTGTTTGTGCAGAATTTATTGCGAGAGTTTGTGTGAAGTTCTGCGTAGCTGGATACAAAAACCATAGTTATGAGTCACTTACATGTGGCTGAGGTTTCTGACTGACAGTTCATGGAAATACTGCGTCTGCGGGAAGAGTTACTGAGTTATGGTACACAGTTACAACTAGAGATAATAGTAAGTTTGTGCTCATCATGAAGTAAGATATAATACGCAATGTTAGAGCAATATCAGCATACGATATTCCATCTGATTTATCGAGTCTTGAGGGACAAAGGTGAACGTTATTTTAATGGAAATGATCCAACTTGTTATGGCATGACATTGTGGCATCCACAGGTAGTCGCATAAGGAAATAAATGTGAAATAAAATAGTAGTACAAACCAATAGAATGTGCAATCCAGAAAAATTAGGGACGTAGTTACACGCAGTAGTAGCATGCACCACGCAGTAATTACACGCACCATGTAGTTACACGCTGTGCATTAACCAATTGACTCCTCAAGCCCTGAACCGTGGTACTGGGCATCGTAGACACACATCATTTTGGGACAGCCTCTCATTTAATACATGCATGCCGTTAAAATTATAATACATGCATACACTCGCTGGACTAATTGATTGTTAATGATTCCGAGCTTGTCAACTGCTAAGGTCATTCGTCCCATAAGTGTAGTGACTGTTTTTTCCTCGGGAGGTGGCGGTAATCATCGCCCGCTGCATGGCGAGATCCGGCGTCGACCTACCATTGGCGAGCGGTGTTTTCCCAACCAGGCATCTCCCACCAGTGGGGCACCGCTCCAGCCGGGTCAAGCTCTAAACTCCCGACCGGTCTCTCGGCATGTACGATAATGTGGTGCATTTTAGTGTGTGTGTGTACGTAAGGGGTGAGGATACGGCGAGGAAGCAGAAGGAAAGATCGCGCGCGGTCCGTGGCCCTTGGTCCGTTTGTTCGGGTTCTGCTCCGGGATTCGACTGGCGTTGATCGAGAAACCACGGAAAACTATCGATCAGAACAACCGGCCACCAGATTTTTCCTCTAGACAGCGACCGAACTCGACCTAACTGACAAGCCAGTGTTGAAAATCCTGTCATCGTCGGACTCGAACCTAGGACCTCCCGGTCAGAGGCACTGCAGTGAGTAGTTGATGCCTTGAGTCACCTCACAGTGAACTCGCCGGAGTCAAACACGCTTTCTCCTGCAGATAATGCTACTAATGAAGTGGTAATTACACAGATCCAAGACAGCCTCATCCCTCGTCGATATCCATGGTCTCTTACAACGATCGATAGTGTGCGACACCATCTTCTTATATAGTACCGAGCGCTGCTGGGGGCGCAAGGGCGGTTGCTGGGGAGATCCGCTGCGAGAAGTAAAGGTGTCACGGCCCTGCGTAGAAGGCGCAGCGCCGGTGCATAGAGGTGGTGGCTGGCAGCCCACATTCACTGCCGTTCAATGGGTTTGTGTGTCTCGAGCGGCGAAGCGCAAGTCACGCCTTCGCCTGCACCGCCGCCGTCGCTGTTTCTTCCGTCACCTTTTCCTCTCTCCTGCCACTTCCTCCATGACACTCCATGACCACCCTTGTTCTAAAAAAATTGTTTGTTTGTTGTATTTTAAATACATGTTTCAGGATTTCATAAGATTTTCAGAAGCAAAAATTAGAGGTTTTATGCCGTAATGATTCTTCTATGAATATAATTTATATATTAATACAAATACGCTAAGTTATGGCAGTGTTGTACGATTCATAAGACGTCATACTCACAAAACCCAGTACATGTACTACTGTTGAATAGGAAATTACCCAAGACGAAAAATGTAGATTTTTTTGGATTATGCTAGGGAACAAATTAACATGTGTAACTATGTGCAATTCGCAATACGTGTTATTAAGTTGCATAAACAACACACAAATGCGTGCGACCTAGGCCCTTAAAATTCGCTGGAGCTCGAGTTATGTAGATATGTTTTTTAGCTTGTAATCTTGAAAATGGGATGTTTTTGGACCTTCGGGCACACCCACTTCATTGGACCTGTGATCGGAAAAGTTGAAAATCAAGAGATCTATGTAAAATTGAATGTTTATCCTTGTACAATTATGCTGTAATGTAGGTGATGCCCAGTTCACAGCAGGAACTCAAGGAATCGAGAAGTATTCGAGGGAACGGAAGTCAGGGGACCGAGAGCTTTCTTTCTTTATATGGAGAATGTGTAACAATATATGAGTTTACGAGAATAAATTACCACATTCCAGTAATGTCAACATTAGAGGTACTTTTGTATAAAGAAAAATTTAAAAAGAGTTAAAATATGAATTTTTCAATATGACTGATGATTAGTGATTCCGGGCGCGTCAACAGCTGCGGTCATTCGTCCCGTAAGTGTAGTGCACTTATTTGGTGGCGGTGATCTTCCCCCGCCAGATGACGAGATCCGGCGCCGACCTACCGTCGGCTAATGGGGTTTTCCGCAACCAGGTATCTTCCACCAATGGGGCACTGGCCCACCCGGGACAAGCTTTGATCTCCCGACCGGTCTCCCGGCGTGTGTGGTGGTGTAGTGCATGTGAGCGTGTAAGGGGTGAAGAAGGGCAAGAGAGAGGAAGCAATGATCGTGCGCGGTGAATGGTTTGCTTGTTAGGGTTCTGCTTCGGCATTCGCCTGGTGTTGATCGGAGAAACCACGGAAAACTATCGATCAGAGCGGATGGCCGCCGGAACTTTCCTCCAGACAGTGACTGAATTCGGCCTAGCTATGTAACTAGTGTCGAAAATTCTGCCACCTTCGGATTCGAACCTAGGACCTCCCGATCACAGGCTTTGCAGTGGCATCAGTTGATGCCCTGAGCCACCTCTCCCTTCATAACATTTTCAATATTATAGATATATAGAGAGAAATAGTTTATTTAGCTTCGTCGGCTATTTTTTTACATGAAATACATATTTACATACATTGCATACATCTATATGTATACTCTATTAATCATTTACAAAATGAATTTTCTACTTTTATGTATTTTATAATTTTTCTTTTAAATTCTTTGATTATTTATCCATCATTGCTCTCTCCCAGTTCCGCCTCCGCGCAGCTTGAAGAACCACGGGCTTCCTCCTCCACCGCATTCTTCCCACCCGCTCCGACCACACCCTACCTCGCTCCGCTCCCGCCCCCGCCCCCGCAGTCGCGTGCCTGCTCGCCGCTTCTCTTGTGGCCGTGCGGCGTGGCGCGGCGCAACGCACGCCCCTCGCCCCGCGACCCAATTTCGGGCCAGGTGGCGCGCCGCCTCACTCTCACCGCCGACGCCGGGGAGCCTTCGCGCGCACGACCGCCTCCATTAAGCGCATTGCCCGTCCCGTACTCCGGTTACGCCGGTTTATCCAAAACGATTCGACCAGCCACTTCCCAGTCGATTTATGCGGTACGAGCGACTGTCAAGGAGGAATTGCCTCGAATCGTCTGTATTCAGTCAGTTCTCTCAGTCGTTTCTTTCTCGCATTAACAGTACTGAGACATCGTTTCCATCGAATATATGGATACTGGATATAAGTCAAGCAAATATGCATGTAGTACATGCGTCCTGCGAGATCACAGCTTGACGGCCAAATCGTTGCGATCTATGCCTAGGACGCGGGGTCTCCTGGACCACAAGCCAAGTATATACACACGATTGAAAGAAAAATCCTTCTTTTTTGTAAAATTAAATTTTCTGATGTATTTTTAAACATTTGAAACCTTATCGTGTACTGTATGGATAAAAAATACGGGCATATTTTTTAAAAATAAATTGGTTGCCTTTTAAGAAATACGTGACATCGTACAAGAAGCCCTGCATTGTTCCAGGATAAGCAGTCAGTGCATGTGGGGGCAAGAAGTACCTCTCGCCAACTTTAACCTTATTTTTGTTTGTAATTTTACCCAATTGATTTTGTTTAATTGCATATTGACTGCATTACGTCTAAAGAAATATTTCCATTATAAATATCGGATCTTCTTCATTCCAAACCAACAATTTTGTTAATTATTTTTATTTAAAAAATATGAGGGATGCCGGATGTGAATTAGCCTCCCTCCTTCGAACACGTTTTGGATCCGCTGTTGTCCACTACGGCTGCATTCTCTTCAAAGCTGGAAACACGATCCTCATATTTCATTAATTAATTAATTAATTAATTTAACTACCCACAACATGCCAGACCCCTAATTACAGTAAGCATTACAAGAAAAAACAAAAATAATAAAAACAAGTTTCAAATGAATTCACAAAACTAAATCACAGAAATCCAACTACAAGAATACATGTTTTTGCAAAAATTGATAAAAGTAAAATAAACTAAATCACAGAAATCCAACTACAAGAATACATGTTTTTGCAAAAATTGATAAAAGTAAGATAAACAAAAATGGAAACATATCTTCAAAACAGTCACTACAAAAAAGTAATAAAAATGAATGTAAAATGACAATATTTACAAAAATGGAAAACACATCTTCAAAATAATCTAGTCTTAAAGGCGAGCTTAAAATAATACATCCACATTCAGTGATCATGCAATTTTTTTATCTAAATTCTGTTTATATCTTAGAAAAGAAAACTGAAGTCTAAATTCCACACTCTACTGAATTCACTGAATATAGAAGACATTCTCAAGAGTAGTGAATATTTGTGGGATGTTGTATTTGACTTATGGAAATATAATAGTTCTCGTCCTCTTAAATTTGATACTCGTGCATTAAATGACAATTGTGACAGCACTTCATTGTTATCTGATAGACCCTTAACTATTTTAAATAAAAACAATTGTTCAGAAAAGACTCTTCATTTTGCAAGAGTAATTAGAATTCTTTAATTAAAATATTATAAGAAATTTTATAAACAGATTGCTTGAACTTTTTGTAATATAAATATCTCGAGAATCATTTTTGAATTTTTTCAATTTGGTTACCTAGTGATATGCAATAAGGATACTAAATAACTGAAGCGTATTCTAATCTGGCGCGCACAAGACAATTAAGGTGGGTATTAAACTTGGTGTCATTGAAATTCTTGGTATTTCGAAAAATAAAGCCAAGATTTTTTAATGCATGCATTTAGTTATATTAAAGATGTGTTGATGGTAAGTCAGATTATGCTGAATAGTAACACCTAAGTCTTTTACAAAATATACACGTTCTAATGATTCATTAACCGCTAACAGTTCTATCAGATTCTCTGTCACACAATCTCATTTTCAGTAATAATTGTGAAGAAATTAATAAGGTATACATTGCGGTGTTTATACGAGTTGTGGATATGCCAAAAACGATGATATGCCCAAAACGCTCTTGTAAAAATACTTCGCAGAATGACCTCAATCTACCATCGGATGACAGTTCAGGGTTGCTCAAATGGCGCTAAAGCGATAACAGCACGAGGAAGATTAATTTTATCTGTTGTGTCTAGCCGGTTACAATTTCGGTAAACAGTTCAAAGCTGACGTAAATGAGTATTACATTCCTGTTCATTTTTATTAAATTATTATCACGTAATGCTACTTGAATAACGGATAATTAAAGAGTGACTTACGTTACATAGAATATCAAAAGATTATTCCAATATATCCTTTAGAGTGAATATCAGTCTTCTAATACATTCTTAGATTGAGGTCAGCTTTTTAAACTTGTAATATTAAATTAGCCGGAATTATTTTGTCCTCCGTACGATTCGTATACTGTTCGCTTCGTTTTGCTCGGAAAAGTTCTTTCTTAGTCACAAAGTCAGTGATTTTCTGGACAATAACACGAACAAAAATGTTGCATAAGGAAACATTTTTGGTTAGAGATGTACAAATTATCTTTCTTTTTTTAGTTAAAACAGTCTTAATTATGCATCTGCTAGACAGAACACTTAATACTTTAAAAGATTTCTCGTAACACATACTGTATAAGGAATCTTTAGAGATCTCCTTTCTTGGATTTGTCTTTACAGTTATCATTCTGTTGCTACTTCTGAAAGTGTTACAAAGAAGTTGCACACAAGTCCTCTTCACCACTTCGCAAGTGATCCATTTACAAATTTATTTAGCCCGTTTAGTGTTAAGTCTTCTCAACTAAAGGAAGAAAAGTATGTCTCAGCCTTGACAACTTTCCCCTGTAATTTTACGATAATGCGTAGCAACTGGGTAAACTGGTGCCTGGCATCGACACTTTCCCCAAATCACAAAAAATCTGCGACGGGAGTAATCAGAATAGTGCAGTGGACTCACGAGGTAGAGTGGTGAATCTCTGTTTTTGTCCATCAGAGGGCGGACACAGCATTCTCAAAACGTGTTTCGAGTCTAATTTGCACTCATTTTGGCTCGAACGTATGAAATAGTAACTGTTCTATATGACGGCGTAAAGTGTAAGAATTCGAACATATACACCCCATAATTTTCTGTTCTAGATCTTTAAATGAATTGTTACGTACAACAAAACACGCGTATCCTTTTGCATTTTAACTTTAAAAAGAATTTTATAAAATAAAAATATCTTAAAAGTAGGGTAATTAAAATGTTCATTCTCCCCGAAATTCATTGAAAACCTCGGATTTTGACAGGCGAAAACAATAAACTTCTGGTGCAATAAGAGGGGGAAAATGCGAGTCAATTAGAAATATTTAAGGTTATTTTTATATTTCTGATTTTTAATGAGATGGATTCAAGATTTTAAAAAATGTTTTCTGTTGAACCTTTTTTCATGGGCCTTGTTCATTTTTAATCGACCCAAATAGAGCAGGGTGGGTTGCGGCTCCAGTTGCTATAAGTACCGTAAAGTTGTCGGTTCCATGTAAGCCATGTATGTATTCAGTTTCTAATGACTGGAAGTAAGTGGTGCACGAAGAAATTCTACTGCGTGTACCATATAATCATTTAAAGCATGCACGTTGTTAGGGGGAGGGTAGCTTGCTAGAGGATTGAGATATTTCCACAACAAAAAAAAGAAATTCTGACAAATGTGCATCAATTCGTTGTTCTCTCTTTATATCATTGGATACGTTCATCGACATAATTTGACATCTTGTCATAAATAAATTATAAATATATCAACCTCCTTCATATTTAGCCGAGATGAAAATGTGTGAAAATGTTGTGACCAAACTCCGCGAAATGTTACGAGAAAAGGATTATTTCTATAGACGTGCACAGGGGCGAGGGCAGGGAGGATATGCCCCCCTTAAAAATCGTCCAAGAGGTCCCATAATATTACGTAAAAACCTTTTATTTCCTGAAATGCGTTAAAGTTCCGATTTTACTCTTTTAACTTGGAAATTTCGGGAATTGTAATATGACGTTTGGGAAGGACGCTCTCCAAGACATTCAAGCAATCCTGTAAATAAATCATGTTCAACACAAAATAAATTGACTTTATTAATTGTATTACCGAACTTAAAATTTGTTCTTCATGTAGTGTTTCATTTCATTATTAAGAAAATGTCATACGTAAATTAAAAATGTTTTTGGTTTTATTTATTTAGTGAAGTATGTCAAACGTAAATTTAAAATGTAAGGCAAAGGGGTCTCGGAAATGTATTTTGGCCTATCTTATATTGGACTGCTTATGACTAATTCAGTTTAATCGTAAATGCTTTACGCTAAATACGCCTATTCAGCTACTAGAACCTCACCTCCCACTCCAACTCACAAAAATGTAACTCTGCCTATAGAATTCTGACTGGAACATTTATTACCATTTTGAGATAGAATAGAGATGGGGAGACTCATTTTGGGGTTTCTGCTTTCTTGTTTCGATCCAGGCTTCTTTTGAGCCGTGAGCTCGGCTTGGCCTCGAGTATTATTTAAGCAGGCGTGCATCATGAGCGTCTCTCTTGCAGCGTCTGGGATTTGACTCGCACTTTATCCACCAGAAATCGGTTCCACTGGCAATTAGTAGTCAGTTGTCTGATCAATGCGTAGTTGTCGTATCAATGTAGGTCTCGTTAGTATGTGCTATTTCTAAAAATATTCGATTTTGCCAGGCACCGTACCATGGTATTCGTACATGAATCTCACATGGCGCTATGAGCACTGCGAACACATGGGTTTTAACCCTCGACTCGGGTTTAGGAAACCACTGAGCTAGCCTCCTCTCCCTACCACTGGAAGTCATTTGATTAGTGAACCCGACGGTTAGTTCTGTAGTACTTTGTCGCGAACCCGCCAGGGAGATCATTGCGAGATAAATGAGGGATCAATGCGGCGGCAGCCACACGCTTACGAGCCGGGTTTACTCGTGCATGACCTTCTTAAGAGGCTTCACTGTTGTCAGCCCAATCGAAATATAATTCAGCAGTGCCACACGTCGCTCAGTGAGTGTGCCGAACTGCGGATGACTGACAGCGCTCTCTGTTCTCTTTTTTTCAATTCATTTATTTATTTTTTCTGAATTACATCGTTCAACCTTTCGACTCTACAGATGATTGGTGACTTATACTAATCTTAAAAAGTACGAGTGGGGAAACTCTGTACTCTCTGCAATTGCACTGCGCTGCGCAGCCCGGAGTCGCCATCGCCGCGACCTTGTGGCCGCGTGATAATGGCGCCCATGCCGGGTTTAGCGTCGCGATGCCCGCTGTCCGACCTCTGCTGCGGCCACTTCCGCTCGCGGACCGGAACCGCGTCTCGGCGTCGCGGTGGCGTAACCCATCACCCTCTCTGTTTCGGAAGAACTAACTTGTTGCAGGCACGGAACTCGAGGAGGGGGAAGGAAGCTGAGGCCCCTCCCGAAATACAGTAAGTAACAGTGTTCTATGTACAGTCCATAATTTTCTCGAAAATTGTTAATTTTTAGTGGAAAATTAATACTCTTGAAAAATATATTACAAGATAATTGAATAATTCCAGTTAAATAAAATGTAACTTTGTACACCTAGACGAAACGGCCTTGAATTTGAAGTTTACCAGCACATTTTGTTGCTTGGAAACCTTCCTAACGGTTAGTTCCCGAGCGACTAAATGTGCTGGTTAGTATTAATTTTCTACGTAAAATTAATATTTTCGAGCAAAGTATGGACTGTACAAACAAGACTGTTACCAATTGTAATTAAGACCGCTTAATGTTAAGTTGAGTCTACAAATAAATTGCTTAAAACTGTTTTGTTGAGCGTTCTAGCACACATACGGGTCCAAAGAATGGACTCTTTATAAGCGAAAAAATCTACCTTGTAGCAGGAATGTGAATCCGGAGAAGCACGAGGTGTCTCTGAATGAAAATAAAATATAAGAAAAAGTTGCGAAAAGAAAATCCTGCTAACGAAAATCCTGGTTGTTGAAGATAATAAGACAGAAGAAATTGACATGAACTGGACATTTCCTTATACAATCCACCGTAATTCAGTCCATCTTTGGAGAGAAGATCAACGGCTAGTCTTTCACCAAACCAAAGCACGAAATTGACCGTACACATCCCATATGACATTAAAGACAATCGAGGAAGCTGGATGTAGTTTGTGCAAAGATGAAGAGAATGGCTGAGAATTGGACACTATGCAGCGTCAATATCGTCAATATCGCCTTTAGCCCGAGGTGATGAAGATGATGATGAAAGCGGTTAGTTAATAGTTATGTGTTTGGATGATGCAAATGATAGTGAACTAAACTTTTCCATGAACAGTAAAAAAATCGGATAAAAAACACACCATTTTTTAATGATATGAAAATTAGTTAATTTTGAAACCAGAATTTGTGAAATTTTGCGCAAAAACATCTCCGTCAGTTTAGTTCCGACTGTCATGCCCAAAGTTCGATTGTTGAGATCTCTCTGAAAGAAAATTACGACTGCGGCGCTGTCCTGTCGCGTGTGGGTATGACAATGAATATTTATAAATTGTCATTATCTTGTATATTTTCTAAATACTCACCATCTCTTTGAAATCTATGGATATAATGACATAGAAATTTTGTTCGATTGGGTTTATAATATATAGATTTTTTCGATTAAGAAATATTTTGTAAATTTCATTTTATTATCTGAATATTGATCTTAAAAAATTCATCGTCATTGATCGTTAAAAATTCATTTCATGAATAGAACGTTTAAGCTATATAAAATCGCAATCTTTTTACTCGTAAAAGATCGTTGAGAAGTCAATCTACAGGGGGTGTTAGACTAATGGGTGAAATTCGTCACGATTATGTCAATAGTAAAAATCAGGATGCGTCAATAAAAGTGTAGTTCTGTTTCCGTGATCCGTACCCGATCACGTTTTGCTTTGTTGCTGATTTGTTCTAATTACGACACAGTTTTCTCTTCTCGTTCGAAGGCAAATTTGCCCTTCCCGGAGGCCAATTCCAGGTACCCTATTTGTTTTCTTGGGGGGGGGGGAACTCTTAATAGGCACTGCTTTTTCACGACCGTAATCTAAATAGATATGATTATGTTAAGAATATGACAGCTCTGAAGAAGTCCATGCATTGCGTACACGTCTTATTCACTCCGTTTTACACTCCCATGTTAGGTATCAGTACTTCTCGTTTTGTAACTTCCCTCTTTCAAATTTTAAGGTTGTGTCACCGGATCCGTTTAGTGTCCGGATTTTTGTTCCGGTTCACCAGAAACTTGAATTTTCGATTCCAGTTTCGCGACGAATAGACAGTCGTCTGAAACCGATTATTTTAACTGCAAGTACAAACAGTTCCCATATCACATGCAAACGTATCCTACAATTAGCTGTATCAGACCTGTTACTAGAGCTTGGTGACGTAAAATGTGAAATTAATTCTTGACCAAACAAAGAAGCAACTTTCGAAATATTATAAAGAAAAAATGGAGTGAACTGAGACAAACCTGGGATTGGGATCATTCGTTTACGCAATGAAATTTATTTTTATTTAACATGTTACCATTAATTGGCGTAACTCGACAAAAATCAATTCGATAATGGCCGTTGTACTTCCATTCCACATGCAGCTCCCAAAACGTCTAGAGTTTTCGTTTACCTTCCTTTATTTTGCAAAATTGCTTAAAATGTTTATATTCGAATTATGTATTTTATTCAAACAATAATATTGTGCAGTATCATATCTACTGTACATAAATAATATACAATATAATAACAAATTTGTTTTTTATTTAACAACAATCTACGATGGACCCCCGCAAAAGGATCGGCTGGATCCGCCCCTGTTCTATCCAGGTTTAATCTCTCGTTTTACATCTTGTCTTTAATGTCGCACCTTAAACATTCCGTGAGTGAACAGTGGCGGTGACGTGATTCGTTTTGCAATGGCCGGCGATTCCTTCAAACCACTGTGACGCAACATATTTGAACAGCTGTGCCCCGCAGCTGCGATCGACTTTGCTCCGGCACCTGTTGCTTCCGCACGCCCTTGAAACAAACAGAAGCATTGATCATGACTTTGTCAACACCTCTCTCTAGTCACTGAACATCTGTTTTGTGTATTGCATGATCCGTGTTGTCGAAACAGAAGATCAATGGCCTCACGAGGAAATGTGGGAAGATAAGTATACTTGGTGGGAATTAGAAAGATACTTTCGTTTACGTAAATATTTTAAAAAAAGCAAGGCCTTTGGCACTTTGTCCATTAGCGACATTACTAATAGAACATAACTCTGAAATTTACAATCCAATAAACTTAAGTCTCCTTGGTCCCTGTAAATGGCACGACTTGTCTGGGAATGCACTTGCGAAGTGACTGGCTGATGAACAAGTGCACCACATACCGAAGTACAAAAAGAAGAAAAAATGGAGTTGAATAGTTTTACTAACTAGTACGCAGTAAACATTTATCGCTTGTAAATACTCTCAGGGTCTTTGCGGGAAAAACCGTACACTACTTACGAAATCGAGTCATTTGAAACTGAACAACATGTTAACGTGGCGTAACATTTTTGCCTATTTAGTAAGCGAAGGTCCAAATTTGGAAGATTAGTAAGTCTGAAAAAGTGTCGAAGTACTGATAAACATAGCAAAACTGACGCTTTTTAGTCAGTCGAAAAGCAACAGTTAAAACGTCGGGTCTCCTGGATTTGGTGAGTTCCGAATGCTTTTTAAATTGTATCAAAAATCATATTATTAGATGCTTACTACCTGGACTGCTTAAATGAAGAAGACGTTGTGAAACGTATCGACAAAGGTGGATGGTTCATCGCATAGACAACCCCTTCACGTGATTAAATAATATAATGAACCATTAAAAACCGTTGGAAATACTACTTGAGAAAAAAGTAGTGAAATGAACAAGCTTGTGACATGCCCTCTTGTTTTCTGGAGGAAGAGGAGAAGAAGGAGAAACCAGACTCCAGATCTTTACTCTAAATTGCGTCGATCTTCTTTTTGCTTGATGTTTCAGAGACACACGGTGACACTGACAGCCATTTCCCTGCAATAAACATTAGTATCAGCCACTCCTAAGACGGCATTTAACCCTTCTACCACCAAGACAAAGTGAACAAATGAAAGAAAAGGTGGTACAATCGCTTTGCAGTGGAGCAAGGGCAAGCATAAAGCGAAGGCAGGGTGGTAACGCATGCCAAGTGTCTTTTCCACAGCACAGCTGATAAGAACAAGGAAGACTGGTATATTGTTGGTGATTAGATTGTTCTTTCGACTTCAGATAACTACTAGCCAGTGTAGAAATTGGCATGGTCGTACCTGGTGTAAATGACCACTATCAACTCTACCTTCATGAACTCGACACTTTCCACAATGTAAAATACCTACCAGGATAAAATTCCTGTTTAAAATAAATCTCATTATTTCTAGGACAAAGCAATGAATGTCATCTACACCCAAGCGTTTTAGAACTCTATTCAAAAATGCCCAAGCTACCAAAATGAAAGAAAAGCGTCGGTGTCGAGATTAGGAGCACAATTTCTTTGCAGACATTCGGTGCTTACTTTTTCTTCCGTTGTGTTAGGAACGAAAGGAAATTTAATTTTCTGCAGTCGCAAGCGGAAATATTTTGCCCGCGACGATTCCTCCACGTGCGCGTTCGTAGACGAATCAAATGTTTTATCACGTACATCAGTAGGAAGAATGAATAGATGTATAGATAAGTACATAAAACAAGTAAAGAAGTAAATGAAGTTATCGTATATTGAGAAACAAATAACTCGATTGCAAAAACATCCATTAAGGATTAATTGTAATTAGTAGAGAGCGGATTTTTATGCCCTAAAAAATTTTGAAATATCCTTTTTAGAATATGCATTTATGACCTAAAAATTCTGAAATATGCATTTTAATATGCAATTAAAATTACAATATTTCATTTCCAGTATAAGCCTTTCTTGATAAAATTCAGGAGAAGCATGCTTGGAAAGAAAAACAATTTTTTTTGTGCGAACGTAATATAACTTAGCTCACTTCTCGGAAGAAGTAATTGAATTAATATACACCTTAGTGAAGTACATTGTAGGTCTTCTTTCACTTTTTCTGCCTGGTTTAAAAGACATATCAAGAAACATCCTACAATTGCGCAATTATTTTATCATATAATATAGAAAGAAAAAAAAAGAAATTGTGACAAGCTTTTCTAATCAATGAACGCTCACAAACAATTACATTATATGAAAACATGAAATGTTTTCTCTTTTAACGAAATATGCTAAATATGCTCCCGTAATCACGCGAATATGCACGAACAGGAAAAATCGGCCAAATATGCGCAAATATTAACCTACACAGCATCCAATTCTAGAATGAAAAGTCATGTCTAGAATGTCAAGATATGTCTAGAAATTTCACTTGGCTACACCCTGAAGCAACGGACAGAAATATGCAAAATGAGGCGACCTCGCCCGACCGCCCTGTTCTGTCCTCCCCCACTCTCCTAAGCCCCACGCCACTGGACGTTGTCACACGTGAGCTATCGCGCAGCTGCACGCGTGGGCATGGCTGAGTCGCAGAACCCGTCTGCTCCACATGCAAATTGCGCCCTTGCGCTTTGTCAGCAGCGTTCGTCCCGAGCCGTCTCGTCACCGCCCCCGTCCTTCCGTCGCCGCTCGCCACTTCCGCTCCGCCATTACTCTGCGAGTCCGCGCAGCAGAGAATCGGACCCCAATTGCCTTCTTCCGGGTTGCTTGTGCAATTGTGGAATGGTAACCAGGTTTCGGGATCACCGTATTGACAGGGTGTACAGTGTTCCATTTTGTACGAGGTTGTTAACTCTTCAGCCTCGTAAACAACGAAACAGACCTTTTGTCAAGACTTAATAGAAAAAAATAATGTTCTTAATTTCATTACTTGATGTGGGGTGCATATGATGGTCGTTGAATAAAAAAAATATTCAACATACGGTAAGTATTGTAATAAGATCTTTAAATACGAACATCGGTCAAAATTATACCCATTTCGTAAAAATTCCTCTGTATCATAATTGTCTTTTAAATTTCACTATTCATCCTGTGAAACTTGCCAGACTGAATTTTGATAGTAGTTAATAGGAGAGCATGCTTATTATTATAATGTTAGTTACATTACGAAACTGATCATTCTTCTTGATAGTAGTCTATTAAAACACTTGTACGTACGTCTCAATCCGTAGGTATGTCTCCTTCCGATACCGTACTCAGTTTCGTTAAGTTTAACTGAGACAATGAAAGTTGCAAATTCAAATTAATGATTCGAGAAACTGGCAGAAAACAACTGAAAATAACTTGCTCATCCCACTTTCTTTCAGTATTTGGGGAAGTTTAAAAAATTAAAAATATACAATGTTTACATAATGATTTTTACAAAAATATTACATTTCACAAAGTCGTTCGTGTGTGTTCATATTTGTTTCGTGCAGAATGAAACAGTCAGACCATTGAGAGTTAATCAGACTACTGCCTTAGTGCTTGTGACTGATGTATCGAATGACTGTTACAAAATAGGTCAATATTCAAATCATTTAATTTTATTTATTTATCTACTTATTTATTCATCTTCCAAGACATCGGATATTTAGCAGAGATTTTTACAAACTCGGCTTTAAAATTAATTGTTTGTGAAACGATTAAGTTAAAAGGCAATATTAATAAATAACAAGGGAGCTACCGCCAAAGACGTTGAACCTGTTACAAAATTCGTGAAAACAGTCGGTAATTGAAGATAACGGCGAGTTGCCATCTCTATTTTTTTTCATTATATCAGCGCTTGATTATCGGGAAAGGCCAGCACTGCGGAGTAGTTTGCATAGAAAGTGGCGTTGTGGGACGCAAAGCCTTGGTCATATAGATCTCATAATTCCATCTAGATTTGCTGGCCACTCCGTATGATGGTAGCCTAAGGAGCTCAACGAATAAGTTTGTATTCCTCGGGCATTAGACGTACGGAGTGTTCTCACCATTCTCAAAGCAATTCTAACCAGTAAAATGTTATTTTCTTTTTCGAAAACCAATAAGTTGTTGATCCCAACATGCTGTGCAGCTAATAACTTCCCCGGATATCAGATTATCAGCTTCTGGGGTTTTCTTTAAAAAATGGGATTTATTAAAACAGAATCGAGTTGAAGAATTACCTTCTAGCAATAGTACTGTGCCTAAACAACATAGAAAGTGCACGTAACTATCAGATAATTTTGTTTCCGAATATCCATTGCACCAGGCAGCGTCACGGCCATTCGTTCAGTAATAGCGTAACACTCTGAAACTTAAAACCACTTTGTATTATGGTGGCACGATTCGCAATTACTCCAAAAAGGAGTCCATGTCCGATAGAGCCAGAATTGTAGAAAGAACCAGAATTCTTTGCAGGACAGTAATTGTATGTACAATTATATTTGCCGAATGATCTAGTAGATCAAATTGCAAATAAAGCAGATGTAAAAAAAATGACCGGTAGAGCAACCTGAACATTAGGCGTCTTCCGAACTTTCCACTAAACTGTCCAAATGTCAAACTTGACAAATCGTTCTACTATCGAACTTTGTTTCCAATTATACAAATCAGGCCTGGGCCTAAGTTCTAGTATGAATTGGGAATCAATAATCGGACTGGCATATAGTACTGCGAGAACATAAATCATAGCTGTTTGAAAAATACAAATATCTGAGGAATTTAAACAATCTACTCTTATTTTTAAAAAATCTACGTAGTGGGTTCTTTTAGTCAGAGAAATTTGTCTTGTTTTTAATTTTTGTACATGTAATATTTGAAATAATACGAAGGTCTCGATATTTGCAACATATGTAACATCTTAGTCCAAATAAAGAATTTCCTTAGTTCCTTTTAACATACTCGCAATATTAATTATTACATTTTGTATAAGAACTGGAATGCACGTGAAGCAAATGATTCCCTGAAAAACATTTTGTTTTGTACTTTACCAAACATTATCCCAAAATAAACTGGTATATGAACTGTCTTATTTTATTAAAATTATTTGATGGAGTTATCATGATTATATCATTTCTACTGTCCCCGTTTTGTTTGCTATCAGAACTAAGCATAATGGAATAAATAGTTTTTTTGAACTCTTCCTCATTAAAATATTTATATTTTTTAAATATTAGAGCTTATACTAATTATAAATATTTATATTAAAGCTATTTCATTCTTTGGGGAAATTTGATAAAGCTACATGTTGGTATTATTTTGTTCCAGGTGAGTACCAGAATTTGTTTGCTGCAGTGTCAACCAGTGAAACGCACGATCTGCCGAGCATTTATAAGAACAGTGTAGTAAGTCGTTCAAGCAATTTCACAATTCTTTACAATTTATAAAATATTTTTTTTGAAGTGATGAATATTTAATACTATTTAATTAAAAAAATATTGGTGGCAGGATTACCCACATTTTCTAATGAATTCTAATGTAAATGAATTTAGTCCAGAAACTTATCTCAATATGACGATCCAAATATTGTGAACGTCTCACGTCTGGATTTTATTAAAAAGATGGAAAGTGCTGGAAAGTTGAAATACAAAGCGAAGAAGTGAGTTGCGCAAATCATTGGTTGAATACAGTTGACGCCTGATTTTCGTTTTAATCACATAAATTTGTTTATCAATAAAGCAGCAAGATGAATTCATGAAAAAGTAAGTTTTTTGAGATTTGAAATTCCTGTAATGCCATTAGTCAAAGAATTGGTTGCACCGACACTACTATCGGGAAAAGATCTTTTATTTCATTTTGACATCAAAGATATATGATTTCTCGCATACTCGTTTCTTGACGACTTTGTACTGCAAATGTTTTTCGAAGAGTCAGACTACGGGTCTACCTAATGCCCAGCAAATTCATCATCTAACTTTGTCTTGTACTTTGCTGTGACAGCATTTTTTTACTAACCCTTTAACACCAAAAATAACGGATTCCTGTAGTTTTTGTGAATCATCAGTTTTGTCTGTTTTGACTCTATCTTGCTGCTAAGAATATTTAATAATGCATGACATTATAGTTATTTCATGTCCGTCATTTTCGTTTATTATGTTCATGAGTTATACAAGTACATGGTTTGGACGAGCGAGTTTATAGAATTTGAATTCTTCGAGAGGCATTGAATATTACCTTATCTGAAAATCGACACGATGTATGATTGGATCCTGTTTTTAAAAGGTGAGAAATTGACGAATTAGGTGCATTTCAGTTATCTGAACGAGTCACTTTAAGTTGGTACTCGTTCAGTCAAAATCAAGTCGAAAAATTGTTATTTATTTTATGAATAAAAAATAAAAATCAAATTCTTATTCTACTTGTAAAGAATGGCCGTAACCCTTCATAACGAGACAATGTTTAACGCTGACGGTGTGACTCGAACGAATCCAAACCGGAATCGACAGAGATCGAGGATTGTGGGACTTGCCCAACAGCCTCCAGTATCCATTTTCTGCTTAGAATGACGAATAATCTTGCACTCTCTTCTTGTACAGTTACACAGCCTTCACCTTTTGACTTTCACTTTTCCATGAGCACCTCCAATACTCACTTCTCGATCGTGACCATTTCAGTCTTGCGAAGTTCACACGAACAAAAGCAGTGCAAGTGAAGAGAGATCCGGAGTATGAAAAATCACATCGCATCAAAGAATTAACTCCCCAAATGTGAGTAAGAGTACAAGTGTGCGTTTAGCATTCAATGTTTTGCGATATCTAATTTCTTCCAAATTACCATTCTGGAAAACAGAATGGGGACTTAACCTTTGTCTATCGTATACGTAACATATTCGGGCAATTAGGACATTTACATCTGAAAAATTCCTTGAAAAACCTTCATTCGTTTACTTTATTTTAAAGAACATTCCTTTTTTCTTTAATGAAAAAGTCTAGAAGAAGTATTTTTAGCATAGGTACGTGTGACTATTTGATTCCATAATATTATTCGAGCTTCAGTCCCTCCGATTTATAGCGACACTTAAGTATATTATTTACACATCATCACTTACCGTATTTTCTGGAATATAAGCCCTTCTTTTTCCAAATATTGCTCGCAAGAAGCAGAGGGAGGCTAGTATACACAAATATCTCAAAATATTTCTGTAGGTGATTTTTTTCCAAACAGTCTTTTAAAAGAAAATAATATTAGGATTAATGATTATTGCAAATAGTTGTATTTTCATTCTGACATCCCGACTGCAATTTTCTTAGAATCCACTGACAATGAAAATTGCTGGGAATGAACATTTTTAAACAATATTATTGCTACGAATAACATACGATGTACATACCGAGCTTTTTCAAAATTTTCTTCCAAAAACCGAGGGAAGAGAGCTTATTCGCGAGGGAGGCCTATTCTCGAGAAAATGCGGAACTCATAATCGCAAAGAATATTCGTTGGTCCATTCTAAAACATTTTAATCCATTTGCACGGAACTTGGTTCATTCTACCTTTATTGAATTGAATTGAATTGCCTTATTTTCCGTGGCGAGACTCAGGCCATGAGGCCTGCTCTTCCGTCTAACCACGCAAATTTCGCTATGCTCCTTTCACCAACCAGCGGAAAAAGAAGGTATTCCATGGGCGACGAAACAGGCGTTTTTGAATTTTGCTCAGAGGCGTCATTTAGGCTTGAGGATCTTTTTCATACAGTAAATCTACTAACATGGGACAGCCGGCTTTACTTCCCCTTTATTCGGCCGTCTCAGCGCCCGGGTGGGGCATGGGCCGCCCGCGCCCCGATTGCACGTCGCGACGCGACAGCGCGACCGGACAGAGGCTCGTGGCCCGGGGCCTGGCGCGCGCATGCGCTGTCGTCCATGCGGCGGCATACGAACGCCCGCATTAGCCTCCGCCCGCTCCCACGCGCCCAGACACTGTTACGCGGAACAGCCCAGCTTTTTTATTCGCCGCACCTCCCCGCCCGCCCACCCGCCCGACAATTCAACGTTACGGGAAGATGCTCTCGCACGGGCTCTGCGGCGTTTACGACTGTGAGAGAGATCCGGGGCTGTCGGCGTTGTTGAAGGCCGCCGAAGACACGAAAAAGGTGGCTCATTTAAAGTTTGCTTTTTATCGTTTTGTTAGTAGCACCAAGTACCGTGGATTGTTAAATGTACACGCTTATTTTGAAGTCAAATGTGCGCTGCAAACATTTTTTTTAACTATTACGTTTAGGCGTTGATCTTTATGATATTGTATGCCACTTTGCGAACTAAAATACCTACGTATATCTAGATTTTATTTTGATATGATCTTTCAAACTTGCGGGAACCTCAGATTTATTCCCTCTTAAATTTTCTTTTTTCCAAACACACTCACCTGACTTTATTCTTGTAGCCAATACAGATAAAGACGTGTGTTTTTAAATCACGTGTAGAAGTTTTCTTGTCATTAATTCTCATTTTAAAACAAAGTGTGATGAAAACACTTAGGAAAAGGAATTCTGGATATCGGATCTCAGGGCACATGTCAACGTTTCAGTCATCGTTATAAGTGAATGTGCTTACAAGCCACATTGACGTTATCATACGTACGTTTTCGCATACTTCTGTATTCTTCTTCTCACCAAGCGGATTTTCGCATACTTCTGTCGCATTCTTCTTCTCACCAAGCGGATTTTCGCATACTTCTGTCGCATTCTTCTTCTCACCAAGCGGATTTCAAGGCAAACGCTAATTTGCTACACCCTTGTTTTAGGCATATGTTATTTTTACCTATTTTATTTTCTTGGGCATTCTCTACAGCATTCGCTAGTGAGATGCGAATTTGAAAAATATTATTATTTCTCGGATTATTTTCCTAAAACAATTTTTTTTCTTTTTTATCTTATGTTTCAAAAACACGTATCGTAGGATTCGTATCTAATAGGCTAACAAATGACGGGTAGACTCTCCCTGCATGGAAATCTACAAGTGATGAGGGCCACCCTATGCCTCAGGTTTCGGCAGCGCCTTGATACGGCTTTCCGTGCCGAATAGAACCTCCGTCGTCGCTGCGTGCGCTGTGAAAGTCCACGTGAGTAGGCGTGCTTCGGTTGATAATGAGTAACGGTAATGTGCATGGGAAGGTGAGCATACAGGTCGGGGGGGCCCTAAAAGAGTAAAGAAGAAGAAGAAGAGAAGAAGAAAGAAGACGAGACAGATGAAAATATAAAAATGAGAAAAAAGATTCATGAAAAAGAAGAAAAAATAGGGAAATGGGAAAGCAAAAGAAGAACCATTGCATTCTAATTATGTTTCTCTAATGCAGAAAGAACGAGCACAATCTGAAGATTTAGAAGGATTCAAGCTCAAAATAGTAGCAGAATAATACTATGACATAAAACACAACAGTCAATTTTTCATTTTTTCAAAACAGAAAACTAAAAATTACGTATAGATGTTTTGTCATTACCGAGGTTGTATTACAGTTATTTTCCATAATGGAATTTCCCAGCTTAGAATGTTTTACGTAGTACAAGCAAAATACATCGTCACTAATCTTAGATCACACACTGTTATCGGCTTTTCATAGGGTTACTAACCAATTGTTACGTCTTCTCAATCTTTCAAGCAGAGTCTCTTAATCTTTCTCCCACCACTCT
The DNA here is from genome assembly GCA_031308135.1 of Acheta domesticus. Taxonomy (NCBI): domain Eukaryota; kingdom Metazoa; phylum Arthropoda; class Insecta; order Orthoptera; family Gryllidae; genus Acheta; species Acheta domesticus. Next base: position 154,336,946 of record JAHLJT010009436.1, on the reverse strand, counting down.
GCACCACTACTCTGTGAACAACCTGCAAATATCTAAAACAGAGAAATATTACATTACGGCTGATTTTTTATGACAAATTTCAATGTGCTCATATTGACAGTGTGTGTAAATTAACAAACAAATGCTACAATATTGAACAGGGGAAGGCCAAATTAATACCAATACACACTAGCATGTGAAATTACTTTTCTATTTTATGCTTGAATTTACATACATTAGAGAATTAATTGTCATCTTAGAATAATTATTGACGTCATTAGGCCAGTAACAGCAAATGAAATCCTCATATGCGGTGGAAGTTTGTAAACTGAAGCGAAAACTGAGGCTTTTAACCAACTCAGGGTGCTTTTTGTGTTTTCGGCTGCGTGGCCTTCAATACGTGCCGTAATGCCATATTCGTATAAGAAAAAATTATGCCAATAAGAAAAAAGCATTCCTTAGAATAACTGAACTCATTCGCCATCTTTAGCTACGACTCATTTGTTTCGATTGTTCTTAACGACGGCGAAATATAAAATCCTTAACGGATATCGGCCGTTAAGAGTGACTTTTCATTCCTCTTTGTTTGCGGTAAGTCGATATAACAGTAAAGTATTACGACAAATATATTTCGTGCTGGCTTCCGGAGGTCCTCATTGATTCAGAAACTCTGAGATGGGAATTTCGAGCCAGAACACGCTCCACCCTGATGAAAAGAGAAACAATTTTGTTTTTCCAAGAATGAGTGCTTTCTTGTCACGAACGCCGCTCACGGGCTCTATTTTAATGTATCGTCTAAGAAAAGCTTCAGATTACCTCCAAAGTCATTTTCCTTAAGAACTATGGTTAAACAAATGACATACGAGTCTTCTTACACACTAGTAAATTTCAAGAACGGGCCTCACGAGCGAGATGGCCACCAGGCACTGACCAACAGCAACTGGCGTTGCCGACCAGCGTGGTCCATGAGGGGCAATGACCTCGAGTGACGTAAGCGCAATAACGCCGCCCATTATGCTCCGGGCTCCACCGCTCTTGCGCGACTCCCAAGGCCGAGCGGAGGCCGCGTGCTCGGAAACAGCCCGCCTCATTTATCAGAGCTTTTCCCCGCTCAGGTTGGTTCCAGCCCTGGTTTATGTAGACTGAACAGGAACTCGCTTCTTCGCAGGGGCAGATTCAGCCGATCATTGGTGGGGGGGATGGAGTCGTCGATTTTGGTTAAATAATACACAGTACTTTGTTATTGTAATGTATATTATTTATGTGCTGTAGATACGAAACTATATAATATTATTGTTTAAATACTTACATAATTCGAATTTAAATATTCAAATCAATTTTATCAAATATAGGAAGGTAAACGAAAAGTCTACACCTTTTGTATCCGCCAGTGCTTCTTCGATGGCATAAATCAGGGATTTTTTTCATCGACCCGTTTTAAAATAACGTTTCCTTCATCGACCCCTTACGTTTTCTCTAATGTACGGCATCCATTAATGCAAATAATTGCACATAAATGCCTTAAGGTAACAATTTCAAAGAGGGTTCGATGAAGAAGAGCAAACTTCGAGAAGTGATTCTACGAACTTCGGGAAGTGATTCCTTATAATGTAAATGAGACTCCTACGATTGACATACGAACATATACTCGCAAATCCCTAGTTTTTTCAGGAAAGAGAATTCACAATAGGCTTTCCATTCCTTTGCAGTTCACACTGTAACAACGAGATCAGTGTTATTGGTGAGTCAATCGTGATATTTCAGTGGTCACAAGGAACGTTTGAAGCATAATGGTCCAGAGCGTAGGAATGACGTCTCGTATGTGCAAAGTTAACTAGAATTTTAGATCAATAGAAAGCTCATAGTTCCATCATATTTTTTAGATAAACTGTTGACAAGATCGTCGTTAATATCTGTGCATTCTATTAACGAGATGGTAAATCCCTCACCAGTTTCTAATGCACAATAAGACCGCATCATGTGCACTACTGCCTCTAGCCTACCACGAAGTGATGGCGCAGTAGAGGGGATTTCTTGGGCTTGGAAAGGGGCTCCAGCTTCCTGAGCCTCTCAGAAGCTACGTGCCTGGAAGGAGTGCAAATACACAGAATGTGGAAGACATAAAACGTCCTGACCCACCCTCCGTTCGTGCGACGACTCGTGAAGTTTCGTGGGCACCAGCAAAAGATCTATGTCACGGTCAGGAAGAAAACACAGACCGCTCTCTCTTTGTGAGTCAGCAAGAGTCAATCGCAATGCCATCATTTCCTCCAGGTGCAAACCAAGGTCGTTTATCGTGCAATTGACTACTGAACGTAATGAAATGGAATTTTTTTAATAGAAACTGTCGATCCAAGTCACGAAAGACAGGCAATGTTGCAAAATACCAAACTTGGCATGTATCAGTGGAGATGATCAGTTAAAAGTTATTGAAAATCATATACAGTATCTAACATTCTTATTCGTATACTCAGATTTAACAACAGAAAGTTATCGTACTTCGTCGTAAAATATGTTAAAATACTGTCTTTGTTGAAATTGTGCACCAATTGCATTATAGCAAATATATACTGTCAATAAAAATTATTACATGAATGTATATTTAACATAACATGAATATGGAATAAAACATGTCTCTTTCGTTACAACTTTGCTATTCGTACAGTCGAAGTGAGTTCTTTGGCGCAGTTATGCAGTTCTTTCGCGTAGAGTTATGCAGTTCTTCCGCATAGAGTTATGCAGTTCTTTCGCGTAGAGTTATTCCGCTCTTGATGGTTTTTCTAGGTCTCACTGTGCCCAATAGGGATAGTTCCGCCAGTTGGCAACAGTCGTCCTCGAAATTACCAAGCAGAAGGAACTCACTTCCAATAAGAAAGAGGTAATTGTTAACTTAGCACCGTAAGGCTTTTTTTTTCGACAAATAGGTCGAAAAGTTAATAAAAGCCATTTCACTGTGCAGTAGATTGTAAGAAAGTTTAGAGAGGAAGATTCTACGAAAAATTTGCCACGAAAACTAAAGGAACGTAGGTTGAATGAACGCGAAGAACAATTTGGACGTCAACAAATTCGTAAAAACCCTCGATTAAATGCTCCTCAATTTCGTGTCTTATTGATAAATGTATCTAAAAAGGTGTGCGATCAGACTTTTCGTCATGTTTTATGGAAGAATGGGTTTCATCAACGAATAGCGCAGAAGAGTCTTTCGTAAGCAGGAAAAACCCCAGGAAGAGATTTGCATTTTCTAGGGTGCATGTGAAGAAGCGAGAAGAATTTTGGGACAGTATAATTTGATCTGACGAATATAAAATAAATCTCTACGGATCAGATGGGACACGTCGGGTCTGGAGGAATCAAAATACAGGCAATTGTTTCATGAATACAATTCCCACGGTCAAGTGTGGTGGTGGATCAGTTATGTTGTGGAGTTGTATGTCTTCTAAGGGCGTTGGTACTATCCAGTTCATTGATGGAATTATAGATACCACACGGACAGCTTATTTTTAGATACATTTTTCACTAATACACGTAATTGAGGGGTTCTTAACCGAGGATTTTTACGAACTTGAAGTACAAATTGTTTCTCGCGTTCATTCAACCTACGCTCCATTGGTTTTCGTGGCAATTTTTTCGTACAACCGTCCTCTCTAAACTTTCTTACAATGTATTGCTCAGTGGAGGGACTTTTGTTAACTATTCGACCTTCTATTACTATTTTGTTAACAATTACTATTTTGTTAACTATTCGACCGACTATTGTCGCAAAAACAAAAGACCATAGGTGCTAAGTTACAATTACCTCTTCCTTATTGAAAGTGAGCTCCTTCTGTTTGGGCATTTCGATGCCGGCTGATGCCTACTGGCGGAACTATCCCTACAGAGCGCATTGAGACCGTGAAAAATCGTCAAAAACCGAGTAACTCGACGCGAAAGAACTGCATATTGTCACTCACTTCGACTGTACGAATAGCAAAGTTGCAACGAAAGACATTTGTTTTATTCAATATTAATATTATGTTAAACATGCATTCATGTAATAAATTTTTATTGACATTATACAGTTTCTACTAATGCAATTGGTGCACAGTTTCAACAAAGATGTTATTTTAAAATATTTTACGACGAGATATAATAACTTTTTGTTGTTAAATCTGAGTTACGAATAAGAATGTTAGGTACTGTACCAATGATCATTTGCGTAAGGTCATATGGTTAAGAGAGTACCAATGAAAAAAGTTCGAAAATCACAATTTCCATTGATAGACATTGTCTTAATATCCGAAATGTAAAGACAGCGCAAGTAGTTGGTTTTAGATACGCGCTTGCGCAGCATCTTCATTAACTAGCGAGGCTATAGTTCTTGGGGTTCAAGGGCCAATCGCTCTCCATTGAAATTAATTGTGATCTTTGCATTCACTTCTTGACGTCTTGAGGTCAGTGGTATGAAATTTGGTCTATTAGCTGTGCTGCGTTCTCTAGTTATGCACATTCGGAGAGGCTATTCAACTCCCTTATCAAGCAGCAATGATCTTCGTAACGCTAGAATGCTTTATTAACATTGCTCCTTCAGCTCTATGCTGTATCAGCAGTCGTAAGATTTCTTCACTGAATATACGACTAGTAGGAAAGGAAACGGTTGTGGCAGAGTCGAAGTGCTGCTACAGACATTGATTTTATGTAGTAATAGTAATATTTTATATTCACCCAGATCCTGTCGTATATGTCACAGGGGACAATGGCAGGAAATCTGTTATTCACCTTGGTTTAAGAACGTAATGCCTCACATCAAAATCTACTTGCTGTAAACGACAAATGATGGAATGGTTTCAGTAGATCTACTGCAACTCAATCTACGACGCCAAGAACAAACTACGACAGATCAGTGTTCATTCAATTAATTTTAACATATTATTGGAATTAAGTATTTATGCACTAAAATCAAATAATAAATAATATGAAGAGAAAAAATATCTGGGGTTCATTACCCATAATTTAAAGTAAAAATCCCCAAATTTGATTCCGTCACTCCGTCACTCCAACCGTTCCTCACTCCCAACAGACAGACATTCGTATATTCGGATACAAAATCGCGTGCATCTCCTCGCCACCTGCACCAATCTTGACCATCTGTGGAATAGCACTAATAGAGTTTAATCCTGGCGTGTGTGCGAAGTCACAGCTCGAAAAACACCTTAAACACGGATTTCGTGAAATTCGACATCGTTTTTTTCGAGGTGATTCCAACAATTCCTCCCTGCACTAGTAAAAAGTGAAAAGTCTCTCTTCCTGGATATATTGTAATCAACTCTCATAAGTCATAATGCAAGTATGTGGAAGTGGAGGGAAAGAAATTCGGAATAACCACGTGAAAACACGTTACCAATTCAATTTGAAATCCAATTCATCATAAAGAAGTATGGATAGTTTCTTCTTACACTACGAATCTTACCAAGGAATAAACCTCTCTATAGTCGCTTATTTCTCCGGCGTCAACACATTAAGTTGCCCAAAATAGTAACTATATTATTCAAATTATCCGCATGGATTTACGTAAATTTGACCGACGTTTTCAGATCTCCGTGGCGGTGGGGTCTCCACTCTCCTTTCATCGCGAGTTGTAATGGGGAAGATCAATGTAGTTCAGCGTCTGACGAGCGACCTGGCAAAAGAAGCTGCGTGAAACAAATCTGCCGAGTCACGTCCGAGAACGCAGCAGCGGGCGAGAGAGTGGAGAGGCCCCGACCGCGATCCTTTGTCGCGGGAGACGGCCCGGGGCAGAGGTCCGTTCCGACTATATTACTAGTTTCCAATGCGGGCGGAAATATGGAGCCTCCCTCCAAGTGAGATGTATATACTGTTACCTAGGACCTCACGACAAGAACAAAACAAATGTACATTACTAATTACTAGGGATTTTCAATAAAATGTATTTTCTTTCTTTTCACTTTAGAACAATGTCTTTTAGTATAGAAATTAATGGTATGCTATGACAAAAGAAAATGATACATTTTTATATGACTTTTTAAAATTTTTCGTCGACTTCGACTAATAAGTCATTTTTATATGTCTTTTCCGTCATTTTTAAAAGCATTTTTAGGTGATTTCATCGCTTTTAATATCATTTTAATGGTATTTGCTTTCAATAATATTTAAGAGTTGCAACACATGTTCTTCACAGAATTCCTGATTGGTCTAATTAATAATAATAATAATAATAATAATAATAATAATAATAATAATAATAAATTGTCTTTATTAGTGACGAGGCTCAGGCCATTAGGTCAGCTCTTCAGCCTAGCCTATTCGATTTCTTTTCAGAAATTATGATGTCAGCCTTTGTGTGTGTTTTAAGGTTCCTCTGACAGCCTGTCAGCGCCTTTGTCGGTACGGCCGATTTCGCGACAGACAGAAACGCTAAAGACAGAAATGTTCTAGGTAAAGAAAGGTCCAAATCAAAAGTTTACGAGCTCAGGTTCACTTGAAAAAAGAAGCCTCGATTACACAGTAACATACCCGAAAGCCCAAGTTGTTCATCTGAACTGGTTTTGATAACATTTTTTACGTCATTTTTCTGTGCTTTTAGGGCAGTTCAAAACATTTTAAGAACATTTTATTGATCATTTTTGGCGATGTTTTAGGTCATAAAACTTTCAGAATTTTGAGGAGTGTCAGTGATTTCGCTGGACACCTACAACCTCGGAAAAAATGAAGAAAAAAAAACTGTATTACCAGTTTTGAATACGCCCAGAAATTGAAAGAACACTATTCAGCTTCCGGCCATGCGAGAAGTGTTCATGATTTCGTTACAAACCCAGAAACTAGCGAAAAACACAAAACATCCGTATTACCTATATAGAATGCGCACATTAATTGAACGAAAACTATACATCATCCTCCGAAGTTGTGATAGGTGTGAATTGTTTTTTTTTTTTTTTTACATACCCGAGAATTCGGAAGAAATACCAAAACCATGACAGTTTCGATTTTGACCGAAACTGCAAATATTTGATGTATGTTTCCACCTATTCGCAAACTGCATGTACCGACTAAATTCTCATACTAAGTGCGTACGACACTGCGTACGACATATGCGACGCAATGCGACATCAAGGCTCCGAAGAATATTCCCTCCCATTAAATATTAGCTTTTCGTGTGTTGCGTTATGTAGCAACAATTGCTTTATATTATATGTTATATATGTTTGGTATTTACAGAGTACAAGTAAGAACTTTTACTTTGTATTCGCAATATACGACACTTTATACGTACTTAATAGCTTCACTTCATCTCTAGCCTTTAGATCCTCCATCCTCCTTTAGATCTTTGACTTTCTTGAGATAATCCATTTCATCTCGACTTTCAAATCTCGCATATTTTCTTTACTTCCTTGAAGTACTCCAATTAGATCAACTTGTCCGAAACTTCCCTCAATATCCTCGATGTGATTGAAATGGTTGAGATAATTTTTGTGCAACTTTCCCAAGATCGTCCACTCGGTCGACCTGCGCGGAGATCTTCTACATGAGTCGACTTACGTGGATGTCCTCTACTAGGTCGACTTGCACGGAGATCCATGATCACATCTTGAGATTCCTGCACTTGATCGAAATGCTGAAGATCTTCTACCTGATCAACTCGCTCTAAGTACTCTAATTGTTCGATTTATTTGAGATTAATTTTCGTGCGAATTGCTCAAAATCGACTTACTTCACATCCTCTTTTTAATCAAATTGCGCGAATCCCCCTCTTGATTGATATGTCCGGAGATTCTACGAATGATCGACTACCTGATCGACTTTTAGATCTTGGTAGATTTTCCATCTGGGGAGTCTTTGTTACCGCTTGGAGAACTGGTATGTTCCTTAGGCGACCGGGAAAGAGGAGGGGAAAAACGAAAGGGAACCCCCGACTAAAGGAAAATTAGTACGACAAAGTCTGTGCCATTTATTTTTGCATAATTAAACCAAGATTTCCCCTGTTTTTTACGCTGGAAGGAGCTATATTGAGTAGTACTATTTATTTATCAATAACACTAGAATTCTGATTCACCTTCTAATCGTTTTAATATTTCTTTTTATATGTTCTAACTCGAAAGGAATAATCAACGCTGAATTTTAGAACGTTTTCACCATTTCATTTAGGCAGAAAAAAACTATAAAATCACAAGAAAATATTGAATTTTGATGTCTTTTATCAGTATAATTAGTCAGGAGTACTGTCTTAATAATTATTCCGGAGTTGCCATTCATTACAAATGAAATGTGCGTTACAAAACAAATCTTTCACAAAAAAGTTCCTGAAATGCTAGTCTCGTCAGAATTGATATTACTTTTAATGTATTTTTAGCCAATGCCCTAAAATATAATCGAAAATCTTTAACGAAATAATCGAATTAAGTCAATTTTGTCCGCGTAAAGTCTCCCTTTCGAACAGTGCGCGCCGCCGCTGCGCTTCGCTGCGGCCACGTCGCGCGTCTATTGTTCCGGGCGTCCTCTGGCGCGTTTCCGGTTCCGGCGGGGAAAGCAGACGGTGGGTGTCCGTGCGACAGGCCGCGACTGGCGGACGCGCACAGTGTCCGCAGCTCGACATGTGAGAGGACGCAAAAATGAGGCAACACTTAATATCATCGCGTGTAAGAAAAGTGACATATCTAAACTTCGAATTAAACATTGAATCCTTTGACGTAAATCAGCTGTTACGGTGTCATCCAATCGGGAGCTTGTGTGACACCTAAAGTAGTGATGTTTAAGATCCCGATTGAACGACACCGTAACGACTGATCAAACATCAACGGTCACTAAATAAATTGAATTATAAAAAAGTTTTTTTTCTGCGATTAATTATTTGACGATTTTAATTTGAGAGGATCCGTGTATTTCGCTGCTAATTAGAAAGTGTTCTATGAATTTTCCTGACTGGTGAACTGTTTAATTGCATTTTTTCCTAGTTTAAGTATACTATTTTCTATTTCGTTACTGACCTAAAAATTGATGACTTTTTAAATGTGTAACTTTTCCTATGCACAGACGATATTGGCACTTGGTCAAATTTACTGTGGAGGAAGGGGACAGGTTGGAAAAATTTCCTTCCAAGTACGTAATATTTCTGATATTCAAAATTCTTGTGTAATTTGAAAGAATATTGAGAAATAAATAAGGAGTATCGATTAAATTAGTTATCTGGATGGAATTGTACTTTCGATAGTTTACAATTGTATATAATGTGGAATATAATTGTACTATTTCGTATTTGATTTTTTGCCAAAAATTTCCCCAAGATGCTTCATTAGATATCTTCATAACAAATTGCAGATTGCAAAGTAATAGCAAATTCTCAATATTACATGAACTGAACACTCCAGGCATTTCAAACTTCCCTCGAAGGGAAGGTCCATGCTTTGAGATGGTATTGACTTGACCTATCAAACGCAAAAGGCCTTTAAAACAAAATGGTCCCCTTTAGTTATGTGTATCGATGAAGAGCAGTGAGAAAGTAATATTTTTTGTGGTTGGAGGGCGTAAAACCTCAAGAAAAGCATAGATTGATGTAAAGGTAAGGGTATAGCTACATTAGCAAAAGAATAGAGAACGATTCATTACATGCCGTTAAAAATAGACGGCGCCGGTCATCCACGAGCAACGCTCTACCGTCCTAGTAGTGTCCTCTCAACCCTCCATCGGCAAGGTCCTTTATCTCCTCTTTTGTGATATTTGTCCGAATTCGCATTACTATCAGAACAGTAATTCGCATTACTATCAACTTTTCCTAACTATAACGCTCAACTCCACACGGCAGCTCCAACTCTAGAATTAATTCTCAAATTGATATTTCACATCCAAATAATGGGGGAATAAAAACATTTGTGCAACGTTTAAAACTAAAAGTTATTGAGATTCAAAGGGGATTTTTGGAGAAGTGGGATACTTTTTGTATTTTTTTTTTTTTTTTTTTTGAAATGTATATTTCAGGAATATTCAGTTTGCTGATCCTTTTTGTGCCACCGTCATAGATCTTTGCCAAAGGGAGAGAGAAAACGACGACCCTAAATTAGATTTTCCTCCTCCTAGGCCGAAACATATTCACCCTAGGGCAAACATTCTGGTGTCGAAAGCACATCACTGAACACGTCCGAACTTTGTGCAGTCCTGACGGAATGTCCAGTACTATATGTTCACGTATTTTGGGCTCAAAAAATCCCACCCTCTTTCTTACCAACATTACTTGTAATAGTTAATACAATAATAGCAACGAGCGTTGTTGGCAGCACTTGAAATTTTCGCTTCCCTTTATTAGAGAGTATTTATATCGGAAAAGGAGCTACTTAATCAATGTTATAATATTGCGATCGCCATATCCAAACTCCATACTCGCATCTAGCGAAATAAAAGCTCAAGACAGAGTGTGCGGATAATACATATATTTGTAAATGAAAAGAAAAACGACCAAAAATTGCAGAATTAACACAAGTTATAAGTTGCCTTTTTGAAACCGAGCAGTGCCAATCTAAGATTAATTTCTTAACTTCTCCCAAACAAAGTAATTTTGCGGACAAGTTGAAAGGTTATATCCTCTCACAGAAAAGGAAGATAATCGAAACAAAAATATATAAGAGGAATATCTTTGTCGCAGAATAATATTTGTTTTCTTTCTTGGAATGAAATGATAAAACAAATACAAATCTCTTGAGGTTTCGTTTCCTTATTTCGTCAACATTTAAACGGGATATACTCGTATGTGCAAGAATACTAGATTTACAATGTTTCAGTCGATGGAATCTAGCAGTTAGAAGTGACCTTTGACTTCAATATCTGTTTCAGGGGCCAATTGGACACCCCTCAACCTTCAATTATTGCTTGGTAATCGATAATCGACATGTTTTTCTCCTTGACAAAGGACGGTGTAGAACTCTCTTAGAATAGTGTAGAGCTCTTTATAGGAGCACGCAGAAGCCGTATAATCAATTTCAGGAATATTTCAAATATCTTAACTAATGAAAGAGTAGAAAGAGTACAAGCTAATTATAACAAATCTATATATGTCAGCAAAATTGTAAGATGGATTTCTCCTTCAAATATCCGCAGCTTCTATGAAAGTAGGCTGATACGTAATGCCTCCACCTTCGTGCTCCTCGTTTGGGTGGGTATATGTTAATCAATAAATCGCAGAAATAATCCTCAGAATGTGCTCTTTATTTTCCTGTATTAACTTTACCATATATTTCACATTTCCGTTCCACCTATTCATATTTCTGTACCAGGCAACTGGATACACTTGTACCACCTATGTACGAGATTTCTGAAGCTGCCCTGGAAGAAGTCGGCACTAAGTTTCCGCAAGAATTCTTCACAGTTCTCTCACTTCATGGGATGCACTGTCCCTTAGACCGTCTTTCATTTTCGGGAAGAGATGGAAATAACAAAGCAACAAGCAAGGCAATGTAACCTGCACGCTCTTTAGAAATGCCGATGTTGCTTGCAATTTCTTGCTGAGTGATATGACGATCATCCTGAATCAATCAATCAAATTGTCCCTGTGAAACTCACTAATTGCTGTCACAGGACATCCTACTCTTTCCTTGTCACGCAAGTCACTTGTTCGTGCATCAGCATTCTTAGGCTTACTGCCCCAGCGACGCATAATATTCACATCAACACAATCATCGTAAACAACCTGCATTATCCGATGAATTTTCTTTGGAGTCACACTTGCTGTTAAAAAATCAATGACAGTATGTTGCTTTAATTGGAGTGACTGAGCTACTGCACAAAGTTCCTTTATTTACTTTGTAACAATACAATCCTTCACTGCTAGTAGTCCTCTCCAACTGAAGTGGTAGAGGAAAGTCTGCAGATCACTCCAGTATCCGTTCCAGACCTTCTGTTGAAGTATGAAGCCTTCCCTTGTATTTCATTACAGGTACGAAGGTAGAGGTCATCAGCATACCCTCGTATTTTATTACAATATTCATAATTACTTTCCACACGTTCTTCGCCAAATGTTTCAATATTGTCAAACCTGAATACATCAGATGAGTTGACTACTCGCCACTTTAGTTGTTATTTCACAAATACACTCAGTTTAGAAATGATGAGTTCTTCTATTCTTTTTGTCTACAGTTTGACTTGATATTCTGTTAATGCATGTTATAAAGTAACATTTACCCCCTTTCCACATTTATCTCTGGCGCATCCTTCTATCCACATATGTACAAGTTGTTCACTTATGACCTTTTGCTGAAATGTGTAGTTTAAATGAAGTCACGTCTAAACAGCTGACGTGAAATGTTTATATCATTAGGGAAAATCTTCACAAACTTCTCTTTCTCGCAGAGCACCATTGAGAAACAAAGGAATTTCACTTTCCTTTTGACTCTCCGCGACTCCATGCAGTATCTTTGAAGGAGTCGTAATAAGCCCCCGGTTGTTACAGATGGGGAGAGTGAGGCTAAGGAAACAATAGGTAGCTGGGCGAGTAACGTACAAGACGGTTACACTGTTCAAGAAGCGTCAAATCTTGCTGTTAGCTCTAATGCTTCCCGAGTGCTTTGTAATAAATAAAGCCATTGCTTTAAAGTGAAACAAAGATCGTGAGTTAAGGGATAATTTCGAAAATACAGGCATTACGCTACTATTGGCGACCCTCTTTGAGATTAAAATCTTCGAGACAACTGGTCATTGCTCAGTTGTACAATTAGTCACCGACGATATTACCAATTGGCATTGATTGCAGAGATACATAATCACTTATTACATAACTTTCATTTGTTTGTGCGCATATGAACTTGGTATGAACGGTATGCGAGTATGAACTTGGGAATTGTGGAGAGATATTTTACTAAAAACGAATTAGTCTCTTAGATAGCTTCTTCAAACATAGCCTTTGTGAATCTAGGCTCAATTTGAAATTTTTCAGTATAACCTATTGCATTGCGATAGGTTGCGAATGCGTTTTCTGCTGAATGCCTTTCGTTCACATTTTCATTAGTTCAATTAATTTTATCGGAGTGTGCGCTAAATCGAAATGCCCTATTCTATCACTATAGCCGCGAACTTAAATGAAACCTTGTTTATTTGCCAACGTTAGTGCATTATTATTCTTATCTACTAATTTCTTCTTTTGATATAAATGGTAATCACAGGTTCTCTATTTTCGTAACCATTCTACACATCGCAACTTATGAGACTACACACATATTTACATGTTCTCTACGTCCGTATAAAGCATGCAATATTAAATAACCTACTTTTATTGTAACGATAAATATACCAATTTTAGAGACACCAAAGAATGGATCTCTCAACTTTTGTTGATATTATTACTTTCCTGCTTGGACACGCTATGGAAACTCGCTTAATATTGACCTATTAATATGTTCATCATTTATTTCCCCTGCTAAGCTCAAAAAATTGCCTTATCCTCAAATGTTTGTTATATGGATTCTAATTGGATGCGTAGATGGTACAAATAAATATATATTTTGACCGTAAAGGATCAATCAATATTGACTTCAGGAATTAAAACTTCAAATACATTTATTTTTGGCTCAACGTTTCGCACGTTTAGTACGTACCTCGTCAAATGTCATTGTTCGTAATAATAATAAGAAACATATTACGAAAAATTATTCGGCTATACATTTATTCAAAAATGAATTGATGCAGTTTATCTTACCCTGAAGAAGAAGGCCAATGTCCTTCGAAACGTTGGTAAAAATTGTTTAATAAAAATTGTTATTGTGTCTGCCTAAAAAGTATTGAATCTACAAAGAACTTAAAATCATTAAAAAGGCAGTCTTTGAAAAATAAAATTGACATTACTCTCTGCAAAGAAGATTCTCTAACATTACGCACAGTTTTGTTTTCTCCGTATTCACTGGAAATTCTTGAAATTTAATACGCTCCAAGGCAGTACAGTTCGTAGATTTTCCAAATTATGTTTTTAAAATACGGTATTAGGCCTACAGATATAATTGAAATATTCCTCGTGCGTCACTTGTTCAAGTTAACTTCAATTGTTCACGTAAATATGTCAACATCAGTGTCGACAACGTCGTGAAAGAAAATAATGGCTTATTGAGCGAAAAAATGCCTTTGGATTCTGGAGTTTAATCAACGCCACCTACATAGATCTATTTAGGTGGCCATAGTATAATTCCCGGCATACTCACGAATATGGCAGCACCAAAACACGCAAAAACACGTTTTTGGAATTTCTTTTAATCTTCCGCCCCGACCCGAAAACAAATTATCAGTTCCCCTTCAGGAGACCGAAACGCGTCGAATGTCTCTATTGGTGCCTCTATTGTATGTCTCTATTGGTGCACGGGAAGTGGTCTAACCGTGAGGCACGGAACTGTATTTTCTCCACGCATGCACACGAGGAGTATACTCAAATACTGTATAGGGGAGGGATGTCTACGAGACTACAGCTTGCACCGCCTTCTCCATACATTCTTTATGTACTACACGGGGCTCTGCTTCCCTTCCCTCAAATGAAGAGAGTCTGGCTCGCGACCATCCAACATACTTTTACCGGTCGCCTTGACAACGTGTATTCTTTGACTATTCGTATTCTAGTATATGCATTGATGTACGTGATATTTACAAAGTCTTGATGCCGTTTTTGTGTTCAAATAAAACCGAAGGTTTCTGGCTTATCACAGTAACAAATAAATAAGTACGTAAAGAATCAAATAAATAAAAAAAACTTATAAAGCTTCCAACTATGAGATAGGTTTTTGCCGTTTCGAAAATATTGAAGTGGGGGCTCTTGTATTTCCTTCCATCCTAGTGTCGGACCGAGATTCATCGATAGCTAGCCATCTCTCCATGGTTGACTAAAAATCAGTGATGTGCGTCTACTCGTAAAGAACCGTAGTCTACGTGTACACGGAAAGAACGCGTAGACATGGTATTCTGGGTAGACAAAAGTAATCTATGTAGACAACTGCAATCCATCTTTTTTGTGTGGCAGGGGCGAATCTACGAGGGCCATGATCCACCCCCAAATCCAAAATGTATTTATAATTATTGTCAATATATACAAAGCAATACTATAAATTGATTTGATCACATCTGAAAGAATATTACAGGAGTGCAAGTTGGGACAAGTCCCTACTGGTTTCTTGAAATGTTTACGGAGGTTGTCATTTCTTTATCAGGAATGGTACATTTTGTATGACTTACGGAATTGAAAATATTTTTTAAAATTTTCCATTAAAACATGCTTTTACTATTACTACTTATCATAAACTCTTTTGGGTTATTTGATGTGAAAAAATAAAGTCTACACAGATTGCATTGTCTGCCTAGTCTACAAGTTAAAAGAGACACGTAGACAACACGCATATAGATTACGTGTAGAAAACACGCGCAAACGAAAAAAGTATAGTCTACGCCACAACTGTGCTAAAAACCTGGCACTGATAGTGCCCTCGTCGCAATGTCGAAAACTCTCGCACTGAAGTCGGGGCCAAATCAGACCCTGAATGAAGCCGCGGCGCGGAGGCTCGGGCTAGAGTCCCTAGATACAGAGAGTAGCGCAACCGCTGCTATTTAATATCCCAATAGTCCCACCACGCAACATTCAGAAGCTGGAGGAAAATTATAACAATTGGTGACGTTAGGAAGATTTTTAAGATTATCAGTATGGATTTGAGGTAGATTCATGGTTCTCAACACAGAGAATATCTCACAGTTCCAATTACTCTGACAACTGGATATAAAATGGCAAGAACGGTGGATCAATGGAATGCGCTACTCTGAGTATCCAGGGACTGTAGCTCGGGCTGGGCGCGTGCCTGTCGCGTGAGCCGGGCTTTGGGTGGAGCCCGCGACCTGACCCCGGCGCGGCCGCTCCGCCCACGGCGCTGCCCGACCGGGTGCGCCGTGCCTCTCGGCGCGCTCGCGGCGGCCGAGTCCAAATAACGGCACCGCCTGATTCGCCAGGGCCAGGACAACGCAGCTGCCTTCTGCCACGCCGAGCACCGCCGTTCTCTCGTCAGCAGCTGTTTCTTCCCAACGGTCGACGCCCCATAAAAGTGAAAAGTGCGGGCGCAGCTTCTCATTTTATAAGCAGTTAGTGGAGCTAGCGCGGAATCTGTGCTTGCGACCACCGTTAACGCGCGAGTGAGACATACGAAAACAGAGGCACGTGAGCAGTAGAGCCATATACGCATCCTAGCGCTGTTCCGAAAACATCAGGTAGCCTAACGCGAGCTAGGGATTGTAATCGTCCACAAATTCGTGTTGGTGCGTTTGCAATTTTTTTCATAGATTTTTCTGTGTTTTCTCACTCGAAATGTACGTAAATTTTATGTGCCGAGGCTGCCTGACGAAAAGCTAGGAAGACTATGTTTTTGAGAAGTCATTTAGTGCAACCATTTGCATCCTCTGACGTCACCGAGAGCAGAGGTTCCAGGGAGCGAAATCTAAACAATGAATCTCAATCTATTTCGGTTAACCTTAAACCAATCAAAATGTTTTCACTGTCACAAGAAACGCAACACTTATTCAAAGGCATGGAAAATGTAACACTTCAACTTATCGGAACGTATAGAAAAGTTGCGTTTTTCGTGCCAGTGAGTAGTTTCTTGCCGCTGCGCCCTTGATCTCCGAGATTTCCTTCCTTGTGTTTGAGGCGGCATTGCCGATATTCCAGCCCGTCTGACGGCAACTGGGGAACTGATGAGAAAGGAAAGATTGCGCGAGGATCGTACCCAATTTTGTAGGTTGCTGCTTCTGGCAATCGCTTGGAAGTTATCAGAGAAACCACCAATCAGAACAGTCGACCTACGAACTCTATTCTGGGAAGGGCCATGAACTAGATGTTCAACATATCAAAAGAATTTCTAGAGCTCGCAGGATCGATCCTCCATTCACGCGATCTTCCAGCCACAGGGGTTCTCCATCATCGTGTTGCCGTAACGATTACAGCTACCGAAGCAGGTAGTGAAAGATACAAGAGCATGATAGAATATTTTGAAATAAGTTTCCCTATCAAATTAAAAAAAAAGTACATACATTAAGAAACTGAAGATGTTATCAATGCACATGGGTAAATTATTTCTTACGATAGTCACCCTCCTGAAATACCCTCCACACTAGGTAACCATGAGCCAGTGTTCATATACCCACATCACATTTTTATCCTCCAAACCCACCCAACTCTCTGTTTGACCACCTCTCCCTTCTTTCTCCTCCATTCTGTCGTCGACCACTCCCCGTCGCCTCTCCACAAAACACCTAAGAGAATTTTCTGCGGGTCCGACAAAGTGCGAAATGAGCGGGTGATCTTCCAAAAGTGTCTTCAAGTGTATTACGGTGGTCGCCATGAATGATCTTGACAGCCGCAACAATCCTTGATTGCTCGTCCTCTAATGACAAACTCCAGCTGTGAGGCTTTTGCGAGTGCCGTATGCCACGAAATGAAGTCTTTCCACCATCTGCAGAATCATCGCCACAACTCATCGGCATCCATCACCACTAGATCTAAAGCCGGTTCGCGGTGAATACCCGCAGCCAATGCTCACTTTGCCATTAGAAAGTGCTATTCAGTAAGAAGGCTTTTTAAGTTCATGTGACAGAGAGCATCCTGCCGCCAGATTTTCTCACGTAAGTGGACGCGCGGTGAACCACGAATACCTGTCAGCAAATTATTTATGATATAATGGACTTTCATTAATTTGTCTATTCAATAAATCTATATTAAAATATATTCAAGGAAAGTTTTTTTAAAAACAGGAACAATAGTGGATACAATCTGCACAAAATTCGTTTACCAGTGTCCAATAGTATATCAGTGACTCCTACTTTGAGATGTGTTCTGAAATGATGTTTAGAGGTATCTGAACGCGATCAGATATGCATCTAAGTGAATAGGCTGGTGTCAGAGAACTCTTGATGACGCTGCAAAACAGAGGATGAAAGACCGATAGTAATAACTAACATCAAATAATGCGTAATTTTTGTTGGAGATGTTCGATAATGTACGAGTAATTCAACCAGTGGAATATTTATGTGGGAACCAAACATTTTCGAAATGATAGTTTATCTAAGTAATTTCTGAATGGTAAGTTGTTATACATAATTGTGTCGTCAAGCCCTTCCAAATATTTTCTAAAATTATCGGAGCCCTTAAGGTCATTTGGAGAAGTTCTTCACAGTATCTCTTTTCCATTGATCATGAAAGCCTTTGAATACGTACGTTTTACTTTTAGACAGACTTCACACTATTTGAAAGGCACCCACGAAAATGATAGACTATACTCTCAGAACTCGAGGACAATATTTTAATTGGTTTGCAAAAGAGAAAGCATTTACCTGGGCAACCAAGGAGATTAGGTGGTTACCAACCTTACATTTCGTGGTTACCAACCAAGGAGATTAGGACTACTACATCTGTGTGTGGGTTTGGGGGATGAGTCCGGTGATAGGACAAATTGAAAACTCGGCTCACTCAGCTCTTTCCGTGAAATGGAAGACAGTTGACTTTGCGTACATTGTTATTGAAGTGGCAACACATATTGTACATTGTTATTGTTTAGATTATTTGTGTTTGTTTCGTTCCGTAGGTAACTCATTCTATAATATTTTCGAGGGTTTAGTGTTGGAAGACATTATTGAATAATTGTGTAAAATACTAAGAATATTTTGGAAATTTAGTAAAGGGAATAACACAGAAGTGCAGGCACATTCTCCAATGTTTTTCGACACACGTGGATGTTGCTTAAGAATACAAATACTCGAAGACCCCGAAAACTTGTGGAGAATAGTCTAGGGGCCCTGGTTCCATTTCCGACCCTGGATAGCTAGTGCGACCCACGAGATGTTGAAGTGTACTTTCGTGAAGACACTTGACTCTTACACTTTACTCCGTTGAAAAATGACACATCTAAAAAAGATCTACCCACAGCAGCCAGTGTTTCGTAAAGTAGGATTGTAATCTTATTGAATAATAAGTAGTAAATAAATAAGCGACACTTACGTTTTCTGATGGTAATAATTGTAATCCTGTACTTGCAATTTTTATATAAATATATCGGGGTTAATTTTCGCAAAATTTCTCATAATTGTTATTTTCTTATTGCGTAACTTTTCTATCTCTACAGCGATTGTGAGTCGAGGCGATCGGAAGTGTTCCTTGCGCAGTGCGTCCGCAAGACTCGGCAAGGCTCTGCCTGCACGTGCGACTCGCGGTCGTGCTAGTGCTCCCAAACAAAGACAAGTGGGCACGTAGTGCGTTGCCTCATTTCTGACACAAGTCGCTTGCAAGTGTTGATCTTCGCATCTTCTAGAAACGTACGAGTTTGTACGTACTTGCCCCATAATAAAGAGACAGAGTTTTGTTTTCTCTTTTTTCTTACTCTATCCATCTTTATTTACCTTGTTCCCATCCCCCCTTTCCCTGTATGCCTCTCCGATCTTCTTCCTTTCATTCGTCTGTCAGTCAACAATACAGAATTTCATTCTGGATACAGCATTATTTTTGTTTGAAAAATAGGTGTACCGTTAATTTTAACATTAAGAAAAGTAGCTGAATTGAAAAGAAACAATTTACTACATGACTACAATATTTAACTGAGTTGTATTTTCATTTCCACTTTTACTAATGACCACCCATCAGGGAATCTCACTGGCAGTATAATTTCTGCCAGTGATTTTCAACTGTAAACTAACTCTAGAAATATTTTTGTAAGAAGTAATCTTGAATTTGATTGATATTTGCGAAATTTAGTCAACAGGCTCGATTTTTCTCTGAAAGGTAATGCAGGGATGCTGTGGAGTGGCTTACGCAGAATCTTCATTCGGGGATAGCTCGACAAGTTTTCAGAGCATTTAAAATTACACTGATATAGAATCTTTCACGTAATGTTGCAGATGCATTGTATTTTCATTTCATCAATTGATATTAATTATAATTCACGGTATTTTTAGACTCGAAATGTAAAAAAATTTCATTTAACATCTGTGACTTCTAAATGATATACGAGTAGTATGTACAAGTACGAAGTGATCGCACAATATTAAGTGAGTCTCCGTTTAGAGCTACATATTTATAATTAATTAATAGTTATACACTCGTTTTTATAATTCAATAATTATTCCCGAGCAACCGGAATGCCTTTCCGTCGCGTTCCGCCAGTAATCAAGCCCTGATTATCGCTGTTACTATTATTATTTATATTTCTATTATTATTGTTATTTGGGTGGATAGCAACGCCCTCTCTCTAGCTACGAGCCCGGTCTGAGAAATTTGAGAGGACAAATCACGTAATAGGAAATATCACTAATTAATTTTGAAAATACCCCGCATATTTGAATTCAAGAATAGAACAAACGATGAAAACAAGTGAACTCCAGAAAATGAAAGAACTCAACAAAACCTTTGAATCCGAAGTTTTCCTCAAATTGAAAAGTTGCCATTGATCATTGTAAAGAACGAAGAGAACAAATGAGTTGTGCATAAACGTGTTCTCTTGATTTGCATATAATGCATTGTAGTTATTTGCAAATACATTTACAACAGAACCAGAAGACCATCCTAACTGATATTATACAACGCGGAAAACGTCATTGTGTATGAGCGTTTCATAAAGAGCTGGTATGCTAATTTGTGTGTTCCACGAAGCGCGAAAAAAAACTAATTATGACGCCATTCCCGAGAAAAAGGTGCATACAACGAATGCACTCTGTAAACAAGCCAAGGACATTACATTGTAGAAAGTGTTATGTTACATCACTTTGAAAGAAAGTGTGTAAGTGTAAAATCTCGGCTGGCTATTGATAAGCTATATAATAGGTGGCAAATTCCCATTCAGAGGTAACATTTGCGGAGTAATTACGATTCCTCTGTTAAACACGAGTAGAAAATCTAGTGTCATAGTTAAGTGATGTAGAAAAGAAAGTCGTACGTATGAAGCAGGTTTCAGCTGTCCCCAAGGGGGAAGTCATTACCTCTATTATCCAAATCCCGTTCTTTATTTTCGTTTTCGCATCGTTAGCAGTAGTTCCAGAGGTATATACTTCGTATTTTATAGGTTAGTATAATCGAGAGGAGTTCGAATTCTATCTTCTTGCACGAAAATTTGAATTTTTCTATTTTAAATACTAGCATTCGAGGTAGTTTCTATCCCCCAGCTATAAATGTCAATTAAGTACTAAATCAGAGTTATGAACATTTTCTGACACTGCATCCACTTTCGACGAAAGAAGACACAACAAGCTTTGATTCCCAACTATTATGCATCTACGAGGTACCTCAATGGTTGACATGATATTAACTTCTTTCTGAAGCATTTTGGTGCCCTGGTGTTATTTTCCTCAGATTACTTTCCGGGAGATCCTTGGGAATAACTCAGCAAGAGGCTACGCACGACACGCGATCTTTCCATTCCCATTCCCAATTTCATTCCCAGCCATAGGTCAATGCTAATTATGTGCCCCTATACAATTTACTGCTCGATTCACGTCGTACGGAACTCCGGCAACACAGCCAGTAAGTGGAACATCGCAAACGACTGCATGCGACACAATAGAGCGAGGAAAAGCAAAAGAGCCGGCGGTTCGCGAGGCCTCAGCCTACAAACGGACGCGGAGTTATTAAGGGCCGCGAGAGTGGCGCGTCGCGTTTCGACACAACCGCGGCGCAAGAAAGTGACCGGAATGTGTAATTGAGGGGCTTCACTATCGTTGGACGCCGCGGCGCGGCGCGGCGAGAGGCGCCATCCCGGACGTGGCCCAGTGCGGGCGATTTCGGGAGAACCGGTCCTCGCGCCTCGACGGCGCCGCCGCGCCGCGACCGACTCCCGACGCCGCGCTCCCGGCACCCGGCTCCGGCGCGCGACTCCCGGAAGCTGAGAGAGTGCGTTTCCGGGATAGGCCGCTGGATGGCCGGAGGCAGAGCGCGGCGCCGCGTTTCAGGAGGAGCCCGCGCGGGAGGAAGAGGTCGCGAAATTCCCTAGATCTCATGATGTATGGCAGATAAATGAGTGGGTTGGATTTCGGTGTGAGAGACAAAATTAGTATATGAGAGCCAGCACAGGTCAAAAGAATCAAATATTCATAATGCAATTATATAAAATATGATCCTATATATTTTTAGACAATAAAAATATTTTAATTCCGGAACCTCGGAAATAATTACAATATTATATATTTATAATATAAATATCTACATTAAATTAATAATTAATTTGGGGCACGTTCCGGGACCTAAAGTTTTAGAAATCTAGCACTATATAGGACCATATTTATATAATTACATTTAAATAAAAAGACAGTCATTATAAATAAAATATAAAATATTCACCTAAAATATTACAAAAGCTTCTCAGAGTTCAGAGGTAGTATTGCAAAAAATGAAAGCCGTCTGCGTGTCAGGAATCCAGCGCTATAAAATTGCAAAATCTTCGTTTTTATTCCCTACAGCACTCCAAGAGCCTAGGTCGGCTAACGAGTTTTTAACTGACGCTTGGGTTATAGCCCAATTCCAGTACATTTCCACTTCACGTTGATTTTTAAATGTGCGAAAACATTCCAGAGAATCGAAAGCGGTGACGAGCATAGAAAAGCAACTCTGTAAGTTTTTCGGGAACGTTTTTCTACATACTGTATTGAGATATCGTAACCCCATGGTAAAAACCCCGTGGTGAAATCATTATTCACACTGGAACATCTCTAATATAAATCACCATATGTAATATTTGTTTGGTTTGATTGTTATGTATTATTGACATTCCAAATATTTGAATAAAAGACGTCATTACTTATTTATTTATTACACCAGGATTTTTCAATGACGTAGCCAACATCATATTTTGTACTAGATTTGATGGTGAGGGCATCGAAAGCTTCTCATTTTAAAATTAAAAATGTTGGTAATGACAACACTCTTCATTCACCAGTATAAATCAAATTCGAAGCCATCGTTACGGGAGGAGTCATCTTTTCAACGTGCCGACTGCCCTCTCGAAGATACGATGAAAAGCGTGTAGATGTAGAACGAAGAGAGAAAGAGCGGCATTTAGTCTCGGAACCCGGTAGTAGCCTGTGTTCGTCGACAGCGATTGTGTGATTGATTGATAGGTAGACTAAAATTTCTGGGCGTAGATAATTAGATGCTAAGATAATTAGCCCCGTAAGCGTAGTGCGTGTTTTTGTCGCGGAAAGTGGTTATCTTACCACAGCGGTGCACTGCCCCAGCTGGGAGAAGTTCTAGCTTCCGACATGTGATATTGTAGTATATATAAGTGTAAATATGTGTAAGTAAAGGAGGAGGATAGGTTAAGGAAGAGGAAGGAAAGATCGCGCGGGATCCTTGGCCCGTTTATTTGGGAAGGTACTGCTCCAGCATTCGCCTGGTGTTGATCGGAGAAATCAGGAAAACTTCCGATCAAAGCCGCGAGAACTCTCCTCCAGACAGCGGCTGAATTCGATCTATACTTCGGTTTTCCTTTCTTGGCGCGTGGGGGGGGTGTCATCAAAATGGAATATCTCACGGTATTTCACGTCGTTTCTCGGTTGTGCCGCTAGGAGTCGCATGGTCGCGACTGTATCGAGCAGTGCTGGCGATCATGCGACTCCTAGCGGCACAACCGAGAACGACACGAAATACCGTGAGATATTCTATTTTGATGACACACCCTCACGCGCCAAGAAAGAAAAACCGAAGTATAGCTAAGGAGCTAGAGTCGAAAATCCTGCCACCGTCGGGGCTCGAACCTTACGACCTCTAGCTCAGCGGCACTACAGCGCTGCCTCCGAGGCGAGTGGGCGCTGCGGGTGCGTCGTTTGGCGCAACGCCCTTGCGCCAACGCCGTTGCGTCCCCGAATTGTCAACGCGCGCCATCGCTTGATGAGCAAACCGATCGTGGTGCGCCTGCACAGTGCCTCTAATGCCCAGCCTCGTCCACGACCGCGACACGAAGCGAGGTTACGTACGTGGAGTTTGTCAATCGCCGCTGTCGCCAGGCCAACGACTCGCACATGTTCGCGACAATGGTTTCGAGCGACATAAAGGTTCTTTTTGAACTTACTAATGACTTACATTATTTTAATTTACTATTTTGAAAAGGGATTATTTTTTAAGCCAACAACAATTTTCAAGTTGTTTTTCCTTTCATTGCCTACGTAATTGTAATATTTGGGATACTATTTGCCAATTCTCGATGTGTCTGTGATTAAGCGTACAGGAAAGAATTACACTTTTTTTCGAAATCAGAATCGTAGATGGTACTCTATCCTCCCTATTCTCCAACGCTAATTTATGTCAGGATTAACAGATCAATACGGCATGTACAGAGAAAACTCCTGAAAGGATGGTGCCCAGACTGATTTTACTGTAATTAAATTATGTAATAATAGGTGTACCTGTGCAATCGTTACGCACTTGGAAAAGTTATCATCATTTTAAAAGGGAAAATAGCCGAAGCGAGAAATATATAGCTCTTGAACCCAACTTAACGTTTGTTAGCCCATTGTACTAACGGGGGTTTGGGGGGAGTACTATCCACAAGTGAAATAGAACTTATAAAAAGGTTCTATAGTGTGATGTTCTGACAGCTTAGAAACACCCAAGTGCCACTTCACGGTCCCCAAAACCCGATTTTAGAGGCCGGAACGAATTGTTTCCAACTTGTGCTCGACGGTGAAGTGTTTAGCAGGGTGCATATGCGCCTAATTTTCCCCATATAATCTGTGAACAATTTGTTCGTCTTAAATCTGTTTGGTGCAGCACCGGGAGATAGTTCCCTCTCTAGCATAACCACCCTTCCTGGGTTTTGTATAGATATTTTTTTATAAAATATATAATGCCTACATCCTTCTTGGTATATTGTGGGGGAATTAGACATTGTAAAGATATCCTTTAAATACTTAAATGTAAAAATAATTGACAGGAAATTATGATCTATGCTAAGTTGCGTATCGGCATTTTTATGATACATCGTATTATTTGTGCTGTGTACCGAAACGACAATTAAACCGAAAACGTAAGGTACGAGCAGATCATAAAGTGGAAATGTTTTAAAAGTACCAGGATTCGGAAGGCGAATTATGGTTTCGAAAGGCAAAGACCAGCAAAGACCAGCAAAGTTTTCTAACATCAGTTCTTCTTGAGGACTCAAGAATGCGAGTTACCCACCCCTAGAAAAAAAAAGGCCATAAATCCCGCTCGTGATTGCAGCCGCCGTCGCATCGACCCACCGGCGCGTGCCGCATCGATCGCGCGCGCCACCTGCCCCCGTGAGGGCGGATGGCTCAAGCGCGGCCTTGACACGCAACGCGCGGCGGGGAGTGCGAGCGTTGCGTGATGGCGCGCGTTAGCACGCGGAGTCGTCAACCGCGCGAGGACCCCCGCGTCGGGGCCACAATCGGCACTTTCCGCGAAGTTTGCTCAGGCCTAATGTGGTTGCTAGGAGCGCTTCTCTCCGTTCTGTCGACACGCAGAGAAATGCTTAAAGAGTGATAAAGAGTGATGAAAGAGATGCTTTAGTCGAGTAAAAAGGCGCTGCCGACAGCTGAGTAGCTTAACAGGTTGTTGTGTGTCGGTTGAAATGATGAACTTTTAAATTATCATGCGAGTTCGAGAGAGTTCATGCGAGTTCTTCGAATTTCAGTTGTTGAGCAGCTGGTCTTTTTTTCGTCTATTTGTTGTTTAAGTTCAATTAAGTTCAAAATTCTGTTTAATGTTTATATGTACTAAACATAGAATGGCACAAGCTAGAAGATGAAAATAACTAATCTTGAATATAAAACTTTGTAAGTGATGTAAATCAAGTCACTTGATGAAAAAAACTGTTCTGGATGTGACATTTATTATTGTTTCAAGATTGTTTGGAGTATTATTTCTACAATTCTAACCACACAAAAATCTTACATTACTGAGCTCTTCACCTAGGAATGGGAGTGCGAAATTAACATTTACTCTCTGGGTGAATATTAGCATGTTCTCAGGGACAATTACATTTTGTTCCAATACACATCAAATTACGCTCTTAAGTGACCTCTTTCGACCAAAATCATCAGAATTTGTACCTCTTCATATCAATTGATATGTGCTACATAAAAAACTGGATCCGCAGTTGCCTTTCATAAGACCTTCCATTGCCTTTCATTTCACAGCGTCGTTCTTCATATTCCCATCGTCATCACTACTAATGCATGCTGTACTCTACGTCTCTGATTCGCTACAGTTCACAACCTTCTAACCTCGTGACTTTCAGACCAGTCCTTCGTCTTCAACCTATATAGTAGGTTTCCTTCCACCGAAAGTAACTTCAGTTCGTTCAAATGGACTTGCTCTACATTGCTATATGCAACTTGCTCTGTATTTTTTAGCAATATAGAATAAAAATCCGTTACCGTTACATCTGTTACTGGTTTCTTCTCTTAGACTGAGTAGTTTTCACGTGTATAATATTGCTCATTATGCCAGAATAAGTGAGAAAACTCGACACAAACTCCTATCGTTGATACGTGATTTTACTTACAAATCTGTCGTGGAAATGGAAGTGTTCTCATTTACGAATCAGTCTGTTACTTAATAAAAACATATCCCATGAACTCTTTTATACGTGTTTTCATTGCGTTTAACGCCAATATTGTATTATTACAAAGACAAAGTATTATTTCAAAGACTTTACTTTTAGGCATTTTATAATGAGTAACAATTTAATTGCATACTCTCAAAAACACCATTGTTTCTCAAAAAGCCGTTTTTTAACGAAATGCAGAGAAATGCCTCCATTTGAAAATTGAAGGAATAGACTAAACCGCGTTGTCATTGCATTTCCATTTTACCGCACTGCACTCTCTCCTTCCGCTTTTGATTTGTCAATAAATTCTCTTTGTTCCCCTATTACGTCACAGTGAAATGGTTTTGCATCACACATATTAGAGTCCCACAAATAAACAAATAATGCGGATCGTGGTTTAAGACCTCGCCGCGAGCGTTTCTTGACAAACACCTAACGCAAATGGATACATGTAACACGTGTGGAATGTAATGAATAATAAAGAATAATCACAGATGGCGATTCAAAATGTTGTACGTGTTAAGGTATTTGGGTAAAGTTGGCTTAGCAATAGAGAGGGCCAGTTTAATGCGCCCACTTTGGTTGGCTTCGCTTGCGCACTTCCAACACGACGAGGAGGCTCCGGTCATCGGCCTCCACAGGCTAGCAAAACATCCTTCAGTCCAGCATACGCATTTTACAGCAAAGCATAGATACGGCTTATCTTGATTCTCTTTCCTCGCGTAAACACTACTCAAGTATTCTTATTTAATTTCGCGCATTCCTTGCGTTTTCTCATTTACTCGTACGCTTCAGCCGTTTGTCATAAATAAGGGGCGAATTTAATGATCTAAAACACTGCCAAAAAGTATCAATAAAATGTTCTTAAAATGTTTTTAAACTGCACTAAAAGCAAAGAAAAATTACGTTAAAAACATTTGATGAAAACCACTTCAGATGAACAACTCAAGCTGTTGGATATGTTCCTGATGTAATGGCGGCTTCTTCCTTTTGTACAAGTGAACTCAGCTTGCAAACTGTTGGTTTGGACTGTTGTTTGACAGGAATTATCTGCCATTAGTTATTCTGAAATCGGCCGCACTGACATTGACGCGGATAGGCGTCACTGAAACCTTAGATTACATAGTACTCATAACGTGTGACAGTACGATATATGAGCGAAAAACGAAAATGATCGATATATGAGCGATACAGGCTACTCAGGAATTCTGTGCGGAACATTTATTGCATCTCATAAATATTATTTGAAGCATAAAAACGATATTAAAATAGATTAAATCAGCGAAAAATGCATTAAAAATGACGTAAAAAGTTAAAAAATTATGTATTAGTAAAAATCGACGAAAAATACAAAAAAAGATGTATAAAAATGGGTCATTTCGTTTTGTCATATGATAAAATGAATTTCTGTACTAAACGGCATTTTTCTAAAGTGAAAAGGGAAAAAAAGAAGATATTTCATTAAAATCCGCCCCCTATAGTGCGATTTTTATAACTTTGCCCCTCAAACCCCAATGGCTAAGATGGAATACCACACGGCATTTCGCGTCGTTCTCGTTCATGCCGCTAGATGTCGTATAATCGCAAAAACTGCTTGATACGGTCGCGATCATGCGATATCTAGCGGCACGACTGAGAAAGACGCGAAATACCATGACATATTCCATCGTGAAGACTAGCCTCGAGGGGCAAAGTTACAAAAATCGCACTGTAGTCATAAACGATCGGAAGCGAAGGCCACCCGGCGCGGGGAGTGTCGTGCGAGGGATTCGCGGATACAAGGCATGCTCCTGCGCGCTACGCACTGGCAGGTCGCGGTGCGTAACCCCTCCCTGCGACTCCGCCTCCGCCTCGCTCGTCCTTCGCCACTACTTTCTCCGCGACCGCCGCTGGAAAGTCGCCGGCGTACTTTCGCCGCCTTCTGAAGCAACGCGCTGCTTCCCCTCCTCCTCCTCCTCCTCCGCCACCGCCAACGCGCGGACCCCGCCCTCAGCGCTACTAGTATTTCCGCACACTGTTTTGTTTGGCTTTTTATTTACCTTACGGCGTGAAATGCGGGCACCAGGAAGGATTTGTACACAAACAGACTACGTAGGTGCTTAGTGTACCTCTGGAAATAGTGATTCAATAGTTTTTTTAAATGAAGTTTTAAGTTAGTCTATAAATATGTGAAGAGAGTTTTAATAATTTTATTAACTATCAAAATAAAAAGCAACAAAATTAATACAGAAAAAAGTAGAGAATTTTCTAGATTTTGTCCATAAAATGTAGGCAAAAATATTTTGTATTATATTTACACGCATGCTTTGTATTTACAACGTGAATCTTTTTTTTATTATTATTCAAAGGTTAGAATTCATATTATCAGATTCATAGACGGGTGGTTACGGAGTATTACGTCTCCAGTTCGCGAACGAAGCTTCCGGGAGGTTCTAGGATTGGTTCTCGCCGGTGCGAGAATGTAGGCACCATCTACAAGGCTCCTGGCCGAGAAAATTTCGGAAGCCGATTGCTCCCACCATAGATCCATTCTCCCATTGTTCAAGACAGTGGGCACCCAAAGAGGAGGGCTCATGGGACTTGCCCCCCTCCCCCATGCCAATATGTATTAGAGATATGAAATCAAGCTGGACCTATTACTCCACCCCTCCCCCGAAAAATGTTCTGGGTGCGTCACTGGTTCGAGACAATCTTCTTTGAGTTGCAACTACCAATTATGATTATCCTGAGGCTCTGTATCTTGTGGTGTGATAAAATAAAAAAAATAGATAAGGCAGCACTTACAAGAAAATACGATTTGAAATTAAACCACTTTAAATCGAACGTTTCCTTTAAATAGCGTACAATGCCTTCGCCCTTCGCTGTCTGTCTGGACTGAAGCCCACAGCCGCCTCTAAGAGGTGTGTCAGTTTGCTCACCTAAATTTATTAATTCATTTATTTATTTAGTTACATATTTATTCATTTTCTATTTTCACCTCTTTTCAAAATGTACATTTGTTATTCAAAATTATGTTTCCATCTACACATTTTATATTATACTTTTATTTCACTCCAGTTTGCTTCATAATATTATTTGTAATAGATTCCATTTATTTTATTTAATTTTCATTTGTCATTTTTAAAAAATCTATATGTCCATTTCACATTTTACATCTCTTTAAAACCCAATTCTTGAAAGTTTTAAATTCTTTAAAGTTTTAAATTTTTTTTTGTAATTTAGATATATTATTATTATTATTATTATTATTATTATTATTATTATCATTATTTTGTAGCACTGAAGATGGCCGCAATGCGGCCGAAAAAGCTTTAATGCCAAAATAAACAATTACGATGAGGAGCTTACATCAAATATTGATTTCAATGATAACATCGTAAATGCCACACCATTTCCTACTACTAAACCACTTTAAGGATACATTTCTAATTTTTCATAAATATTCAAAATGCAACGAGGTTCCAGAATTTGTTGTCTTGATGCAATCACTTGATAGACCTGTTGTTCCATGTACGACTGAAATAATGACATTCTGAGTCAATGACTTCTGTAAATCAGTATTTAGAAAGTGCCAACTAAGAAGTGCACAGGGGCCTGTGTGTAACAACAATAATAAATGCTAAGTCATTATTTTTCATTGTTTCATTTCGTTTCTGTACATTATACATTAAGAAAAGATTATTGAAGAAAGTTGGTTTTACTATTTATAAGACACCAATAACATAACAATCTGTGAATTATCTGCCGCTTTATAGAGAATTATAAGGGGAAACTAGGCACAGATGCAACCCTCAAATTCTTCACTTTACAGTACTATGAAACGATTCGTGCTAGGCTCTTAAAACTAGTAGGCTTTTGCAGGCCACAATCTACTACAGGCCGTCTTACGCCGTAATCTTCTAAATTAGACTGATACGAACAATCCGTTTCATTTTAGGAGGATACCCCTCTCTCCATTGCACGGGTTGTCGAAAACTTTCGCAATTGAGCCCCAGAGTACAGCTTTCTCTTCTAAAACAAGTATTTACAAAGTGCGGAATGATCCCAAGGGTCCAACCAGTATTGATATATTTATTTCCTTTAACAGCATTATATTGTTAAAAATACAAAATACTAATATTTTAATGAAGATCCTGTTATAATAATAATAATAATAATAATAATAATAATAATAATAATAATAATAATAATAGGTGTTTTCAAATTGTTGATTGGAATGATGAACGATTACTGATTGTAAAACAAAGTAATGTGTTTTTGCCTAATCTGATCTCGCAGTAATTCTCAACATAAAAGCACTGTTTCAGTTTATTACCAGAAATATTTAACATATTTATAATATCTGTTATTTAGGAATAACATTTGTGACACATATTGCATGTCAGTTTCTTCTCTTGAAAATATGTTTTCGAAAAAATACTTCGAATAATGGGTCATCGTAATTACAGGAGCGTGAATACAGTAATTCAAAGCTTTCTTTGCTATGATGAATTAATGAATACGACGAGAGAAAGTACTAGAAGTGAAGTAGAGAAAATTACAGTGACATAGCAGTCACGCTGAAATGCTCATAGCCTATAATATACTTTTGAAGACGGAAACATGAAGTAATATTTTGAAATATTACTAAGACTTTTAAACAATTTGGAATGTTTTACATTGTGGAATGTAGACTACCTGAAGAGACATTAGAAAAAGTGGAAAAAGAAAATAAGTGTCCATGACTTTTGGATGCAGCCTTCGGTGATTGGCCTTTAATGATTGTCTCGTATTGTATTCAGCCATTTTCTAGTATGTCGTCTGAGGAAGTCTCTTCGACAATCATTTTCCGTCTCATGGTATCGTGTAGATCTGGGATTATTACGTTTTTTGAAGGTTGTATCCCTCACAAATGACAAAATCGTCCGTATAATATTCCAGTATAATGTATCGCCAGTATAATATTTCCTTATAGAGCAGATTAATTTTTTTATCTGCCTAAAATAATAAAGTGTTTTCAACTTTTTAAAAATATTATTTTTAATGTTCGTAGTGGATAATTTTAAGGAAGTGAAAGACAGCCAATTTAGTGGAAAACACATTTAAAGTCGCATGTTAAACTATTAAGGCAATAGAATGGCACATACGTTCTCGTATTATTTTTTTTTCTTTTCTTTTTGGTCTGGGCTAGATTTTCGGTCTTGCCCAATCCTCTTGCCAGCAGCCACATGTGGAAGCGAAATATTACTTTCAGAATATTTTACAAGAGTGAAATCTCGTTATACGTGGAAAATTTCGTTGGAAACTTAGAAGCCGTTTGTAGTTACGTGTAATGTTGATTAAGCGTTACAGTAAATGCGAAACTTGAAGCTCTTTTTCACAGAAAACTTTTAATTTTTCGAGATATCTTATACGCACTTGTTTTAATAAATTCAATAATGTATACAAATTGCCATTAATGTAAATATTAACGTGATAGAGGTATCAAAAAATTATAATTGTGCAATTTTTGAAAAAACAAAGGAATAAAGAAAAATGACTGTATGTCATCTGATACACTATGTTTAACAGTAACCCTATCAAAAGTTTAAAGAAAAAAATAAAAATCTTAATCTTCAATTTTGTAGTTGTAGGAAGACGCCGAAAAAAAAAAAGAAAATTGCAAAAACTACAAAATTCAAGATAGAGATTTTTTCTTTAAACTTTTGATTGGGTTACTGTTAATCATACTGTATCAAATTACATTTTTCTTTATTCTTTTGTTTTTTCAAAATTTGCACACTTGTAATTTTGCAATTTTCAGTAATTTTGCAATCGAAATTGCAGAGTTAATAGTGAAAATCTGACCTGTACAATCTATAAAAAATGTCATTCACTCTATTCTTACCAAAAATTTAAAGAAAAAAATTGGAAGTATTTTTGCTTGAAAAATGTCCCAGGGCCTTCATGTAAAGTATCCCCAAAATTGAAGAATGTTATTCAAAATCACAGTGTTTTCTGCTCAATCGGGGACTATTCAGAAGTTCACAGACGACAAACGGACGGGCCAAACAGACAAACAGAAGTTTTAAAAAAATACATTTTTTCGGTGTCAGGGGACCACAGACCCTGAAATGTTTCCGTTGAAATCTCGAAATCTATTTTCCGCAGGACTACATAACTTTCTCTTTCACGTATATTATTCCGTAAATACGTACGTTTACGAGAAAACAATAATTACAACAACTATAAAGAAACAACTTTATAACACATCACAACACAGTAAACCAAGAGTTTGTTTATACATTTGAAATTAAATCACTTTGAAAGTCCACAATTTGTTCGTACTTTTCAGTTAAGTGATTAATTTCTTCTTCCTGTCCTCCCACGGAACTTGTTCTCGCTCTCCTACAAGCTACCGCGTAGCCCGCTTCGAGGACCAATAGTGCAGTACATATAGCAGTGCAGTGCATACATATACTCTCTGGTGCAGTATGTACTACTTTGCTATCCCCCTTACAGTTTTACACTGTAAATACCAATTTGGCTCAAGCATGGCACGTTCAGACCTATTGTTTATCATACCGAGCCGGGCTGTTGGGCGAGTATCAAGAAAATTGTGTGCAACTGGCATACTATTTTGAATTGGGGAAGCCAATGAGAAAGTTGACCTTCAGATAAATCACCCAATGCGATTAGAAGCGACTTCTGTTACGACATCGTTGCAAACTTTTAAGGAAGTCGGAAGCTCTAGAAAACCTACTTCGCTATTATATGGCTTGGCGTCAAACGTGCTAAGTTCTGGCGCATGTGCATTATTGTTCACAATGCAACAAATACATGTTTGAATAGTCTCATGTTCGACACCAATGGCAATTTTAAGAATTGTTGCTAAGTGTTTTTTGTGAGTCGCCAGTAATAAAAAAATTAAATTCTGCAGGCTGTTTTTCTTGCTTTCGATTTGTTCATCGAGAAATATACAGTTCCGTTTTCCTAACCTAGAGAACTAATCACTCCTCATCATACATACCGTGGACTATAAAAATAACGGTGCTATTCATTGCTACCATTAGCATCAGTTCAGTAAATAAAAACAAAACAACTTTTATTATGAGTATAAATCAGGGTCGAATCCATGAAATGATATGTCTTAAGGACTTTACGAGAAACATTCTAAATTGGCAGTAGATAGCATGAATTAAGCCAACTCCACTCCACGTATCCATTTAAGACTATTAGTTACATTTACAGGTTATTATTGAACAACTTGTGTAACTTACATGCTTTTAGAGTTAAATATACATTTAATAATTAGGAAACTTAAATTCTAAGGAATTGCATCAGCTTTTCAGAAGTGAAGTTTTCCTAATCCTACACTTTTTTCCCCCAATAATTTTAACGAAATCGGTGACCTGACCAGTAGCATAGCGGCTTTCCATCTCTGTCAACCGAGCTTCAAATACAGGTTACGTCTTGGAAAATTTGCAAGGGAAGAGAGCGCTCGCGTCAGGTTTCCTCAGGTAAACACAGAATTCTCGCTGTTCAAGGCATTCGCCGTGCCCTGAACTGCTTTCGCAGAGCCAGATCCGTGTTCACGCATAGGCCCGAAGGCCCCGGGCCCCGGGCCCCGGGCCAGGGCACCCAATAGTCCTTTAAAAAATGTAGTACTAAATTTTTCAAAAAATAAAATAAACATTGTATAAAAAATTATGTATATTTAAACTATACGCACAAATTCGCATAACGGAGTGATGCGTCGCATATTATTGGATAATATTTATAATATGGAATGTTGCTGGTTGATATGAGAATGTCACTCTCAATAATGAGAAGTTTTTTTTAAACAAACTTGTCTTTAAATGGGGGGGGGGTGAGATCGATGAAAGTAAGAATAAGGGGGCCCCCCAAAGCTGTTAAAACGCCCCCGTGCAGAGTGGCTGAATCGCGGATGCGACGTGTGCGCCCGCTGCCCGAAAAGCGGTTACTGCGTCTCGGGCGCGCAGCCTCGCGGAGAGCGATGCGTGCTAAGCAACGGAGCTGCGTGACACTTTTTGCCGGAGCGATGCCTAAAACCGCTGTCTGCGCTTCGTCGTGGGGGGCGGGCGTGGCGAGAAGTCGCCGGGCGTGGCCATGGAATCGTGATACAAACAGAATGGTTCAACATTGCACATTGGCCTATAGTTCAGCGTTTGGCAAGAAATAACGATACAAACAGAACATTATACAATTACGCATCTACCAGTAGTGTAGCAAATGAGTATTTTGACATGAAATCATGATACAAACAAGAGGGTACACCATTGCTCACCTGCCAACAGTGTGAAAAATACGCAATAAGAGCCCGCAAGACGCGTTGTGGAACATTGACGGACGAAAGTTTGAAACTAGTTTGGTAAGTTTTTTTATTGCAAAATTCGATACGAATACAACGGTCAGTCATGTGCCTTTTCAGTAATCATGCGATTAATTTCGTACATTAGGCATTAGGAGGAGAGTATCTAATCTCTCATTATGTTCAATAAAACACAGCAACGTCGTATCAAGCCATATTGACATGTCTTTTAACACCTTGGCACGACCAAACCAAGTCTTATTAAAGATCATGATGTTAGAACTAGTACATAAATTTCGTCATTCGCTGTCACCCAGATCTTCGTACATCCTATCGGTCTATCCACTGACCTTTTGTATCGCGGAAACCTACTCGTTTTTGAAAAATTATTTCTTCTGATTTATTTTGTATATGAATTATTGAATTTCACTCGATTTCTTCTGCATCTGTCGGTAGAATTTGTATCACCGATCGAATTGTGACAAGCTTAGGCCTTTACCTTTGTATACATCTCCTGTAGTTGCTGGCGACATTGCGTTGAACCAGTGAGGTTGCTTAACAAACATTGTTTACTAGTTTTCGTTTATCTGTTCTCGAAATGACGTCAACACTCTTATACTTACATTAGTCTTCTCTGATAGAAATTGGCGTAATATTTAAAACTTGAGATTTAATAGGTCAGCGTACGTTCAAGCAATACGTAGATAATAGTGCTTTTATTTAGCAAACACTGGAAACATTTTCAGATAACGATTTTGAAACTGTCTTACTACAGTGCCCGTCCGTTCGTTCATTCATTCACTAAGGGAGTGGTTAAGGAAGGGAGGGGAGTGAGTGGATCGAGGGGGCCAGGGCACTGCGGAGGTGGGGTAAGGCAACGCGGATCGGGGAAAGGAGAGGCGTAGAGGCGTGTCAGAGAGGGTTGGTGGGACGAGATGTGACGGGGTAGGACGCATGGATTGGTGGAGGAACGGGACTGAACGCAAAGAGGCGAGGTGGGAAGGAACGTGGTGCTTTGGGACGGCGTGATGGGATATGACGTGACAGGCAGAACGAAACGGGACGGAATGGGCCGGGCCGGGATGGGATAGGATGGAATAACGAATGTGGCGAGGCGGTTGGATTGAGACGGATTAAAGTGGGATGGGGTAGCACGAGACGCGACGGGATGGGATGGGACGAGATGGGATGAGATGGGGTGGGTTGGGGTGGGTTGGATGGATTGGGTGGGTGGGATGGAGAGGGATGGGGAGGGATGGGGTGAGATGGGACGGGATGGACCAGGATGGTGTGGGATGGGTGGGATGGGGTGGGATGGGGCGGGATGAGGTGGCATGGGGCGGGATGGAGCGGGATGGAGAGGAATGGGATGGGATGGGATGGGATGGGAGGACAGAGGGGAGGGCACGGGACGCGAAGGAGCGGGGCAGGGCGGGACGAGGCGTGGCGAGAAGCGACGAGGAGGTGCGAAGCGGCGCGTCTTCAGCGCTCTGCGGCGCCGCCGCTGCTCGTGCGCTTTCCTTGCGCGCCGTCCCTCCCGCCGCGCCGCGCCGTGCCAGGCGCCGCGACAACCTGCCCCTACAGCGCCTGAGGCGGGGCCCAGGGCCAGCACGCGAGGGCGCACGCGCGCACGCACACGCGTCGTGACGGAGAAAGGGAGCGCGATAGCGCGTGCAAGCGACAGATCGGTTTCACGGACGTTGCCTTCAAAGTGCGAGAGCTTTTTGACGCGCACAGCTCAGCCACATCTGTTAGTGTTTATGGTTCTTTTGAGACTCACTACTGACAATTAAAACTAGACAGTTGAAAGAAATAAAAAATCTGGTCGTTTCATTCATTCTGCATTACCATTAACTAAGCGTGGCATCTCCGACGAGTATTTTCATGTTTGATTGTTTTTTGTTGTTTTTTGTCTGTGTGACTTGCAAATTCATAATAAAAATAAATTTGAAACATTGCTCGAGTCGTTCAGTTTTAGACATAGACAATACATGAAAAAGTGTCGATTAAAACATTTGTTTTACGTTTTGGTTTACTACAAAATTTGGTTCAATTATTGCCAATCGGATGAATAAGACGTAACAAACCATGTAAATGCTGGAAATGCACGTTGTATTGAAACCTGATATTACAAATATCTACGACACTTATCTTACCGACAATGCTGCTTGTACTTATTTTGGTATCGGTGAATAAATGAATACTTCAGTATCATTATAATGATGTATTATTTTATTTATGATATTTAATGTCATAGTCTAAAGTCATGCAATTTTATTTACTGTCGTCATTTTAAAATGCAACATTTCCTTCAAACGACAAGCAGTTGTCTCTTATATGTTTGTCTACCCCTGAGAACACATTTCACACGATTCTATGACAAAATGCAGCTCACATAATACAAACCCATCAACAATATGTGTTTATTTAGAATTATTCCATAATATCATAGAGAGCACCGGGTAACAATTGTGCCAATCGATTTGTCTTCACGAGAGCAACTGAATGGATACCCCCCAAAAAATAATCCGTTTCCCACCAGGAGACCGAAATGCATCAAGTGACGGGTCAATTGTTTCGATTGGTGGGCCGGAAGGGGTTTAATCGTGAGACGGACGGGCGCTGGTTACTCGATTACTAATAGGAGATATTACTTTTGGAAGGATTAATATCGAGACGAGGATTTTTCGAGGCTGTAGGGGCTATAAGTGTATTATCTAGCCGACTTAATATTTGCTCATAAAGAATTTTTAATTTAAGCAGAATTTAAATTAGTTTTTTATTTGTTGATTGATAGTTATTTATAAGGAATTTAATTCAAATATTGAATGGTTTATTTGCCTTTACAATGAGTGAAAACTATTTTTTCTGAATATTTGTCATCGGCTTCTGGGAGGGGAAGTCCCCAGCCAATGGAGAAGTCGAGGCCAAAGGGATTAATAGAACATTTGTAAATCTCGTTACTAACGTGTTTATCTTAATTTTTTTGATCTTGCTTTCCCATTTTACATTGAACATTTTAATTGAATTTTCTAACTGTTGTGCGATGTATTTGGAATTAGTCAGCCCCTTTTTCGTAAATATCATTGCTCCAATGTCTGTGGTAATCCACGAGAACTATAAACTTCTTGAATAGAAAGCTACGTAGCTAGTTCTGGCTATACTATGCGTGATGTAGCTTTTTGTAATCGTCTGAGATAGCCAAAAAACAAAAAAAAACAGAAATAAAATATCTTCAAGTTTTATCTTCATCTATTATTAAAATTCTTGTTCGTTATTCTCAATTAACAAGGAAAAATTGTTTGGGCTACTCATCCGACGAACAGATTCTTGAATTCAAGAATCAATCAATTCAAGAAACTAATCGGATGAATGTCCGAAAATAGTTTCCTTTTTTTCATCGTCATCTCTTCAAATTACAGTAATTTTGCACAGTACGTAAATATAATTAATAAAACGTACCTGGTAATGGAAAAAAAGTTAAGAAGTCCTGACTACTCCCTTTTACTCAATGTCTGTCCATACAGTGGAACTCCAATAGATGTCCTATACGCCAAACGCTCTCAACAGTGGTGCGTAGGAAACTGTTTCAAACTCTGGGTCGCATCGAGCGAGTTTCGGACCTGTGCTTCTAGTCCGGGCGCGAGTGGCGGTGTTCGGCACCGTCGCGTCTTGGCACGGCGGGTTCAGTCTGGCAGCGCGGTGCCTGGAAGATGGGGTACGGTAGTCGCCGAACTCGTGCTTTCGTACGGTGTCGAACTGGATAATCGAGTTTACTCTTCTCGACTTACTTGACCCATCTCCCCAGCAGCGTCTTTCGATCTCGAGAAGCTTGTAGTCACTCTGGTCGGAGAAAGTGGGGAACGGGACTGAATTTTTACTCCGTGCTGCTCATCCTGGATCGAGTTGGGGGCAATGAAATCTCTGGTAAAGCTGCTGAGCAGTGGTGTAGCAAGTCTGAAGATTGTAGAATATCTCTTCACAAGGTGTTTGTAAAGAAATTAACGTCCCCATGCCATTTCTCCTTAACAAAACAGTATATTAAATATTTGTAGTTTTTTGGGGGCGGGAAAGATCAAAAGAATAGTTGCGTGATATTTATGAATATGACAACTTTTTCCATTATGGTTACAGAAAGAAACTACATTTTTAATGAACCACAAACATTAGTATTTTGTAAACTTCCTTTAGTTACAAGAAATTGTTTTCTGTTCAGATGGCTGGAGTCTCACTAGGGGGAGGAGGTACACACATGTCAAGCAACATAACAATTTCCCAAAATATCAGGTTAAAGAAGGGAGAAATCAAGGACTAGGTTTTTTTCGAAAATAAAATATTTTATTATATTAAGGCTTCGGGGCCCTCTTCAAAATGTTCAATGGAACCACTGTCCTCCTGCCTCCCCCTAGGAGCATGCTTATACTGAGAGGAGGCATTTCAAAATGCCCATCCGAAAATGATAAGTCACTTTGTGATGCTCGTAATTTGGCAACTTTTTTCTCTGTGTTCATTCATATTTTAGACCCCAAGGCTTCTTTCATCTGTGATAAGGTATCCTAACCCTCACTTTCGAAATCTTTGAAAAATGATGCATGTGAAAATAATTGTTCGATAGTTTTCAACTTCATGTGTCTTCTTTTTACTACTCAGATTATGCACATCTTTAACGTACTTTGCAGGGTTACATTCCTTAAATTTGAATGAGAAAAGCCGTAAATGTTTAATTGAAACAAATTATGTGATTATTTTTTTACTTGTATTGCTACTTCAATGGTGTGCACAGACAAAATACATTAATAAAGTACCAAGGCTGGTTGGCACCAGTTGACAACTTTTAATTAGTACCCCCAAAAATAAAAAATAAATTTCAGGACCATCCTTTTCAAATTCCATGGCCTCTAGTTCGTTCAGTTCGATCGGGATATATCAATTTTGGAGTAAATCGTCTGAACGATTTTGGGCGCTAGCATTGACAACAGAGGGACAGACGTTTTGCCGTCAATCGATTTTTTGGTATCAAGGTCCCACAGAATAAGAAGTCTGACAACATAACATGTTAGAGAAAGCAATTTATTACACATGGGAACAAGATGTATTCACGTTTTCGATTCTAGGGCCCGACAATAAGTTTTTCTGACGAAAAATCCCCAATTTCCGCCGCACGATTACAATATTACTCTTTACTACGTACGTAGTAAGGCGAAAAAGTCAAAACTGACTCACGAAAATCACGAGCTAGGATGTTCTGACCGACCAGACACGGCCTCCTCTACTCTCGTCAATTAAATCTAAAAGCACGCACACACTGTATCTGAATCACGTGAGAATATTTTTTGTAGCTGAACAGAAGGAGTTTCCCATGTCCTTGAAGGCGTCAATTCAAAATATGGGACTAATAAATAATGTCAACTACCACAGTAATATAAATAGATTAGAGCTCAACTCTCAAATGTGACACAAGGGCGCTAACATGTGTAACTCCATTTTCTGATGCCATTTGACGCTCAGGGTGACGCAAAGTGCTGCGAAACATTGTGACGCAATCTTTCACGCACTGGTTTGACTGCTGTAACCGTCGCTTGCGCAAATTCAATGGCCATTTTAAGCTCGGTTCCAAAGGTTTAGTCAATGAGGCTAAAATACGTCGTAATCGTATCTAATTTACCACCTCACCATCACAACTTCAATTTGTGTATTGACCTTAAATATTTTATATTTAACCAACCCATAGGAAATGCGAAGAGAATTGAAGTTGCGTTGTGATTGCTTTTGGAAGAGAAGGAACCAAAACGTCACATTACTATTTGATGTACTATTTGATTTGCAAACTTAACCATTGATAGTATGCATTATGAATTCAACTTATCTGTTTAAAAACGTCAAAATTCAATTACGAAAATGTTTCTCACATTTTCCTTTAGCACCTCTTCCATCTTTTATCTGCTAGACCACTCTTGTGATACAGTTGGAGCTACACCAGAGTGTAAATCCAGTGGGCCTTCCTTTCATTTATTATATCCTAAAAACTGAAACAACAGTGGTTTATTGGCAGTCATTGTCATTGTAGTTGCTCCTTGTTGAACAATAAGTGACTCACAAGAGAAGGGATATCCGCCATCTACGGAATTTCAAAACTTCCTTGCTTAAACTTGCTCGTGAAGATAAAAGCAAAGCAAAACCCTCGCTTCTCACACAAAAATGGGAATTTTTTAGTCTAAAACGTTCATAATGAGAAATTGGGAACCATTGCTTCTTGTGATAGATGGGATTCTTTTCGAATGAATGTACCCATCTCCATTAAATTGACTCAAAATCTGTTAGATTCCCTTTCCACTCTAATTACGATCCACTCTGTGCAATAGGTGCATGTAAT
Source organism: Acheta domesticus (assembly GCA_031308135.1). Lineage (NCBI taxonomy): Eukaryota > Metazoa > Arthropoda > Insecta > Orthoptera > Gryllidae > Acheta > Acheta domesticus. Next base: position 154,295,773 of record JAHLJT010009436.1, on the reverse strand, counting down.
TCCACTGTAATCGTACAATCACATAAATTCCTCTAATTACGTAATGAATGATTTTAGGATCAAATATAGTTTTGCCTAATTTAGAAAAATAAAAAATACAAGGTAAGATATTTACTTTGCAAGTTCAATACAAGCGTTTGGTCAGACTTATTATCCGGGATTGCGCACGACTTGAGTGATAGCTATAGCAGTGTTGTAAAAAACCTTTATTTGACTATTGCGTGTTGAAGAGTTACGTACATGTTCTTGTGAAAGAGATAAAGAGAGCAAGAATACCATTCATTGATTTTTACCATCTTTCGTCATTACCATCTTTCGTCATTTGCACTTACTCAAAACCTTTACTGCCCGTAATATTTGCGAAGGAAGAACACTGTCACTGATGTGAAGATCGCGACTCGACAAGTTATTTGTTTTACGTATGATGCGAAGAAATACCTGTTCAATAAAAACCCGTTGCGAAGCTGTTTCCTAGAGTGATTCCTGCACCTTCCTCTTTCCTTCTACGCATTGCCACCGCGTGCAGATTTCCGTCAGAAGTCTGCTAGGCATTAGCATTGAATGTTGCGAGGGAATTCTTGTGGCGCGACCGCTGCCTTTCAAGAGCAGAGCGCAGTGGGACGAAATCCCGAAAAGCTGACACAAGCTGCCTACGACATTTGAAGATGGCCCTTTCCCTAAACCCTTCTCATTCCAAGAAGTAGAAATAATAATGTGCAAACGTTTTCTAGAACTTTTTTTATGTAATGATGGTTAAGAATTGCTTTTTTTTATTTCTGGTATATACTTTTTTGCTTTATAACTTAGAAGCGAATGTATTTTTTTATTAATAAGAAAATGTTGCACGTCGGAGAGATTGCTCGAGCTAGCAGCCTATTTTCTAATTTCAATTCCTTATTCAGGATTGCTTTCACTAAATAAATTCGCGATGTGAAAGAAAACCACCTTCTTCCCTGCAAATGTTTACTGGAAACATTATATCCATCATGATAATGGTCATCATCGTCGCCACCATTATCATCGTAAACGGGGAATTATAACCTTTCAGTTCTAATTCCCCGTTTATAATTTAGTTTCCCTCTGCAGAAGTGTTTTATGTCGTAGAAATAGCAGTTTAGACAACGCAGTGGTGGAGTGAGTTCCTATACTAGATATCAGCTGTGCCGTTATAGCAGTGACGCTTTGGGTATGGAGATTTAGTTCTCGCAGTATGATAATATGCGGAATAACACAAACAAATATTTGCATTTTTTTTTCAAAATCACAAACCGTTTCATTATTTTTGGATTTTTCCCGAGTTCCTGATTTATCTAACGAAATAATAGTCACCTGTCAACAGGTCGGAGGTCTGCGTAGTTTTCTTTCAATTTCTGCGCGAATTGGAAATTAGTTTTATACACTAGTGGTTTCCAGCTGTAAAAATGCTGTTGAACAAAACTACACAATACATCTTTGTACACCAAGAATAAAAACTTGATTTTCTATTATACAAGTAAAACGTAAATATTAAATGGCGGCCTGCCTCTTTCTTATAGCCTTGCAGACGAATGAGATGTATTGTAAGCAGTATGACCGTATGAGAATTCAGTCTTTATGAGCAGTACGAGAATAGCCTGGGTAACAAAATCCAATATTTACATTTTTTCAGTCAAAATCGAAACTTTTCCCTCATTTTATGGTTTTTCCTCAAGTTACAGAGTATCCAACGAAATAATTGCCATTTCCTATGTCTGGAGGCTACATAATATTATTTCAATTTCTGCGCACATTGGAAATTAGTAATACATATTCTGATAAGTACAATGAGATGCAGCCCGCCAACCACAGAAGACCAGTTGACCGCCGCAAAGTACCTTCGACGATATTTTGATTATTTGCATTTTTCATTGAAAATCGAAACTGATTCGTTGTTTTTGTGTTTTTGCCGCTATCTTGGCTATCTATCGATATTTACTCTTCTCGCACAGTCATAGGCTACTTACTTTCCTCTCAATTTCTGCGCGGACCTGAAATTAATAATATATTTTTTTTCGTTCCATGTCCATCACGCCATATCTAGAGATCGGTAACTAGGTATTCGCTTTTGACGTGGCCATGGGGCGTTTGCTCTGTAGAGGGTGGTGATCTGCATCAGCTCCACTGTGCGCCGTTGCGTCCCCGTGACCGGTCCGCGACCTCGCGGTCGCCGTCTCGTGGCTCTTCCTAGAACGCGGACCGGAACTGGACTGCCAGGCGGTGCGCTACGTCGCTTCCGCCGCGCCGCGACCGGCCACCTGCAGGCGCGACAGGGATGTGACATCTCCAACAAAATCACGGGTTCTTCCAAACATCCATTTTCTAAACTAAAACAATATTAATAATACGTTGTCCCCAAAACATCCATGTTTTTAAACTCGTTTTGTTTAACTTATTTTTCATACTTAGTCACTTTGGTTTGAAAAAATGTTCAGTTTATCGATGTGTGAAAAATATTGTAGATCTTTTGATATTGTGACTTTTTTTAATTCAAAAATGAAACTTCGATCACATAAAATCATCGATGTTAAACCACTCGGCTTCAATAAATTGATATTAAAACGCATCGCTGTTTTTATAAAAATATCCATATTTTGAAAACATTGACATCTATGACGCATCGGTTAATTTACGTTCGCTGGAGAAGAATCTCTTCGGTATTCGTAATTGTGAACAAATATTTTTCATCAACGTTTTGATGTTTTTTGTTGTTGTTGTTGTTGTTTTCAATTTTTTAGATTTTCATCGGTGTTGTCCCTGAATGTGTGTTGTAGGAAACTGATTGTAATGAGCAAATCGCTAACTCGCGTTAAATTTGGGTTGTTTATAAAAATGAGTGATTTTGAACGGTGCTTTGCGAAACGTCGATTTTGCACAGAACTACCTTTCTATGCTCAGGTGCAATCAAACATTCAGTGCACACAAACAGTACACCAAATAATCTTGAAAGTTTCGTTAGTCGTGTGAGCATATACTTTTTCTCGAAAGTCCAAAATATCATTGCCTGTATACGTTCAAAACTGTACTTCTCGTTAGCAATCATTTATGAGTATTATGGTATGTTATTATTGGAGAGATTCTATTCCAGGCGAAGTAACGCACATAGCTTCAAGATAAGTACGGCATCGTTTGAAAGGTACTTGTAAGGACATCGGTCGAAGTTGACTGAAATAGTGTTACAAATCACCCATTTATAGTAATAAGAGATTAAAATTATGAAGTGCATGATCCTCGAAGCGCGACGCCGCGCCGTCTGAACGGTAGAAGGAAGATGTTCTAGTAAGTTTTTACATACGTTGGTACTATGTCTATCTGTTACGAGGTAAATGTTAACCTACTGTCAGAATGATCGCGGGATTTCGGATTCGACTCCCATGTTAGGCACAAAGAGGCAATGAAAATCATGCATTGAACTGACCTAAGGTTGTTTAGGTAAATAGCAGAGGCCAAATATTTTTTTAAAATTATCCAGATTGAAATGATAAAATATTTCAGTAATTCATTGTCCTTTCGCCATTTTAACGTGCGAAATTTTTGAATAGGTTCAGCCAGTTAAACTAGTAAAAAAATACATTTTTTAATTGAAACAATACGTTCAATTTTATTTTAATCACTACCTCTGCGTGTTTGTTTCAATTAGAACACGAGCACTGTTCATAACACGCTAGTATCAGTCAGGTTAATACCCATGACGATGACTTGTTTAAGTGGAACAATTTATCTTTACTAATGTGTTGAGTTCCTGTTACTGAATATCATTTGCGGTGTTCCGGTTGTCTTATCTCTTGCAATTGTCGGTAAACTTTCTTTATGCCTTTTTACACGAATGACACTTTAAACCTACCGAGGGCAAATAGTATAAAAGATAATAGTGGAAACTCGGGCAAATCAGCATGGGCGGCACAAGCGACAAGTGATTGTGCTGCCCCTAGCGGCCTGAGGTGTTCACTACAAGACAGACGTAAATGTTGCCAATAAAATACAACCGTGTGTACCATTTTTGACATTACTTTGTAAGGTAGAGAATGGAGATATTTTATTATTTTCTCTATGTTTATCAATATTATTTTCTCATAAAATGCACATCTACAGATACTTCTAAAAACCTGTAATCAGTATCATTATGACTTTTCTTCACATGAGAGGCAGAGGCTAGAATGCGGGAGAAAGACATTTTATAAGAATGGGAGAAAAATAATATGGTCGGCAGAAAAACTCTTATTGACGGGCCGTGGTAACTAAAAAGTGGATAAATCCCGTTTCTAACTGTAGAAAATATTCCTCTAACACATCTCCTCCTTCCTCTAGCCAGAATCCGTGTTTTGAGGGTCATTGATACCGAAAAATCGATTGACGGAAAACGTCTGTCTGTCCGTCTGTACTCAACGTCCGTTTGCCCAAACCGTTCGTTTCTTCAAAACTGATATTCCCCAATCTGAATGAACCCCAGGCTTTGGGAGTTTCAAATGTACGTATATTTTAATTTTTAGGTCATGTGCTGCGGAAGTACCTCTAGTTTTTTTTAACACTATTTGATTTCACAGTTTTGTTCTGTCATTTTTCATTATCATTGGTTTTATTTTATACATTAAAGTACTTGCGGCAGAGCATCAAATAACAATCTCTACACAAATATTTTTCTACCAAATTATCTCTCAGAAAACTACGAACAAACTTGACTTTCACACCTTGTTAGTTGGCACACACAAATTCTTCCACTCTGTTAGAGAACATCTTTTTCATGTCATTGCAATTTTATTGCTTTCGCATTAGGGAAATTATTATTTTGATTTATTAACTTTCTCAACAATGTTGGATATTACATAATACATCGGAATTCAGATTCAAGACGTATTACAAACAGTTTGTTTTGTTGTTTTGCTTCATCAGTGCACGAATGAAATTCAATTTAAATATATTATAAAAATAACACATTCATATAAAGCATCCACTACCGTATCACTATCACCATTCTCACATCCACATCCACATGGCACTCACTTGCCGTGCGCGTTTAGTTGAACGGTAATTAAGTTCAGTCTATGGTCCGATTAAAATAGGTTGGTGATTGACAATTGTGTTTCTAAAGCTGTAGCTTCGTCCAATAGGAGTGTATGATTTGGTTACTTTAATAAGTATTTATTTCAAATGTTTATTTTCGTGTCCCGAGAGCGCATGGTCAGTGGTACGCAAACTGTCAACGTCGCTCCCTTCGATTTGCAAATGTCAATCACCAACTTATTTTAATCGGACCATAGCTCATCTCCCAAGAACTTTCTCACAATTACAATTATTGTTATTATTATTAATTATTATTATTGTTATTATTATTATTACTATTACATTAATATTATTATTATTTTAGGAACCCGGTAAAATGATTTGCGATCCTTTTGCAGTTTGTAATTATTACATCCATAGACGCTACAAACTCAACCCCTTCCTGCCATTTATAAACAAATTCAAAAATAATAAAACGAACGCCTGGCAAACATTAAAAAAAACATCTACTCTCTCTCTCTCTCACTTGCTTTTAAATACAGATTCTTCCCGTTCTTGCACTCTCAAATCCAGCTGAGCGTTGTAGTTTACACCTCGATCCGCTGGAGAGCGCTGCTTTGACTGTCACCAAAATATTCGAGGAGTTTCCACTATTATCTTTTATACTATTTGCCGAGGGTTTCCTAGTTGAATTTAGAATGCACGACCTTGCGTAAAGACTGTGTCTGGAAGTTCTCGAATCTGCTGATGCAGGAATGCACCGGTCCATTATGCTTACATCCGCCCTACTTCTGTGGCACACTTGAAGCTTTCGCTTTTATTACTGCAATTAGGATATTGTAGTGAAGCGTTTGATGTTTCTGCAATGTTTCTCCTCAAAGACATCAAAAAGACATTACGTGTGATCTTCTCAACTCTTATAATAATAATAATAATAATAATTTATAATATTGATAATCATTACTATATTATTTTCGGATATCTCTTTGATCTCTATTTTCATTTAGGTTTATCCTTCTCGAAGTTACTGGTACCGGATGAAGAGAATACTTTTGGAGAGACTGTATTGCAGAGACTAGCTCTGCGTTTGTAGCATTCGAGACGAGAGATTCGGGATTAGATGTGGCAAATTAAGAGGCAGGAATAAATCTGCACAGTAGGTCTGAATAGAACTAGACTCCCTGGCATCGCAAATTAATGTCAACCAAGTGCTGCTCCTCAAGAATAGTGGGAATTTATTTGTGAAAATATATTGAAATCACGATATGGACAACATACAGGACAAAAAAAATGTGCTGTGTATGTTACCCAAGCCAATGTGCGTGTTGGCCAATATCTGCACTTCCTCCTGGAACTGATAAGCGACGATCAGGAAAGAAAACAGGCCAGAAACTGAATACTTAGCGAAGTACTGGAGATAAATACTTTAATTTTGATATTTTAAGTTATTCACGCTTGGACATTCTCTAATTTACAATAAGAGGTAAATAAGTTTCAATTGTATTTAGCACATAAGCAATAACATAATTCTTGCCTACGACATTTGTTACGCCTGAGCTTACGATTTCGGTTAAACTTGAGGCTAATTGATACATACACATTTCCAAATAAGAAAATAGTGTAAGGAGTCCCCTCAGATGAAAGATTTAAATGCAAATAGCTGGACCCTTGCGAAAATTCCGCAACGTGTAAATATTGTTAAAAGTGAAAAATACCTTCGTATTTAATTTCAACTTTGTTCGGCCAGGATCTTAAGTGTACGTCATGGCCAGTCTATCGAAGCGAAAATGTAATTTTTCATATATTTTGAGGTTCTACTCGATTCTCACGCACACACACACACACCTGCATGCTACGCAGAGGTGCTACCCGGAAGAGCTAAATCTAAAAAAAATAAAGTAGTTTCGAAAGGGTCTGATTGTATAGAATGTTGCTTAAAGAAACATTCATCGGGCTCCACCCTTCCCCCTCAAGTGTTCCCGTAAGTGTCCTCGGAAGTTTCCTTGCAAGATGACATAGATTTAATTTTCATTGTTAACTCGGAATTTTCTCGTCATATAATATTTTTTTTCTTCAAATGAAATTATTTTTCTACAATTAGTACTGGATTTAATTTCATGCCCTTTTTTCGAAAATATTAATAGTTTTTGTGCAAGTTTGGGCAAAATATGGGAGAGTTAAAAAAATATTCTCAAAACGGTTTCAAATGCTTCCTGTAAACTTGCGGTACAAAGAGTGGTAAATGCTCTGACTAATGTGCATTTTGATGTGTTCTTTTGATTTTATTGAACTATACAAAAGTATTTTTAATATCTCTCCTATAATTAAAATTTGCATTTTACTAGATGTATTTCATTATTTAACACAGAAACTCCAAAGTATTTTCTAATTATGTTTTTTAGAAACTTCGAAGGATTTGAATCTAAGGGAGTTAAAACAGCACCTTTTGATGCAAAAAAAAATCATCCTTTTGAAGAAATAATTGCCCTTAATGTAGACGATTGGGAAATTAAGGACGCACTGTTACAGCATTCTTCCCTGTACTCTTACCTTTATGGACATTTCAATACGAAAGGAATTAAAAGAGAGTCTTCCCATCATATAAATGCATTCCATGTAATGTTAGACTTTGCTGAATACAACAAATACACCGGCCTCTTATCTGTTCTCTCCTCATCGTCCGTTGGTTTTGTGTTTCCATGTGCTTGCGTAGCAAACGTGTACCGTGGCTGACTGGCAGCGTGAGTATTCCGCCACTTGATTAACCGATCTTACAACTTGCATTTCATATTCTTGACATCACGGAACTTCCAGGCAAAAACATGTAATCCATTAATAAGATCGCTGGTGAAGTTGAGACCTTCTAATAATTAAAGGAAAGATATTCCAGGTATCAACATATTGATTCTCGAAAGGTTACAAAATGCGCCGCGATAACAGTGTACCGGTATATGACGATGGTGAAAAAGATGAAGATCTTTCGATTTACGAATGGTCAAACATCTAACAGCTGCAGAAGAGATATTGTGAGATGAGCCGTGTGTGACCGATCTTATGGACCATCCATCGATGGCTGAACCTCTCCCCCTACGACTTCCATCTTTTCTTGAAATATTTGTCCGGGCAGCATTGCGCGTATCACAGTGGCGCTGAGTTGCAGGTAACTGTCAAACTATAGGAACGTAATCCAGACGGCAAACTTCTTACGACATAGGTACACAGATGTTGATTCCACGGTATGACAAACGTCTCAATTCTGGTGGTGGTTATGTAAAAAAATAGTGCAAATGAAAAGCCTTGAAAATGCTGCAATAAAGTTTTTTCCATGAAACTGTGTTTTCTTTGTGTTACGTCCAATGGTGGCTGCGCCTAAGGCGGCGCCTTCCACAGAAAAATCAAACTCGGGAAAAGTTTTAGAACGTACGTATTAAATACTAAATAGTCCAGTTTAATTTGTGCATGCTGCCTGCGCAAGTTTTGAGGACGAATTTAACTCCATATGCCCGCTTACGCGAAGGATAAATATTTTGAAAATGGGCCTCATTGCGGACTTTCACGTGGCCGTCCGTAGCTAGTGTATATCAGGCAATACGAGTAGAAGCATGAAGAAGAGATTGGGAACTGTGAGTTGCTTGGGGGCAGCTTCTATTATACCGCGATTTTCGTAACTTTGTTCCTGACAGGAATCAGCTGTTTCGCTGCCATCCAATCGGGAGCTTATATTTCGCAACTGTGAGGTCACTATGGTGACGTTCAAGCTCCCTATTGGATGAACAGCTGATTCCTGCCCGGAACAAAGTTACAAAAATCGCAGTATAGGGTTTCATTCGGTTGAGTCCGTGTCTATGAACTGTGCTAAGAATTTCGATCTTCTCATATGATTTCATAAATTACTGTTTTGTTTCCTAAAAATGTTTCTTTAATCTCTCATTATCGTGAGCACATATCTTCCGTTATCAACGCAAAAGTTGACTTAGACAAGGATTAAAATCCCGCCCCTCCTAATTCTCAACCTACCGCCCGTCAATGTTAATGATCTAGAGAAACTTACTTTTTGGATGAGTGACGTTCTGATTTGCAGGTGATAATGGATTCGTTTGAAGTATTGCACTTTTCACTTGGTAGCAAACCTGATTTTTTTATTTCTACACCATCGTCCCTTTCGAAGGTGCTCTTAATATGGTTATTTTTGTTATAAAGGTCCTAGAGTAATGTATATTGCAGTAAATACGATATATATTTTGCAGAACAAATAGTACATGTATCAACTCAAATAAAAAACACGTTCAGCACAGGAAGTGACATAAGAGATATAGACTAGCGTGCTGATAAAGTTTAAACAGGAAAAGAAACAGCATTCCCCCTAGGAAGTGAAAAGTTCTATATTCGTACAGATAAGCGGAGACTCGTACTAAAGGAAAACTGAACTGTGTCAGTAGGGAACGAAGTGTAGTTTTCTGCGCGAATACTTCCTATTTATTGTAACACTAATTTTATTATATTTAGGTGTGGATTTTTAATATTTATCGCTTATTAATAAAAACAAACAGCACTTAGGCTGACGTATTTTTCGCTTATATCACATTACTGAAGTAAGAAAAATACTACCTATAACTTCCGTGAGTGCCAGGGCTAAAACATAATCAAAATGAGGAATTAATCAGATTGTAAAACAGACTAATGCTAAATTCTTCTGGATATGTGATATTAATCTTGAGCTTTCCGAGAAAATGCAAAGATGTTCTTCGCTTCACTTCTCAACACTCCACAAGACAGTTCCTCCCATACCAACAGCCAACATTTGTTTTACTATTTTTGGTGATAAATAAAAAATAAGGAAATTTTAATTACTTAATATGCTTGACATTTATTTACACATGTACATTAAAAAGTGAAAGATTTCAGAGGAGAGAGAAAAATCTGTATTTAGTACCTCGTGCCTCTATCTACTTCACTCCCTCAAAGAGAAGAAATTATTGCAATAGAGTTGTGGTCACTAATACAACTGTTTATAAGAGGCTGTTAGATAGAAATTCAGAGTTAGCTTTACACAAATTATACTTATTTATAAATCACTCTTGCAGCCTATTTGGACTTGCTGGATACAGCTTTGGGGCACCTGTAGCAAACACAAATCATTGAAAGATTTCGATCCAAAATATTAAGAAACATTGTCAATGTCCCTTGATATGTTCGAAACTACGAAATTCACTCTGATTTTAAAATTCTAACAGTTAATGAAGAAATAAAAATGATAGTTATAAATATATTCGAAATTTAGAATACCATACCAATTCTGTAGCCATAAATTTGTTAAATAGACGTGTTAAAAATTTGACGTGTTAGAAATAAGACTGTATTAAAAAATTGAAGCCTGCAGATTTGTCTCGGAGATTTTGAAGTGTAGTTATACTTGTATCAACTGTTTTAATGGAGAGGTTACTAATGAGTATCTTCTTGAATCTATGTAAATTATCTAGTCAACAAATTTACTTACTGTTAAACTCTTCATAAGCTATTTAAGTTAACTTTCATTATAAATTAAAAATATTGCAAAACCAAATGTACGAACAGATTGTAAATAATCGTTAATAAAAACAAATGTTTCGAGGCGCATGCTACAAGGTGAGTGGTGATGTTGCAGTTGCCGGAGGAGGAAGCGGAGGAGCAGGAACAGGAGCAGGAGGCGGAGGCGCCCGGAGACCAACCCTCGGCCGCAGCATGCGGGCCCGCCGCCCGCCCCGCCCCGCCCACCTGCGCGGCGCCCGCCTCGCCCCCGCCCACGCCCACGCCCGCGCCCGCCCCAGCGCCGGCGCCCCGCTCGCGCTCGCGCTCCTCTTCCTGCTGCCCGTCATCGCTACGCTAGTCAGCCCACCGCCGGTGAGTCAGGCGCTCGGGCTGGACAGTGGCCAACGGCAATCCTTGAATGCCTTCCCGTGAATTACATTATCTTTCTACTCCCCGTTATTTCATTTTTTAAGCGATATAAACATGATTCGTTGCATTCTGATTAAAATGAAGTTTTTATAGGGAAGAGAAATACAAAATTTATAATTAAAATCCAAAATTAGTTTGTTTACAAACATTATACCTATAAGAGCCAAGCAGTCCAATATTAGGTACTGATTGTGAAGCACTTCGAAGTACTCTCGTGTCAAATTTTAAGCAAAAAGCTTTTAGGAGAATTACACAAAAATGCAATGTAAAACTTAACAAAATAAGAAAACTAGTGAAGAAAGAGCTTTTCTCTAGCTTTAACAACGTGACTGCCTCTCATGTAGACACACAATAGTACATAGCGTATTATGTTTGTGTCTTAATACACAAGACCTGAAGTTAGAATCAAATTGAACGTATAAAACATTTGTTTTTCATTAATTAATTTTCTTGAATATACCTCCTGAGCTTAGTAATCTTCATTCCGTAGTAGTTGTGTCGAATATTTATGATCATTATTAATTTTAATAGTTTACATATTTAGTACTAACGTAAGATTCAGTAGCAAAAATATACATGATGCTTTTGAATACTTTATAAAATTTCTTAGTTTTACTGAATCTCTTAATTTTTACCGGTAGTTTAAATAGTTCGTGTAGATCTTTTGGAATACTTTTCTACGCCCTGTTGGCCATGCCGCAGCATTTCGTGTGGTTGTTTACCCTTTGGCGCTTGCGCGCGCGCGCAGGGGCGCCGTCGTCGCCGGGGCGCGACGTGCAGGCGACGCTGTGGAACGCGTCGGAGCTGCTGCTGGAGGAGGAGGAGCTGGCGGGCGGCGCGGGGATGCCGGTCATGGCGCTGCTGGAGCCGCGCAACCACTCGCACGAGCTGCCGCCCACGCCCACGCCCGAGCAGCTCGAGGCCGCCACGCGGAAGCACTTCGAGAGCATGCACGTGAGTAGCAGCCTCAAACAACCGCTTATTTTTATTTTTATTTAATTTATTTTTTATTTATTTGGGCAAAAAACAGTAAAACTGTATATGACGTTTGGGGAAGGAGATTGTCTGCGCACATTCTCTTGAGGCCCAGAATTAAAAAAGCGCGAGATTAGCAACATTTGAAAAACTAGACATTTTCGTACAATTTCAACGGTAAATGAACTGCTGATTTGATTTTTCTACATTGCTAACAAAATAGTAACGAACATCAGTTCTACTCCTACCACTATAAGCAAAAGGAGTACTCAACAAAACGTGCGCCCAGTGAAGCTACGCTTAGAAATCATGCACGTGAGCAGCGTAAAGCAGCGCGCCCACTACGGGCTCCCGGCACAGCGCGGAAGCGCTCCGCGCGGCTCGGCTCCGCTCGGCTCGGCCTCTGACTCACCATTATGGCCGGTCTCTCCGGGCCCTTCCCGGCCCAACCCGGCACAGCATGGTTTGTTTGTAAATATGGTGTAAACAATTATTGCTGAACTTTTCACATTCTTTCTGTCTTTAAAATTTACCATGCAATAATGTTTATGAATATCTTTTGCATTACGCGAAAGAAAAAATTATGATTTAATGCACCAACAAATGTTTGATGAATTTTACAAAATAATAATAATAATAATAATAATAATAATAATAATAATTTTAAATGAAAAAGAACTCCATAAACGATAAAGTATATTAATTATAAAGTATAATTATAATAAACTCAATAAAGTATATTAATTTGTTAAAAAAATTGCCACAACATATTTTAGAAATATGAAATAATTGTAGGTGACGACATTGCCAAAAATATTGTTTATTTAAATAGAACCTTTCGATGACTTAGCCATCATCATCAGTTTCTAGTACAAGAAATATAAACAAAAAATTAAAACATGAGTCAAAACCAAAACAATAGGTTTCGAATATCTATGCAAGGACTTGAATTGAACATGTGCGATTTGTATCAGAGAAAAACACTTCCACTTTATTGCATTGATTCACAATTACTGTAATATTGAATGATTTAACGCCCCCTTTTTATTTTCTTTTATTTCATAAAATGTTAATTCGGTTTTAAAATTATTAGTAATCTTTGAATCCTAATGTTTTGTTTTTGACTCGTGTTTTAATTGTTTGTTTATATTTCTTGTAGTAGAAACTGATGATTATGGCAAAGCCGTTTAAAGCTGCTATTCAAACAAACAATATTGTTGGCAACGATAATACCTGTAATTATTTCGTTTTAAATGCCAATGACAATTTATTGCAAAACCAAATAAATGTTTTGCTTTTTGTAATCCATGTAAATAAGTTGTTTATAATCAAGTGAGACTATTTCTTAAATATTAAAGACAGACAGTAAATGCAAAAATATAATCAAGCAATAGTTCTTACACAGGCAGTTCTGGAAAGTTTTCAGAAATTTGTTGCCACGCATTGTCCTTCTTCCTGTTATCATGATACCCTGAATTACTAGGATCATATAAAATGGGTATTCTCTAACTGCTTCTATTAGCATTTCGTCAGAACTCATTTTAACAAAGTTCATGAAGTTCACCAATTTCACAAATGACCTGCACGTCAGGGCGCCGAAGAAAACACTTCGCGCCAGCCGCCCGCCCCAGCCGGCCGGGGCCGTCCGCCCCGACCGGATTTTATTCTCGGGGAGGCATTCCGGGCCGAGCGGGTCGGTGCCGAGCGGAACCGAACGGAGCTGGCAGGTAGCAGTGGGAGACCCCCAGCTGTAAACCACGCAAAAGATTTCGGTCGGGTCTGTCCCGCGCCGCGCCGAGCCGGGCGGGGCGGCGCGATGCCGTTCAAATGGGCTACCGGCTTTAGTCACGCGCTGAGAGCAGGCAATCCGAGCGCAAGGTTCTGGAGTAGCCCAAATTTCGTGCTGAGAAATGATTATTCCAGAGCATTCACGCGAGTAGTGCAAATCGCGCGCTGGGGGCTGATAATCCTTAAAAGCATACAAGAAGCTGAAAGCTCGCGTTGAAGGCAAACAACGCGAGATTACATATGCGAGTAGAGCCGAACTGAGGCTTAGAGCAGGTTCTTCGAAAAAAAATGCACGTGAATAGCTCAAACCAAGCGCTGAGAGCGGCATTTCTGAAGCTTGCACGTGAGTAGTCTGAATCACGCGCTGAAACAGGCTCTTAGAAACGAACATGAATAGCCCAAATCTCACGCCGAAAGCAGGATATTCGACAGCATGCTCGGTAGCTCAAACGTCATGCTAAGAGCAGGCAACCCCAGAGCAGGCACACGAATAGCCACAAATACGAGCTTAAAGCCGACACGTTGAAAGCAGGTTTGTGAATAGCCCTAACCACGCGCTGAAGGCCGGCATTTCGAGATCATGTACGTGAGTAGTCTAAACCTCCGCTGAGAGTAGGGAATCCGAGAGCTAGTACCAGAGTAGCCTCACGCGCTTAGAGTAGATGACGATTTTCGAGACCATGCACGACAGTAACCCAAAGTTCGCGCTGATAGCAGCACTCCGCAAGCACACTGAGAACTAGTGGTGCACAACAGCACTTTCCCGCCTTATTGGAAACACCTCCGTAATATTGAAATATTGCAATCCGGAATAGGCGTATGATGGCGTTGCCAATATGAGTGATATCTGTAATATAGTAATAAAAATCAGGCAGCCATTATTACTATTATTTGTACATTATATCGCTTATTGTGTGAATTTCGTGATAAATTGCAAACGTCGCGAAATTTCGAAAAATTAAATGCAATGGGCTCATGTGCGAAATATTTCACATTTCGTTTTGTTTCCTCAGACATTTAGAGCAAGAGGAAGTTTTTCTGTAGTGGTTTCTAAATCTGAAATAAATGAAAGAGAGTGTTTCCGTCTCCTTGATCTTTCATCCTATCTCTTGTCTCCTCATCCTATCTCCTCTTTATCCTCCTTCATTCCTCTCTTCCATGTTAATCGCCGCCATTCCCCTTCTCTTAGACCTTTCCTCTCTTCTTTCTTTGTTTTGTGAGAAAGAAAACCAAGGAGCCAGTGATCATCACATGAATTTCACGAATCTCCTGTACCATATCTTGTTCTCAATGCTACCCTCCCCCTCGCTTGTAGAGGTTAGGGTCGCCGATTTCCCCAACCCGTGCACGGCAAGAACTGAAGGGCAAAAACCTGGCAAGAGGCTTCTCAACGCAGGTGGAGAGAGGTCGCGAAAGCGAACGGCGCTGCGTGGTCGAGTCATGGGCGCCTCATCAGCGGCGAACAATCACCTCCCCCACCTCCGCACTCTCCATGCCAGAGCCACCGACCTCGCGCGCTCTCTCGTGGAAACCTAACTCCCGTTCGTCACTGATAAACGACCGCCCCCATGCACTTAATACCTTGAATTCCGTGAGGAATGTCTAGGAGGCTGGTGGCACCATCAGGTCGTTTAAAAAATGTACAAAAATTGTCATTCCCTCACTTCCCCATCATACAAGTAATTAATTATTATTCATTTTTAAACGTGATTAAAGGGCGACTTTCATTACTTTTCCGATGCTAAAATATGTCTTTACGTCACTGAGGTTAATGTGGCATTTCAATCTCAGAGGGTACATAAACGCTCGTGTACTCGTCGCGGTTGTTTTCTTAATCGCAGTAAAGGAAATTATGGCTACATCACTCGCCTGCCGTCGAATGAACGAGAATACCTGATGCTCTGAGGTATCGTCACAAGGATACAAACTATAAAGAACATGTGAAGTCGTAGGCCTCCTCGGCCAGAGTCATGAAAATGATCTCGGCTGTCTCCTGGCTAGCATACCAGCCCTGAGGAAGACCACGACAAAATGGTCGAAACGTCGGCAACACAGTCTTCGACGCGGCGTCACCCGGACAGCCAAGATCATTTATATAAAGAACACAAATGTAAGAATATAAATTTGAAGGAAACCTTCACAAAATTTTTCATGGTAACCTAGTTTGTTGTTTTTTTTAATAAAAATGGCATTCAAGACGTCTTTTAAAGTGCTTCTGAAATTCATCGCTTGGAGCGTAATATACTTCTAATACTAAAGGTCACTTAAGCAAGTTCATTTTAGGCTTGCGATAGGGAATAACTCCGACAGAGAATGTATTGGTACGAATGGAAAAGAGAGCGAAGTTATTTTCTCGTCTTAGCCTGTCTGACAAAAAATAACAACAAAAACAGCAAAAATACGCACTGTTTCAAGTAGTACTTAAGTATTTAAAACGGTGCCTATAAGTGAATCGAATGTTCCGTGAACAAGTGAATATAACGTTTCGTCTCCCTCATACCCGTGTCAGTTTGCAAAATATAACAGCACTTGGAATAAAATTGAATTGAGTTCAAATTTTTTTCGACTTAAATGACTGTTTTCATAGTCGCAATTCATTTATCTTGGAACAAAATCGCATGCAATACATATATTGTTCTAAGAAGGAAATACAATAGTTAAGAGTGTAACTAGAGTATTCAGTGTGACCTCTGAAGTTGTGATGTGTAATACACGTAATATTTCTGATACATTTTAGAAAAATGAAAGAATCGATACAACAGCAGATTGTGGTGCATTGGCACAATCGTATCACAAATTAAAAAAAAACAATAATAATAAAATGCTTACATATTGAATACTCTGTAATTACATATTGATGTACAAAATGTTTAACGTTTCTTCTGAGACAGGCTGAGTAACAGTTACTCCCACAGCGAGGAGTATAACAAACTAGTACGACTGAAAAGTTCATGCACAGGGTTAAAAGTAACTAAACGAGTATACATGCCACCAAATTGTTTGTCTATCTCGCACTGTTTCTCATATCACTCCCGCGATTCGCATACTTTAAACATTCAACGATAACAAATGACGCAGCTGGGAGTGTTAGTAATTACTCACGCACAGAAATAGATACGTCTTACAAAAACAAGTTTGTTATATCGACGTACGCTCAAATTAGCTTATAGCAGTTAAGAAGATTTTCATTTATCAAATATTTTTAAAATATACGTACTATATTCTTGTTTGATTAACAAACTGTTTTAAATGTATAAAAGATATCATGAAGTGTCCAATAGAAGCTTATATCTAGTTACTGAAGAAAAACACCCGAGGAAAATAAGGAAGAAATGGAAGAAAAATAATCCTGTTTTGTTATTAAATCTTATTTTATAATTATTCAAAATTTAATAAACATTTCCATTGATACCTGCTCAATCAGTATGTCTATTAAATTTTAAATGATACAGATGGTAAATTACCATAAAAAGATATTAAAAGGTAATTGGCCTTTCACGATTCAAAATGCTAAGATGATTGGAAATCAATTTGTCACTAATTTTCCAAACAATCCAATGCGGTTTGGGACGTAAAAAATTGTATGACTTGCGTCGTTAAATAATGCAAGTAATTTGGACAAATTCACCACATTCTCTTTTAAACCCTAAATATTTTAGAAATTTGTTAGAAACGATTTATCCGTTAGTTCTTTTATAACCGTGAACATGAAATTTTTTTTGTTAACTGATTTCCTAAACATTCCTTCCCTACGGCTAAACATTTACACATATACATGCATACACACGCATACCCACGCGTACACACACCAAAATCCCTTTTAAGGTCATCCATAAATTACGTAACACTATAGAGGGAGGAAGGGGGTCTGAGGCAGCGTTACGCGCGTTACATAGAGAGAGGGAAGTGCGTTACAAGGGGGAGAAGGAGTGTTGAAAATACTCGAAATTTGCGATACGTAATTTATGGACGGCCCCATTGCAATGGAGCCGTATTTCTAAAAGTCCTCTCCATCAAATTAATGAATTGAGAGTGTTTATGCTGAGAGTGGTGGTGGTGTGCGCAGATCAACTACTCGCAGCTGCTGTCCGACCTGGACGCCGAGATGCGCACGGACGCGCGCAGCGGCCGCCGCCTGCCGCTCATCGTGGACAAGGCGCTGCGCCTCTTCAACCTCAAGCAGGTGGTGCAGGAGGTGGAGACCAGCGTCATGAGCAAGGTCTCCTGCACCGCGTGCAAGGCGGGTGAGTCACGCAACCGTAGCGGATTAACGTAACTGAAACGAACTTCGGTACTTCGACTTCTTCCTCCAGATCCCGAATTCCTCCGTAACCCGAAGGGTTCCCCCCGATAAGATGGTAAGAAGTTCCCCTCAACCAAATGATATGTGAGTAAATACACTTTAATTCTAACACAAAAATAATAGTTTTGAAAGGTTTCTTAGCTCCCATCCCGTCACCCACACCCATCACAGCCAAAAATGTGCTTTTTATTTCAATTTTTTCGTCAACTTAACTATCGTTAACTATTTTATCCGACTGAAAAAGTTTTTGGCTGTAGCGGGGTGTGGGTGATGGGGCGGGGGCTAAGAAACCTGTCAAAAAGCTTATTTTTATGTTAGAATTATAGTGTAAGTGTACTCATATGTCATTTGGTTGAGGGGAACGTTTTACTATCTCATCCGGGGGTACTTCTTTCTCCGCTATTTCGATTTTTTAATCATCTAAGATTTTCTTGTCCCTCATTGCTCTCCCTGATTCATGGAAATGTTTCTCTCCCGGAAAACCATCATATTGATATAAGCAGTGGTGCATCCAAGGGGGGAAGGGTCATGAGTCTTTAGCCTCCTGTCCCCTTTCCAGAAACCAGTGATACATATTTAGAAGTATATATTTTTTATTTATTTAACGTTAAGAACAGATTAAAACTGCGTGTATCGTGCTATACGGAGAAGCGTATTCTAGGTACGTTTTCTGAAGTTCTGGGTTCCCTACCCTAACCCATAGGCAAGTTGAATTTTGAATACAGATTAAATGAGCATTTTTGGCAAGAATTGATCAGAAAAATTCGCTTCAGTGTAATAAAACACTATTTTTAAAGGCAAATCAGCTTCAGAGTTTGGCTATTATTCCTTTTCGTGCCCTTCGTGAAGGAATCGTGTCGGAATTTCTGCCGCGAGAGAATGGCGAACGATCATTTGCATTACCCACAGCATATTACCCACAGATCTCCAAAAGATATGAACAGAACTTTTACTAATTTTCTCCACTAATGAAAGTCATTCAATCTTACAATTGTTAAAAGTTCTAAATATTCACTATAAATCAGCAAATTAAAATACATTTTAAATCCTAGTATAAATGAAAAATTCATTATAAGAAGACATCAAGTTGTCCTGGGTACTATAGCTCGTAGCCCCTCCTTAGCATAATCCTGAGTACGCCTCTGGATGCATGCGATAAGATATTTTCTTCTTTCTTCCTCCCTTCATATTTGAAGGTCTGGTGTCCATTGCACACTGTTGTAATAATAATCTTTTCCATTGCACACTGTTCTAATCATTAATTATTAATTCATGTACATGTAGTTAGATCACATCTACATCTTTCCTATGGGAAATTACGTGTTAAATATTTTTAGTCGCGCTAAAGTAATCTGGCTTCAGTGCGTTGCAACTAAGACAAAATTACTAAAAGTTGAAAAAACGCAGTCGAATACTCTTTTAACAGTACACAGTATGATTATGTGAATAATGTAGACTCGTAAGTTTTTCTTCTTTCGTTTTCGCATCTTCGTTAATAACCAATATGAATAGATGAAATAGTTGTCACCATCATGCACTGAAATAACTGACATATCCTTATGTTCTCATTATACTTTTTTAATTCATAGCAACATTCTAAAAATAATTTGAGAAACCGATGTAGTTTTGCAGGATTGTTTGTTCGTATGGTTTATAATGCGTACATCGGTGATGTACAAATTAATGAAAAGATTAGTATTTCCCTTCTAACAGGGGCCGATCCAGCCGAACTTTGGGGTGGGGGGAACATACATTTTTGTTAAATAACAAGCATATTTGTTACAGTAGTATATTGTGTATTTTTGTAGTGTGTATATGCAATGTTTTTGTAGTGTGTATGTTATACAATATTATTTTTTAAATATTACATAATTCGAAAATAAATATTTAAATAAGTTTTGATGAATAAAAAAGTAAACAAACATTTTACTCCAGGCCTTTTGTTGGGGCATAGGCCACATGGCCCCTCCTTGATCCGCCACTGCTTTCTAGCGTACGATTGTTTGTAAGATAGAAGTTTTATGGACTTAAAACTAAACGAAAATTATATTACTTCTTGAACCCTGGCACTTTTTTTTAATGTTCCAGGAGCTGGTCTTCTGCAGCACTACATTCGCACGGGGAAGAACCGGGATGACATTGTGAAGATCACCTACCAGTTCTGCGTCAGTCTGAAGATTCAGTCGCCACGTGTGTGCGAGGGCATCACTGAACTCTTTGGGGTATTTATCCGTCATCAACTGATATGCGTACCATGCGCCCTTGATCATCTGCGAATTGCAGCTCTTGATCATCTGCGAATTGCAGAAATTTCTCATTAATGAATTTCATTCGCTAGTTCATTAAATATTTGATATTTAGCTATTTACTCGTAGAATTGTAGGTAATGTAACTGCGCAAAAGAAGCTGGAGAATGTAGGTAATAAATTAGTGAATTTTGTGGAGTTGTATTTATCAAACAATTTACTATTTTAACTACCAAAATCTGTTCTTAAATAACAGACACTCAAATTACAAATTATTATAAGAGGAGGCTTATGGTATAAGAATTGTGCAACAGGCCATTTAAGACGGAGTCACTTTGTTGTGTGTCTTTTTTTCAGTTACGGTCTTGTCGAGGGGCTTTTCTAATTTTCTCCTTTCGATCCCTCCATGGAACTCCTTGACAACATTGCCTACTCGAGAATACCTTTGCCATGTCCGCGTGGCAGTGAAAGTAATGGACCAACTTTCCCAAAATGGCAACGCTTGAGTGCGGTGATTCTTCGTAGCTCAAAGGATATAACCTGAAATCACGTACGGCGCTGGAATGCTCTCTGCCAATGACTATTTTTAAAAGAGACGTGATGAACACATTTATATAATACATATTTCAAAAATTAACCTAGAGACAGAAACACTATTTCAAATGTTAAAAATTGTGTAATAGACACATCAGAAGATCCATATTTTCACATTTTATTTATTTATTTTTTTTTACATACGACTTCACAATATTTTTAAATTTGATTTACTTCTTACAAATATGAACATTTTTAGGAAAGTTAATTTAAAAGATAGTTTCTTCACCATTTTACACATATTCAACGAAGATGTTGAACAGTGTTGAAGGACTTGTTACTGCTGATGCTGATATATTTATCAACAACTTAACAAAATATTCTCTTTACTTGCATTTACCTATTAAAATATTTAGAGAATAATATAAAGTAACAAATTTCAAATGTAGCAGCACGTTTCCTTCAGAGCAAAAAGACACACTATACTGAGATTTCCACGATAAAATAACTCAAAATTGTGTATACTCCAACAAATAATATAGAAATGAATTAGCACCTGCCACATGTTTTTACATTTCAATCAATTTACGGCAGAGTAGCTGGTTAACAGAATTTGGAATGCTGTACATAATATTTTTGGGCTTCATAAACCGTGCATCTCTCCAACTTGACAGTCATTTCATTACTTTCTACAATTTTAAGTGGAATACAGAGTCCCCCAACGCAGCCGCTTACCCGGAGAATCAGCGTGTTTGTTTTGGCGTTCAACACCTTTCACTTTCGCGTTCGAAGGTAACGCTCTCAAGCTCCCAGTGTCTTCGAGAGACTCATTCTGAGAAGTAAACGTCTTTTCTAAAAATTACAAAAGCGCCTTCATTAAAAAGGTGCATAGAAAGTTCACTTATTTAGAATTTTATTTAAGAATTGACCTTATGGTTAAAACAATTATCGTACGAAAATTAATCATTGAGCAGAGTTAAGAGTTCTCGTCAATTGCAAAATGGAAGAGGTATATAACTCTCAGTAAAAACCGTTCCTGATTAGATTTTAATTTAAAGTGAATCTACTGAACTGAACTTGATTGAATTATTTTGTTATAAGTAGGTTCGTTTAATATTGTATTGAATTCATGCAAAGATATCTCTAAAAGAGGTATTGATCTTGGGAATCGTCAGGTTCTGGCCACACCTTTGTCTCTCGTTTGAAAATTGAATTATTTTATTCTCATCGATTCATCTTCTTGGGATGGACAAAATGGATTCACGGCAGATTTCGGCGGGTTTTTCCCTTTTCACTTGCTTCTCATTCCATCAAGTTCTCCTTCGTTCTCCAATAACGTATACCACCTTTACATTTCACGTCAAATGCTTCATTGGGGAAAACTGAGGATAGTCGGGTTGACATTTCCAGAATTGTCTTTCTATCCCTTGCAGTCAGTTTTCTCTCGCGTCCCATCTCGTTTCGTTCATCCGGTGACTTGGAAGGAGTAAAATTTTAGTTAAATTTGCAAAAGCAACGGATACAGATGTTCTCGCATCAATCCAGAGAAAACCTCGAACAGAAGTGAACGTCGCAGAATCTTCGGAATTGTGAAGTTAAGTGAGCAAGGAAAGAAGATACTCGTGATAGGAGATTTCATCTTTGTTCCCCCAAACTTTTAAGCGGTTATTTTCAACGTTGGCAGTGCTCTAAACGGACATGCAAATAATTCTTGAAAACAGAAGTGGATGAATTATAATATAAAACAATGTAGTTCTAAGCAGACCATTATAAATGCAGAAATCAATCCTCATACTAAGGAGGAAAATAGAATTGTATGCAGTCGAGTAATACCTTTTTGACGAGATAAGTAAAAGACACTGGAAATTTTGACAACGAGATGCAGTTCGTATTCTCCCGATATTTCTAACATGACTACTGTGGATATGACTATTGCGCCATCCCCCCAGAAATTCATGCCATATTATAAATAAATAACTAAAAAATTATGAAATGTATGTTCGCGAATTAGTTAGCATATTTTCTTAAATTTCCTTATTATGCTCTATGAAGTGTGAGAAAATTCGGATCTCTACCTTTCAATTGCCTCTCAATAGCGAGACTCTATTGGATATTCCAATTTTTAATGTACAAGATGTGATTTGGGAATGCCGCAGTTTAACAGAAGAATGTTACAATATTCTGGCTGAAAATACAATCTACTTTTCACTTAGTATTGAAGAAACCGAAAAAACGAGTAAATGAAATGCGTTCTTATGATAATTAATTGTAAAATATAATTGAAAACAGACTGGTCGAGGCCATTCGTTTATCTTCCCTATTTCTTGAGGTGTTACTATCCCAATTAGAAACTTATCCGACGTCACAGATGAAATGCATTTAATTTCGTTCAAGTACCCTCACTCGTTACTATCATGAGCGTACGTATTACACAAACACATACGCTTATTACATAAATACCACAAACAAGAAAAATGCCATTTATTTTATGCGTCTACATTGTTTGTGCCTATCTAACAGATATTCACAAATTTTGAACATAGTTCGTTCTCTCTCGTTCTTTATGACATGTTGAACTTGAGGCAACCCGTCAAAAAATAACAGAACGAAATTAAACTCTCGCATTAATAATTAATAAAATGCACGATATTTTTGTTTCTGAAATATAGTACAAGCTGTTTTTCTTTCATTTTAAGATTTCATTTAATAAAAATGTTCTGGCAAACTTGGTTTATTAACAAAATCTAGTTGGTTTATAAACAGAAACTAGTTAATCCCTAGGGATATAAAGGAGCTTCCACAAAAACACTTGTTATTGTATTTTTTACGTGCCTGATCGACATATAAAATAAGAGAGCCGCCAATCGAAATGAAGTTAGTGAAGCCTTCCTGTGTTGCTGTTTCTTGCAAATTTCCCAAATCCCAAACACTTTCTAACTACCGAATTGCACGCCGGGAAAACTACCGAATCGTACCGCCAAATGTCGTCCCAGTTACACATGTGATCGATCCAATGCGAAAAAGAATATAATAAAACAGATTTTTAACTTGCATGAATTGCTGAAACTTTACAATACAATCGCAGGGATACAGGAAATCATTTTAAAGAACTTATGCCCACAATATTGCGAGATTTGTGAAACGTAATGTGAGCACAAATGTTTGGAGTTCGCGATCTTTCGCGCTGTTTTACGATAGGGACTAATAGCATTATTGTAAATTCTTATGCATTAAATATGAAAATGAATTTACTAGAATTTTAGAAGGAGCGTAATCAAATCTATGGCTGGTATGGAGATTGTTAAATCCACTGCAGTAAACGTCTGCGGTTAAAACATCACAGAACAGAAGTAAAAATCGAACATTAATAATTGCATTTTAGTATTTTTTTAAAACTTTCTCTTAAAGCAGGCAGAGTCGATTCCATTCGGCGCTTTTATTCAGCGCTCATGATTTGTTGCGCCTCTTGTATCTCCCTTTTCAAAAGCGTACTGCCCGATAACACCTGTATGTAACATGTGTTCGTATATAACATGTTCGCGAGGGAATGCTCGATTCCATGGCTTTTTTTGGGGTTTCCTCCTGAGGGAATAATATGAAGAGTTAGCTGAGGCGCCAGTGCTAAATAAAGCTCATTATTTGGGAATTAAATTGTATGAAATTATCATAATTTATTGAAACTAATTTCTACATATATATTTAATTCTGCCATATCCATCTGTGTTCAGAAGTTATCCCTCAACTAATGCAATAACTTAAACCTTGAATAGTCTTAACTTCGTTGTTTTCTCATTCCCCTTCCCGTTACCCACTTCGAATGCAATCGGGCTACCCTTCTGGGACGGCCAAAAGTGACAGGAGATTAACCTGGAAGAAGGTGAGAGGGATAGCTGACCGAGGGATGCAATACCGCAATTCCCAGTCAGTCGAGTCTACATGGAGAAATCGAGCAAGAAAGTACCGAACTAGTATTTTTGACCGAGGTACCTGTTTCGTGAGTCCCCGATTCCCAGAAAGTAGTTTTCTCAAAGAGATTTTGTACTATAGTGCGATTTTTCTAACTCTGCCGCCCAAGCCCCTGTGGCCACGATGGAATATCTCATGGCATTTCACGTCTTTCTCCGTCATGCCGCTAGAAGTCGCCTGATCGTAAGCACTGCTTGATACGGTCGCGATCGTGCGATATCTGGCGGCACGTCTGAGAACGTCGCGAAATATCGTGACATATTTCAACGTGAAGACGGGTCTCGAGGGGCAAAGTTAGAAAAACCGCAGTATAGATGCAATGGATTCTGCAATCGCATTATTTTATTTTTTTAATACCAGTAGTTTTCGCGTTTTGTTTGCTATTGATTTTTTATTTTTGCGTTTTATTCTTTCTCATTTAGGTTGCTTTTAGGTCTAGTGTGCGAGACTTCACGTGTCCGCGTATGTGTGTGTTGGCAGGGTGAAGTGGTGTACGTGCTGAAGCGGCTGTCCCTGACCCCTGAGGAGATCTGCAGCTTCGTGATCGGCGACGCGTGCGGGGACGTGTACAACCCGTACCACGAGTGGAAGGTGGCCTTCCCGCCACTCCCCAAGCCGCCCGTCACGCCGCCCGCCGCCCCCATGGTGAGTGCGCCCTCCACGACCGCCTCGCCCTCCATTCGCTCCGAACACAATTGGACGGTGTTATGCATCAACCGGCTATGCGACATCTTACAAGTTTTGAGATAATCGTGTTCAAAGGTTTTATTGCATTTTCAGCTCTAAAAACTGTAATTTAATTATTTTATTCATTGAAGCTCAAACTACACAAACATGAGTGGAATATCTGGCGCTTACCTGCATAATGTGAAATTAAGAACAGCAGTTTTGAAGATGTAGGTTTATAGCCGGTTGTTGCGAAACATAAAATCCCTGATGTGACTGATGGCGTTTACATTTTTTATTAATTATAAGGCTATTTTTACAGATTTGGCGCCAAACTTTTGCGTTCACTTAGAACATGGTCCAATGCAACTGATGGCGTCCTTATCTCATTTTTTTTTAAATGGCGTGGGTTGATGCATAACACCGTCCAATTATTTGAAGAGCTCGCGGTAAAATATGGTAACCCTCGAATTTATGGTTTTTGTGAAATTAAAATGTTAGTACGTTTCATCTGCTGTCCATGCGTTTTGGGGGCATTGTTGACTCCCGGCTATTGTCATCTTTATGTACCCCATTTGAACCTCTTCCAACAAAAATGTTCACTTGCTTATATCTCTCAAACTTTTCCAGGTGGGTTATCATGTTTTACACTCGGACCCTTCACTTTATTAGTCCAAGCATTTGCAAGGGGAGGGGGCTCAGATACACAGCGATGATTGTTCTTTATAGCTTTCAATTTTTGGGAGTATTGATTGTGTTTCTGATTTGATTTTTGTTCAAAATATGATGCAATTTATCACAAGAGTTTGTTGTAATTTGAGTTATTACAGCATCTTCCGCTTGTATCGAGTACGTTTCGCTACGGAGCAGGTAGCGACGCGTCTTTATAGTCTTTATCCGAAATGCTCCCTCGAGAGTACAAAGGCGAACAATAGGTAGCCCAGGAGAGGTCAGATAGAGAGAAAGTAGAGTTCCCAGTCAGGTAGCGTAGCTGAGAAAACTTGTAAATACAGCAGAGAAAACTTGTAAATGGGCATCGTCGGGTTGCCGATAAAGAAGAGTTTTGCAAACACGAAAAACCGTACGTTTTCTCGACCGTGGATACCTTTACCTTTACGTAGCCAAACTTTTCTTTCAGGGCTCAATACGAACTACTGGTTGCTTTCGTAACCATAATCACTTCCGGTTAGAAATGATTATTTAGAAAATAGAAGGAAATGATTAGACATTTCCTTCTATTTTCACCAAAAACTCAGCCATGGGTCCCCTTAATACAACTGAAAAACGTCACGTGAGTCTGCACAAAAATACTTTTTTCCAACCTGACGTCACATTGTAAAATATTTATAATACGAATGGTAAAAGTGGCATTTTATTTTGTGAGTAGGGAAGGTTGCGACACGAGACCGAGTAGCTGTGAACAAAATAAAAGTGTTCGGTGAGTGTTCTGTGAGCAAAATAAAATCACCACTACCACATGCGTTATTCCCTATTTTTTTAGAAA
Organism: Acheta domesticus; assembly: GCA_031308135.1. Classification (NCBI taxonomy): domain Eukaryota; kingdom Metazoa; phylum Arthropoda; class Insecta; order Orthoptera; family Gryllidae; genus Acheta; species Acheta domesticus. The sequence continues at coordinate 154,268,838 of JAHLJT010009436.1, read as the reverse complement.
GCCTTACTGACTATTTTAATTCAAGTATACAAATCACTTTAATGATACATTGAAGTCAGTAGTAGCTGATGCGATCAGGCGAAAGTATTTTGTTTTCTTTGTTGCATTCACAGATTTATCTGAACACTTGAGAATCTTCTCACTTTTAGCGCTAATGCTAAATATTGAACTTTTTGCACGCTATGCGTGCCTTGTAAGAACCACTTATACTAGTGGCTGTCTAAAATATATTTTTATGGCACGTTCATTACAACTAAATTAAGAAAATAAAACTCACTTTAAGAACAAAACAAATTTTTAATAACACAACTTAAAACTTGTAAACATATTAATTGGAATGATGAAAATTCAACAAATAACTCAACAGACATTGAGAAACTGTCGCCATCACTTTTTTCATGGTAACAAAAATTGAGGGTGCAATTAATTATTTCCTACATTGACTTCAAATTAATTGTGATATATCACTAGATTCTTGGATATTTTTACATTAATTTTATTGTGAAATATGAAATATTACTCGTTATGAAGAAACTTTCCATCACCTCAGGTGTTGACGCTGTACATCATGATATTTTGTTGGTCCTAGTACATGTATTCTATTTTCCAAGGTATCTTTCCCGTAACTTTCTGCCACTGATGTTGACTTCCAATCACCATGAAGTTTTATGGATATAATGTTAGCTCCAACGTCTACCAAAATAGTAGCAGAAATTCTTCGAAGACAGTGATTTCTCTGGTAGTAATCGTTTAATGATTCCTTTATCAAATACTTTGATATTAATGAAGGGATTTCTGCCATTTTATTAAGTCCTGCGCATTGATTCTCCCATTTTCCCTTTATTTATCTGAAAAAATCGACCGCTGTATAAATTTGAAGGCCGTAAGGAAATATATTGTCGTATTATATTGAAATAGTCTCTATCTGATACTGTAAAAACTTTCCGAATGACTCTTATTGTCATGACTTAAGAATGAACACTGAGTTCTTATCTTCAATAATTACCAACCATCATATTTACCAATTCCTTACGCCAACAGGTACCAGAAATCCCCATTATTAATACACTCTACAAACAATATTAAAAAATACTAAATTATGAAATAATTTAATTTATAATAATTAATAATTTATTCCATAATTATTGCGTGCAACAATCTGCCAAAAACTGTGTTGGCGGAGAGCTGGCGATGAAATGAAGGGGAGGGGAATGAGGCACCTTACTGCTGGGCAAAATGCGCCCAAGTGCTGCGCCTCCACCCGCACCAATGCGCACGCACCGGAGCCGTCTCGCCAGTCAAGGCCCACAGGCTGCTCTGCAAAGCGCGCCTCGCGATGCAACCCACCACGCCCGCCCGATACTGCTGCGGGGACAGTGGCGGATCCACGGGGGGGGGGGATTGGGGGCCATGCCTCCCCCCCCAAAAGGCCTAAAGTTTTCATATGTTACCAACCTTTATTTGTCGAAATTGATTTAAATGTTTATTTATATTAAAATTTTGTAATTATTTAAACGATAATATTGTGTACACTATACACTATAAAAACAATATACAATAACAAGTGTTTAATACTTAACAAAAATCTACGATGCCCACCCTCCCAAACGATTGGCTGGATCCGCCCGTGTGCGGGAACGATAAGTATAGGATTAGCCACAAAACTTTCGTTGACCAATGACCTACCTTATCTCTCCCTGGTACAGAGAAGTTACTCTAAGAAGGGACAAGTGTGACAGGTTGCGAAATAAACTAACGTCGTGTCGGACGATGACATTGCAAGAGGTAGCCATTTACACGTGAGACATCTGCTAACAAATCGACGAATTGAGCGCAGGGATTTAATCTGCAGTTCTGTTGCCAGCAGTAGCGAAGCTTTAGCTGTCAAAGCGATCCTTTCTTAGAATAATTTCTCTATACAAAAAACAGTTGAAGGTAAAAGTGTCCAGCTAAATATGTTGGCAACATTCTAAATACATATTCATTGACGCGAAACAAGCTATTTGCCGCTGATGACGAGAACTCCTGTTCCTTTTTTTTCTCTCTCGAAATGTCTAAAAAAAATAATGAAGGAGGCCAGTTCATATGCTCAAAAGGAGACACTTGGAACTGCTGAGACAGAACTAACAACGGCAAAAGCAAAATGACTGAGAAAGTTGCGAAGCATACGAGATGAAAAAAGGAAACAAAATTCTGGTGAATTCCCTAGATAATGCTTTGGATCGGACTTCTGCTTGCACTATGACTTGCCTCTATGATTTGGAGAATAACGACTCAAAGAGCCTCCTTTAAATTACTCAGAAACGCCTGGTTAAAAAAGTTAGCATCCAAAAGATCATATATCTACTAACTTTTCACAAATGTTCGATTGATTTATTGATTAGCGCGTCAACTCTAAGCTCATTAGTCCCGTAAGTGTAGAGCATGTTTTTATTGCGGGAGATGGCGGTGATATTCCCCCACTAGCTGGCAAGATCCGGTGCCGACCTTGTGAAGATTTTTCCCAACCAGGTGTCTTCCACCAGTGGAGCATAGCCGTAGCCGGAACACGCTCTAACATGAAGCTCCCGACTAGTTCCTGAAAATAATGATGGTATGTAGTGCATACGAGTAAAAGTGTAGTGCATGCGAGTATAATTGTAAGTAAATGGAGAGTTTAGAACACGGAAGAGGAAGAAAAAATCGCGCACGCTCCGTTCCGGCATTACATTGAAACATAGGTTTGATTTTCTAGAGGGTGGCATTGCTTCACAACGTCAAGGGACCGATGTCGTAATTTTCACTACCTACTCTAAGCGCATTTCTCCAAGACATTGGTCAAGAAAAGTTGTGTGGATGTTTCCACAGTACCACTGATAATACCAACTTGAAATTTGAACCAAAAAGCTCCCAGACATTCATCTGGATGTATAATTCATTGGAACGTAAAACTGGCTTAAAATAGAAAAAAAGAAAAAAACAACAAAAAACAATTAGCCGGTGATGTTATAAGCGTTTCCAAATACGATAGCTCTTATCACTTCTCGCAACTGGAAAATTAAACACTGAGATCGGCACTAAGCCCCCTATTATAATTACCATTTTCTATAAGAACAAGGTTAGAGGTTACTAAAGTATTTTATCCCAGTAGCGCAAAGCCTTCTGTTACATTACTGCTTTACATTAGACTTCGAGACTCAACTATTACCACAAATTGAATAATTTAATGGATAAATATAATTTCGAAATAACGCAATTTCTGCCTTATATACATACTGTCCGGGAAGGAAACGTCAAAACTTCGAAAATAATTCTTAAGACACTTCTAAGCGTATTTTCTCTAATAAACTACGTGGATATTCCGAATGGTTGAGCCGCTATTAGCACTCAAAAGTTGGTTTGAAAAAATGATTTTTAGGTAAAAAAAATATGCATTATGGAAGCGTGGAAACACTCCAGACACATGTAAAGTGTTTATTATTTACAAAAGAAATGAATATATTTGCGGAGAGAGAAAAATTAAGCGAGAAACAAAAAAAAAAAAGCTGTCGAATTGTGTAAATTGGGGGCTTTTTTATTTCTCAGTTAATTTTTCTTTCTGCGCAAATATGTTAATTTCTTTTGCAAATAATAAACAATTTACATGTTTCTGGTGTGTTTCTATGCTTCTATTATGCAAATTTTTACTTAGAAATCAATTTTTCAAACCAACTTTTGAGTGCTTATTGCGGCTGAACAATTCGGAATATCCACATAGTTTATTAGACAAAATATGCTTAGAATTGTCTTAGGAGCTTATTTTCCAAGTTTCGACGTTTCCTCCCTAGACACCCTGTATAAACGAAAAATCATGTCATATTTTATACTGTATATATTTATAAACCTGTAAAAAAAATTGAAATTTTGAATGTGTATGACCCACATCCCGATGAAGGTTTTCATTCTTTCTTTCCTTGACATGGTCGTTTTGGAAATTCGGAAGTTCGAAGAACAAAAATTCTAATCAGAGTTGGAAAATCAACAAGTTCACTACTTTAGTCTATTCCATGTAAATCACAAAAAAACGTCGATCTCAGGTAAATAAGGCCAAATCTCGAAACTGTGGGTTTGAAAAGCACTCCAGTAAGATAGAGTTGGCTTGCATAAAATATTGTATTTAAAATGTTTAATTTAATTTTAAGTACCGAGAATCAGTAGTCATACGACCAATAATGTATCAAAATTGATTTAAAAAAAAGCATGTTCAACAGTATATAATTTTCATATTTAAACTCCCTATTACTTAAACTTAAAATTCCCGTCACTAAACGCAACAATTTTGGTGGACAATAAGTGTTTACATCAGGATCTGAGGAACTTGTTTTTCCCACATCACACGAAATTTTCTCAATATTCGTCTCACATTTTTTGTAGCGTTAACCATAATATTCATCATTTTCTCTCGTCACTCTGCAATCCTTGACGTTGCACGATTTGTTTTTTTTGGGCACTTGTCGTGTGTAGTGCTTTCCGCCCTCTCTCCTAAAGACAACTAACTTAATTTCATGTTCCGTGCACTAACAAGGGAAGTAACAGATCCTTCATGTCGAAACACCCCTCGAAATTTTTATGACAAACGCAATGCACTATCTGAATCCCATATCCAAAATATTAGCTGCCAGTTTCCACTGCAAGGCTCCAAAATTGAAGCTAAAATCTTTGATAGCAATGGAGTGTTGCGGCGCCGCTGGACGTCCCTACTAGCGTCGAGCGGGCGGCCGGCCGACCGACCGGCCGAACAGGCGGGCCACAGAGCCGGCGCGCGGGCAAGCGAAAGCCAGGAGCGGTGTCTCGTCGCAAGTTAGTGTAGCACGAATAAAAAGCAGAAATGATTGGTTTCCACTGAATGATTAAAACATAAATGTTTTCGGCACCACGCACAACGAATAAAAACTTCATTGTGACATTCTTCTTCACATTAGTTTTTCAGTTTCAAGGCAATATTTGACGGGCACTACAAATTCAGGAGGCCGTTCTGTTATGTACCTTGTAGTAAACCACGAATACTTTATCATATTTTGGAAACGAGGAGATGAAAATTGAAAATGAATGAAGGATTGCAATTGAAGAATTGTGTCTCTATCGGAAACTTTGGCACTAATACTCTTGTGAGGCACAATATTTTCTGATAAACGGCGATACATAGCTTTCCACTGTCGGAAGAAGAACTTATCAAGTGGTTGGATTTTTCCTGTAGCTCCGGGAGGTATCTGGAGCAGTTCAATTGTCTCGCCTGGAGGAATATCTTCAATACAAGTTCTGACATTGTACGTGGTCCACGAATCTAAAAGCAGAGCAAAATATTCACTTACAAATGGGAAGAACGCTTCTTTAAACCACTGTTTCAACTCTTTCTTTCCCATTTTTCCTGATTTTGTAGTCGTAACAATTATGTTTTCAGCTTGAATCATTCTTTTGGAGACAATAGGGCCGAAAAATCCTTTTGGTTCCTGCAGCACTATAAATAATTTAGGCAACAAAGATCCATCCATACTTATTGTTGGCATTATAGTGTACGAGTGTGATAACGCACTAACTGATTGAGCAACTGTCTGTGTATGATTTCCACCAACAAACGACAAAGCCCGTTTTGATCGCATTTCGCGTTGAAATCCACTTTGGTCTGTATTAGACGACTGGGAGTAATGTGAAAATCTCTCTTTGGCGTTTTTGAGAAATTCTTCTACAACCACAACCTTTTGTGTTTCGTCGTGAATGTACGTGAATGTGCGTCGTCGTGAATGTGTTTCGTCGTGAATGTGCGTGAAACACATTTTGTTATTTTCCTGCTCTTAATTTTGTGCGCTTTTTTAAAAGATTGATTGAGGAGTGAGAGGCGGAAAAATACTTATTTTTGCTGCCAGTTTCTTGTGAAATTTCCAGGGTCCACTGTCGCAAATCTTCATCATTTTCATTTTGATTCGTTCTTCTTACAAGTTCAAATCGAGACCAAAGTTTCTCATACGTAATTTTTTTTGTGTTCACTAGGATTTGCTGTCATGCTTTCCACTTGCTTTTTCCACAAATATAGTTGTCTCTCTGACATCACGCGGCGAAAATTTCTACGGACATGTGATATTGAAAAACGTTCCTTACCGCCCTCAATCAACCAGAATTCCACAGCTTTCTTCTTGTACTCGTAGCTAATGCTAACATCCTCATTGTATTTTTCACAGGGCTTGGATAATAAATCGAACCGGAGGATTTGCAAGGTGACTGACTTTTAGAATCGCTAGTTTCCGGGGATTCACTGTCTGATTCTAATAAACACTTTCCCATATCATCACTCGTGGTAGAAGTATGCTTTTGGCAGTCTGTATCACTATCACTATCACTTGATTCACAATCACTTCCTTCGCATACGACGAGGGTAGATTCCTAGTAATGCTTCAGTGCTATTATTTTCGATCAATTCGATAATACATTGACCCATTTCTCGTTCTTTTTCATTTACACTTCCCTTCGAAGATACACCTTTGTTACGAAAGCAACACAAGGCGAACTCAACTATGTTAACGGGATTTAACACAACTTGCTCTGTAGCCATTGCAAATGTTATTTCTTTTGTAACAGCGAAAGATGAACTGGGTGCGAAACTACGCAGCCCTTGTTTATTGCAGGGCCGCTGACGGGCCGGCCGACTCATCCGTGACCTTGGGGTCCCTCGCGTCAGCTCGCCCGGAGTAAGGGCTGCCCAAACGGACCGGTAGAGGCGTCTATCTTTTTCCTAGTACTTATATGTGTTTTTCAAAGTTTTATTTGGAGGCCTTGCAGTGGAAACTGGCCGCTATTTTTTCGCATACGAGTTTTTGGTATCAATTAGCATATGCCATTAAAATTTCGAGGTGTGTTTCGACATGAAGGGTCTGTTACTTCCCTTGTAAGATGAATTTCAAGAACCGATTCTTAGAATTAAATGAAGAATAAGAAGTTTTACTTCAAACTAACTTTTTCTAATTCGTAAATCTTTTGTAATTCAAGCACGTCACTAAATGCACATCATCGCAGGGACAACTCGCGAGAGGCATGAAACCTTACGGTCAAAACCGATTAAGCCTTTGCATCTATTGCTTTATAGTACGAGTATATCGAATGAAGCCTTACAAATGAACAATTTCATGCGCACGATTTTTTAAAACTGTTATTAACATTTACGTAAAGAAGTGAATTTCATAAATGTTATGAAATAAACGTATAATATTTCATAATGAAGAGATTAATGTAATGAATATTTAGAGAAATGCCCAATTATGTTTCGGTAGTGCAATTAGCTCGTTTTTACTTTTAAAGATCTTTTAAAATTTTGTTATAACCTACTCTTAAGACATTTGGTCATTAAAGTTCAATTTTCAAATTCCATACTACCACTAATACGCTCTAAACCAATTGTTCCTGTTGAACACGGTAACTCATCTGAACTGTGAAAGCAAAAAGGGAATGGATAACGCGTCGCAATAAGTTATTCCAACAGCACGTTCAAATGCCGAACGTTTAAACGTTTGTCTAAACACATGCGAAAGAGCCCGCGTAAGCAAATGGCCGTGTTTGTTTCGGGGCGGCAGAGGTGAAGACGACTTCGGCCAACAGAAACGCCAGCCAGTATGTGTGGGTGGGTGCGTGCATGCTCTTTGTGTGTGGCGACAAAAGAAGCCTGGGGGCAGATCACGTGCTCGCCTCCAGCGACAATGACCTCCGGCGGCGGCGAGCGGCGTCTGCAAGGTGAGCTGGAGGCGCCTTATCAGTGCTCACGCCGCGACGCGTCGCGCCGCGCCGCTCCGCTCCGCTCCGCTCCGCGCTGCCCGGGAGGCCAGGGACGCGGTGCGGGGAACGCCCGGCCGTGGGAAAAGTATGTGAGAGAGCCAGGGACAGGTTGAAGCAACGGCAACGAAGCATACAATCAGGGGCGGATACATTTGTTATTAGTATATTGTGCACTGTAGATATGATACGACACAATATTATGGTTTAAATAATTACATAATTCGAATATAAATATTTAAATAAAGTTTACCAAATAACGGAAGGTAAACGAAAACTCCAGGCCTTTTGAGGGGGCCATGTCCCCATGTCCCCCCTCCTGGATACGCCAGTGCATACCATATGTAATATATACAAAATTTTCAAAATTGTAACCAATCCTTCACTTTTTTCAGGACAAAGGTCACCAAATTTATTTGGTCTCGGAACCCTTTGGAAGACTCTTTCTCCATGAAGTTCATGGTTACGTAAATTTTATTACGCTTTGCAAATTCACAGCATCCATTTTTCAGTGATTCTTGTTGGTTACTTCGTAATTCCTTTGCGTAATGCAATACGTTGGGAATATAAAGATAAAACATTGCATAGACATTCCATTTTTCAGAAAGCATGGTTTACTGATATTCAAAGCAATCATAAGGCCATCATTAACATGATCAATAAATATGTACAATTAAAAGAGACGGCTTGCAGCGTGACGGAGCAGTGGACTGGAATGGTGACATGTTGGGCGGGTTGCAGCGGGTTGGAGCGGGTTGGAGCGGAGCGGAGCACTGTAGCAGAGCAGAGTAGAGCAGAATAGAGCAGAGCAGAGTAGAGTAGAGCAGAACAGAATAGGACCAGATGGAGAGGAGCCGCGTTGAGTAGGGTTTTTAACGCATCCAGACGCATGTTTGGCACCTCTCTACCAGAAGTATTCCACGAATCCAAATAATTAAATTACAAGACAAAATGGAAACCATAAGACGAAGTGTGCATCGTAATTTGGCGTGGACGATACAAAATTGTTTCAAAATTTAAAAAAATACATCTCAGTCATTTCACAACCTTCGATAGCTTTGTTACGAACGGGCTGCTCGCCCAGACACGCAATGCGATTGTCGGTGCGATGCCATGCGCGGCTTGTGTCCTTCACAAATACGAAACTGCGAGGAAAACATATATTATTGAATACCAACCAAATTTAAAAACAATACATATCTTTTTTTTTCTCGCGTATCATCGAAAAAAAACGGTATAGCTAATTTACATTTTTTATATCTTCACAATTACCTATCATATTCATTTGAAAATGTGCAAATAATGCTCTTAATTTAAAGAGACAAGTAATAAACTTTAAAAGACATACGATTCGTTGTTCCAAAAGAATGACGCGACAAATATTGACGAGACTGAGAGGCTGAGAGACTGAGATTTCCCTCTGTAAAGAAATCAACGTCGCTGTTAGACAAGGAGGGTCATACGAGACAGAAAAATAAACTTTTAAATCGTACAGTATTGTAAGGTTGAGATGCTCTATAGACTTCATGTATTTTCCTGTCTAAACAATTGTGCTAAATAAATGCTTGGACATAGGCTTTGAGAATTCTTGGACTTATAAGGCTTGGGATATTCTCATTTTGTAACAGAGCAATTAAAGATTGGAACAGTTTACTCGCAGCCACTTGCAAAGCCTTTCCTCTATAAGGGCCCGAAGTTTTAGAAATAATTTAGAACAAGCGGAGAGTAATATTTGATGTTAAATGAGTAACTAAGTGCTGTAAAGTGTGGTGAAGTGCTGTGAAGTGCTGATTAGTGTAATTCAAAGTAAAATAGTGTAGGGTAGTGCAGTGAAGTGTACTGAACGTGATAAAAGGTTGTTTTTATAATCTAATTTAGCTAATATCTATGTAGCTTGTATTGAATTTTAGTATTACCGACTTATAATTATTGTATATTATGGTAGAGTTGAAATAATTGTTATAACACATAATATTAGAGATAGTATGATTACTGCATCGTATTGCATTGTACCTACTCTTTCATGATTTTTGTTATTATTAATATTATTATTATTATTGTTGTAATTATTGTTGATTAACGGCCACTGGGCCATACCCAATTGCAGTTCAAATAAATGTACGTATAAAAAAATCAAAACAAGACCGAGGCCCGACAAAAAAAATTGTACTATTTGACATGAATAAATATTTAAAATTAATAAGAATTTACTTTGAGCATATCGATTCAGTATTGTATAATATCGTAATCACTCTAACAAGAACCAGTAATATGGATGTACAGCATGAAGCAGTGAAATCAGGCAAGCTTTTCGGATCAGCAAAGGGCATCATCGGTTTTTATGCGAAATTAAAGAAAAAATTCTCCTAAGTAGCTACTATCGCGAGGTCATAGCAGACGTGACCTAATGGTAGCTTCGTGATATTTACTGCAAAATATTAAATTAATGAGGTGACAGAGAGAAAAGGAATAGGGTAGCTATGCACTGATAGAGATAAAAAAATGCAATTTATTTTGTCAGCGTCTCGCTCAAGTGATGAAATACAATGTGGTTTTTTACTCGAGGTCAAGACTACTGAAAAAAAGAAAGAAAGAAAGAAAGAAAAGAAACAAGTTCTTCTAACTTGAAGCGGGTTAGTTTTAGTCAGCCTTAATGTTCTTGGAAGATTTTTTCTTTGGGATGTGGTAAAAAACTATAGGGTTATGGTACATTTCCAGCTATCAAAGTACTTCAACAAAAACATATCAAATAGATTGGGCTATATTTTTATAAAAGTTATTGTTTTCCCCATTTCAAAAATGAAGAAAAAAAAATAGTTTCAGGCCTACACAAAAATAAAAAACTATAAATAGACTCTTTTGAAGGAAACTATAAATAGACTGTAGCACTTCTTTGCATTCACATTTCGAACAAATATATGTCTACGTATTTCTTTTTAAATCTGTCAGCTACCTGTGGAGTATGGTGGCCTACACGTTTCTGTGGGTGTAGTTAAGTAATTAGGGTGAGGTATTACCCCCCCAAGAAGGCAGTGGGTACAACATTGTCCAGAAATTATGCGAATCTAAAAACCATTCAGTTGTAAATAAAGGGGAATAGGATGAATTACTAGGGGATTACGAGGGAATACTGCGGGAACTATCCTATGAAATTAGGGACTTGACAAACAAAAATGTGCGTGGAGACGCGTGAAGGAATAGACAGGATCTCATAAGTAAAGGTGGAAAATACTGGTTGTGTATTTTTCTGTTCAATGTCACAATAAAAATGTTTCTTGGAGATTTGATTTGTAATTATCCAATACCAAGTGCTCTGTAACTGCACAAAACCATTAACGTATAAACCTAAAGGGATTGCAATTCTTGATTTCAACGCAACCAAAAATACTGGAATCAGAAGATCATAAAACATTCACAAAAAATGTGCATTATCTGGTCTCGAAATAACTGATATTAAATCAAAGAGTAAACGCCGGTATTCATTAAACCACATTATGCAGTACAATCTAAAAACCGCAACAGGAACCTGCATCAAATAAACATATTGAACATTCAATTCTTTTGCACGCATACAAAATTTCAGTTACAGTATGACTGAGTACATTTGATGCTATTTTCAGAACTTAAACTATTTTCAGATGTGAATAGCTCTTCTATTGTGTATTCACATCTGAATTGCCTTGGCGTCTACAATACGTACGTCCAAATGGTTCGGTTGCGTACCGAGACACCTCAGTCCCTCTTTCTCTGTCACCTCCCTCTTTCTCTCTCTCTCTCTCTGTCATCTCTCTTTCTCTCTCTGTCTGTCATCACTCTCTCGACATTGCGACTCTCTCGATCTTCCTTTCATTCGCTTATTTTCATTTTCTTTGTCGTTTCATGTCCTAGTTCGATAGGTTTTCTCTTTTCCAATTTTAAATAGACGAAATAGATTGACCTGCTTGCTTCCACACACACAATGTTTATTTCCTCTCTTCTCTCTTCCTCCCCCCCCCCCCGGGTGCCGCGCTGCGCAAATGCCGGCGCGCCTCCCCGCCTGCCGCCCTCCCCGGCGAAGCGAGGCGATAGCGCATTCGGTTCGCGGAAGTGGGCGACCGTTGCGAAGCCCCCCGCCCCCCGGCCACCGCTCGGATGCTGCGCGGCGGCTGGCAACCGTCGCCGTCGCCGCCCGGCTGCGAGCGACCTCGAGCCTCCGGCCGTTGGCTCTGGCTCCGGCTCTGCAGCCGCAGGCGGCAGCCACTGCCTCCTGCGCTCTCTCGCCTTCGCCCAGCGGGCTCTCGTCATGCACAGCTCTGCCCTCCCTCCCGTGCATTCACTTCTACTTGTTCTTTTTATTGTTTTATTTCAAGTACTTATCGTCATTGTTGGAATTATAACAATCATAATTTAGTCATACAACTATAATTACCACCACCTTAATTATTAATAGTTACTTTATCATAATTATTTTACAATTATTATTGTTTTCTTTTTTGATTGATTACTCACACGAATAATATTCACACGTCGACAAGGTCATTAGTCTCGTAAGTGTGGTTAATGTTTTAGCGCGGGAGGTGGCGGCGATATTCCCCCGCTGGCTGGCGAGATTCGGCGCCAACCTATCGCCGGCTGACGGGGTTTACCCTAAAATCAAAATCTCCCACTAGGGAAGCACAGCCCCTGCCGGGATAAGCTCTAACGTGTAAGCTCCAGACCGGTCTCCCGCAATGTGTGATAGTGCAGTGCGTGTAAGTGTGTAAGAAGTGAGGAAAGGGGAAGGTATAATCACGCGCAGTCCATAGCCCGTTTCATAGGGTACTGCTCAGGCTTTCGCCAATATTGATCGGAGAAACCCCGGAAAACTACTGATCAGCGAATGCGGCCGCTAGAATTCTCCTCCAGACAGCTGACAGCTTCTGAATTCGACCCAGCTATTATCTACTGTAGCTACTATCGTTGTTTCCTTTCTCGTGGTCAGTACATCAGCTTTATAATATCCTCGTTTCAAAGAGTCCTATCCCTCCTTTGCGATTTCTGAATTGCCTTCGTGAAGCGTTCGTAACAGCCTGTGGCCTCAATTGCTAAGAGCACCCGCCGTCTTTCCCTCTCGCTTTCTGTAGGTCTTTTGTATTCTGCAGCTAATGTCACAGCCTGTCAGGATCTTCGATACCGACGCCACCCCCACCACCTCTCTTCCGGCTGTAGATATTCGGCACACTTGAGCTTTAAATAGACATCATTTCTTCAATACAATCTTCCATCAGATATTGTATCAAAAAACACTCACGTGATTCTATGGTGCCCATTGCTAGAGAATTGCTGTACATATACTTGGGTTTTTCGTTCTTGGCGCACCAAGGTCACGGCCGAAAAATGGAGGGGGAAGGCTTTCTGTAATAGGGAGCTTCCACGTCACAACATAGTAGTGACGTGGAAGCTTCGTATTGCAGAAACGGCCGAAAAATGGAGAGGGACGGCTTTCTCCAATAGGGAGCTTCTACGTCACTACTATGTTTTATAGTCAATGTGTCCATTGTTGCCATCCTACCTCCTGCCGCTGCAGCCATCCCCACCGAGCAGTTGTACCCTAGCCGCGCTTCTTAATCGCTAGCCCTCTTCTCATCCATACTCTTGATTCCATCAAATTCGCATTTCGCACATACGTACTATCTTCCTCATCCCTGAACTACTCTTCATTCCCTTCCCCAGGTCCATCCCTGCTCTGGATCCATTTTCGTCTTCCTCCCCATACCTGAACTCCCGGTCCTGATCGGCGTCATCTCCTTATCCCCGACTTCCGCCCCTTCACCCTATCCCCGATCCGGTCTCCATCTTCATGCCCGTCTTCAATTCAGTTCAATTCAATTATTCCTTATTTTATTGCCAGACTTAAATGTAGTGACTTGTGACAGATCATATCCTGGACGCGGTTATCCACTCGGGATCTTTGTTAAGAGTTCTATTTTAGGTATTGAAGATTCTGATTGGATAACCGTGTCCAGCTGATCTGTTACAAGTCACTATAGTTAAATCGAACAATACGTGGTAGGGCGCATTGAGCCTACATTTCTTCGTGTTCATGTCATGTCTTCGTCCTGGTCTCTATCGCCGTACCCAGTCCTCACCTTTCTCGTCGTCATCGTCTCCCATTCACTCGCCTCCACCCGCACCACCACCCCCTCCACCAGAAAATTTAAACCGCCAACGGCAACGGCGCGGCGCGGCGGCCCCGTCTGTCTCCAAGCGACGGCGGCGGCGGCGCCGCAGCTTCCGCCGCAGGGTGGCAGGGAGGCGCGCGATAGCCGGGGGCTGCGATAAGCGCACAAGCGAACCATTTATTCGGCGCAGGGCAGAGCGGCGTTGCGCAACGGACAGGCGACGGCTCCGCTCTGTGCGGCCGAAGGCATTTCGAGTTACGTCGGTTGGCGCAAATATTGAAACGAAAGGCACTGAAATGGAAATGAAGGCGTTAACAATACATGTTAGCGGCCTTTATCACCGAACTTTTTAATAAAGGGTGAAAGTGTAAGTAAAGAATATAGGCCCAGTCGAACATTGCTTATTCGAATAAATGTGGTTACCAACAAGTAACATGAGTAGTATGTCAGACAAAATAAAATGAATATTAGATAATTCCGAAATTTTTTTGTCGCTTAGGCCTCTCCATTCGAAATATCAAAGGCGTAGCCTTTGTCACTATGTTGAAGAAAGAATTGATAGTCTCAACCAAGGCTAGTAAGTGGCAGTATTCGAAGCCGAAGTCGTCCTATTTCTCTGGTAATCGTAGTACCAAATGAACCCGCAGCAAAATATATTTTTGTTAGAATTCATCTGATTCTGGTGAAAATTGGATTGAATGTTTTGTCTTTTGTATACGTTAAAAAGAGAACGTTATATAATAAAGGAAATACTATACGTCTTTCTTCTAAGGTTAGTATGTATCGCTGATAAAATCGATATCATGATTTTCACAGAAGTGCAATGTATTTTTATGATTCCTTGATATCAAAAAAAGTTTTTTTTGTTCCATAGAGCCTTCGCCAAAATGGATATTCTCCTATCAATCTGATCGAATTGGAGGCCCTGTAAATCATATGGCACCAGTCCGATTTTTATCAGAACATATCAAATTTCGAAAATTGCTTCAGTGCAACTCATCAGCTGAGTTAGCTCAGAGCCAGCATTATCTTTATCACGGCAGCAACTCTTACTGGGATCTCCTAGGGTTCGAGACCGGACGTTGGCGGGTTTTCAACACTACTTAGCTATTTTATTGAGCCGGTGTCTTTCAATTCAGCCGCTGTCTGGAGAAGTATTCTAGTGGACGGCTGCTCTGCATTGGCGGTTTTCCGTGGTTTCTCCAATCAGTACTGGGCCGGAGCAGGTAGCAGCAGTAGAGGCCGGCCTAACAAACAGGCCATGGACCACGTGCGATCATTCCTTCCTCTTCCTTGCCCTGCCCTCTCCCCTTATACGAGGGACATACACACATACACACACAAGTTGAAGGCAAGATTTACAACGATCTTTCTTTTGGTCCCTGACATCTAAACTAAGCCTTTTCGACTTAAAAATTTTCAAAAAAATGTTTATGACCTTAATGAAAGAACTCACTTTGGAGAACAAATTGTAGCCTATATGAACGAAAAATCTCTATCTTAAATTTTGTAGTTGTAGCAAACGCCGAAACAAATTCAAACATTTGCAATTTTCGAAAATTTAGAGTTAACCCCGAAAATCGGAACTATGGCACCTTAATAAGCGAATTTTTCTCTATTCTTACAAGAAATTTAAAGAAAAAATTTCAAGCCATTTTTGTGATTTTTTTTAAGTCCGGAGGGCTTCATGTAAAGTACCCCCAAATTTTGAAGAAAGTTTTTCAAAATTTCAAAGTTTCGACTGGAGTCAGATTGACAGGGGTTTCTTAAATTTGAAAAAAAATCGTACGTATGGTTTAGGTGATAGTGGTGTTCACAGACGGACGGACGGTACGTTTTGTTTCAATTGGATGTCCGTATGAAGGAGACAAATCAAGGATTCTGGCTACACCACGTCTTAGAGGATGTTTTTCTTAATTTAGCGACTGGATCCACTTTTTCGTTGTCTGAGCCCGGCAATGAATTTTTTTCTGCCGAAAATCCGCCGTTTTTTTCGCGCAGCGTTCCATAACTTTCCCTACACTACGTAAATGACTTCGTATATACGTACGTATACGGGAAAGTAAAAATTGTTGTTCATAAAATGAGTATTATTCATACATTGAAAAAATTATTTTAACTCGTTATTCATTACTGAATTTATTAAAAATCCAAATATGTATTATATGCAAGGAAGTGCAATGTTTTTAAAGCGTATAAACATTATTTAAACTACTTTCTATGAATAAATTGCTTATTATTTTATAATAAAATCTTAAGATACAGAGATTGTTAGTTTCATTTTCGAATTCATTTTGATTACACCATCTTCAGTGTTTCAATATTTTTAGGGTGCCCACACTCTCGTCTCGGGCTTAGAGCCGCTTTAGATGTTTAATCCAGGCCCGCCTGTGAGGAAGATCAGGGCTCACGATGCGCCGACCCGCAGAGGGGGACGGGCATACGGCAGCCGGCGGCTGAGCCTTTGTATCAATGAATGGGCTTTTTACGCTGCACTTTCTTCCTCCGGGTCGCTGATACCACGAATTATATCATAGTCGTAACTTATTCTTCCTTCAGAGCGAAGGGAAAAATGTCTCGCTGCGATATGGTTCTAATAATAGATGCGGCGCATCGTCATCCAGTTGAGGGAGGCCCCTCGTTGCGATGACACCGTTCCTTAATTCCGGTATTCCAAGGCGTTGGGAATAGTTCGAGAATTTCGGAACATTAAAAAAAGAAAATTATTTACGAAACATATCTTGTAAATAAAAGAAAATATTACAAAAAATTATGTATTCTTATTTTAAGTAAATATTATGTTTCGCCAATATCTAAAGACTAATTTTTTTTGCTCTTTTCTTCTTAATAATGTTTATTATAAAATGTTTTTTTGCAAGGGAAAAAAATTATTTTAAATTAATGCCATCAACATTTTCTTCAGACAAACAACTGGCTTGTGATTTTACTTCAAGGTTTTCCAACTTCATTTCCAACAATGAATTTGGGAATGAATTTTCTCACTTCATGGTTTTCCAATTTCATGCAAAACGCCCAAGCAATAACGAAAAGGAAAAGGAGGATGATCTCCTCGAGATCACAGTGCCCAGCTAAACAAAGGATTGGCTCGTTATTTCACAGAGAAGAAATGCCCTCTGAAATTTGCCAAAGAAAATATTTTGAAAAAAGATTTTTCGGATGAAGAAGGTATCTATTTAAATCTGACTAATGTAACAGGAATATTTAAGTCAATGGGACAGTACAGAAGAAATAATACATTTATATAACAATGTAGGCTTTCACGGCCGGAGTTGTAATCAACATTTTCTTCCGGTCTAGTATGGATCGAAGTGGATTCTTCGTCCGAGACATCGCCACTGAGGATGTCCGTCGCAGTTACGGACGAAACGTTTGGAAGTATATTTTCCTACAGACCATGGCCCCCTAGCCCGGAAGAAAATGTTGATTAATAATACATTTATTCATAATAATGAACGCTGCAGATTCCCATTACTTTGTGACAGTGGCGTTCCCCTTAAAAGGTGAGTGCCTGTCAGTCACCCACTTCGCACAGTATCATAAAAAAAATATTGTTTTCAAGTGAAAATCAATTTAAAATATTTTAGTAAAAATTGATTCGATTCTAAAAGTACTTTTTTCAAAAATGAAGCACCATTACAAAATATTTTAGCGCTTTATAACTGCGATTATGTGTCTCAGACCCATTCCATACGATTTTTTTTTAACAATATAATTCTATTTTACAAGTAATCTTCTACCACCCCACCGGCTGAGTCTCATCTCTAACTTTTTTATTTTATTTATATACTATGTATTTGGCATTTTAATTTAATCCGACTTTTATCAGCTAGCCTTCTTCCCAGTCCTGGGCCCTGTTTTTTGTTTTATTTATTATCCACGCCTGGAGGTAAGGCTGACTGGCGAGCTTGACATATTCCCATCACTGTATCTAGCGTAGGTGGCCTGCCTGAGCTTCTGTTTCGTCACACAGCTATAGAAACTAAAACGAATGTATTTGAATCTTACTAGTTTTTGCCCCGACCGGGAGTCGAACCCGGGACGCATCACGGAAATCTAGCACGCTGTGCTTGAGCCAGCTTAGGAAGTTTTTTTTATTATTTTAATTAAATGTTCCGCTTGTAAGCAAAAGCAAACTTCCAGCAAAGTGTTATAAAGTATTGCAATTGTGCTGCGTTTCTGCCCGCAGGCCGGCGCGCCCACCTTCAAGGTGTTGCACCTGTCGGACACGCACTTCGACCCGTACTACCACGAGGGCGCCAACGCCGACTGCAACGAGCCGCTCTGCTGCCGCCTCACCAACGGGCTGGCGCAGACGGCCAAGCAGGCGGCGGGCCGCTGGGGCGACTACCGCAAGTGCGACACCCCCAAGCGCACTGTGGACAACATGCTGCAGCACATCACCGCCACCCACCCGGTGAGGCCGCGCACCCGCCCACGCGTTTCATAAGCAATGAACAACTTCACTCCCAATTAAACATGAATACAATAATAAACCAAATAGTCCATATATCCCACAATTTCTACCAGAACCTAATAGACATACCAGCAGCATCCCACTTCAAGTTAGCAAAAAATCTCACCCACACCCGAATAAAAAATAGATTCCCATTTGAAGCCTTTCTCAAAATCTTAGCCAACCAATCTTAACCCCGAAGTTCTCCCCTAGAGTATCCTCTTCAACGTTTAGAATAAGTTAGCTTAGATATCTTAACTAATATAAGTCAAAAACTAAACACATGTAAAGTGATTACACGAACAGATGTATTCCATCTAGAATAAATAAATATGGGAAAAAACTGCTACGCACAATGCCTGCATGCCCTCTCGAAAGTTCGTTTTTAGCACACTGAAAGCAGTGCGGATAGGGTAAGTTGTGCCAGGGATGGCCCTCTTGATTGTAATGTCCGTGGCTGGAAAAGTATTAATTTGTTCCCGCCAGAAATCGCTATTAATCCATATCTAGGTTCCTCATTTAGGATTTCCACAGCTTAAAATGTTAACATTAAGGAATCCAAATCGAGAAAATTGAAAAAGAAAACTTTACCCAAGAATTATTGCGCTTTCTTCATTACGGATTGAGAAAACGAAAGTTAGCTTCGTTTGACCCCTCGATTCGGAGATTCGTCCTCTCACCTAGAGTTTTGACCCTCTTCCCCCTTAGAAGAATTGACAATTCGTAGCCTGCGGAAAGTATTGTTGTGGTCATTAGATGATGACCAATTCACTTTTTAAAAGCTACTTATTTCAGAAATATTTTTCGGTATTCATCATAATCATAGTAGAAACAGCTGTCACATAGTCTCCCATGTTTCCTTTGCTGATTGTCGCATAAAACTAATACAAGAAAGCTTTCAGAAATAAATGCACTTCCATATAATGATTACGTTTGATTGATGATTTCGGGCGCTCAGGTCATTAGTCCCGTAAGTGTGGTACGTATGTTTTGTCGCGGGAGGTGGCAGTGATCTTTCCCCGCAAATTGTGAGATCCGGCGCCGATCTACCAGGTTTTTTGGGTTTTCAGGGGTTTTCTCTTACCAGGTATCTCCCACCAGCGGAGCACCTCCCAGCCGGGACAAGCTCTAAACTCCTAACTGGTCTCCCAACGTGTGTGGCAGTGTAGTGCATGCAAGTGTTCGAATATGTAAGGGGTGAGAATAGACAAGGAAGAGCAAGGAAAAATCACGTGGGTTCCTTGGCCCATTTGTAAGGGACTTCGCCTGATATTGATCGGAGACACTACGGACTACCAATTAGAGCAGCCGGCCGCTAGAACTCTCCAGATATGAGCTAAATTTGACCTATTTTGAAACTAGTGTCGAAATTCCTGCCTACGGACGTGGACGTTCGTAGAACTTGTGCATTTACGAAAATTGGAAAATGTTAACGTTGGAAAACTACAATATTGAAGAAAGAGATTTTTTCTTAATGAAATATCTTCTAAAAATTTAATTTGCTTGAAGTAAAGGCAATTTATATTCTTTTTTCAAAAACGCTCCATTTTTTCTCAAAGCATGTCTATAAAAAAGGGGCAGATTTAATTTTCGTTGAACTCTCTGAATTTTCGAAAATTGCAAAAATTATAAATAATAATAAATGTGCTGTTATAGCTTCACTAGTTTCTTTGCGAAGTTCTAAGAATAAACTAGTCCTTTATTTTCAGTGAAAAATGATCTCAGAATATAATATTTATTCATTCCATTTCACAGAAAACTTTTTATAAGAAAGTTCATGGAGTTTCTTAACCCCTTAAAAATCATGTTTTTAATGCATGTATTATATTCAAATTCTGATCAATTTAATATTTATTAATTAAAAATGTTGCGTGACATAAAGAAAATCTGAGGAACACAAAATCCATTATCAATGTGACGAACGTATCAAGTAAATTATAATTTTGTCTAGATTAGAAATGTTATTACAAACCTTTAATTGACGTAGTAAAGTAGAATTATAAATTATATAAATAGTAAAATGATTTGTTATGGTAAGGTAATATTCAATGAAAAATATGATTCATTGAATACTTACAACTTGTTCCATTCGGAAGCAGTAGCAGGAAGAGGGTACGTTACTATTGACGATAAGGACCGTTACGAGACAAGAATTGCACTATTAATACGTTCTCCCAAGGGCTCGATTACGTGATAAGAACTGAACTTCGATTCAAATAAGACGATTCGAAGAGAGGTTGAGCTTATCAAGCTTTCCACGTATGTTGCAGTGAATCAAATCCTACTATTTCAAGTCCAGTGCCAATTGTTTGTGGTAGTTCTTGAAACTAAATACTGAACATCTCAGAGATAATTTTATTTTGGTCGATTAAACTTATAGACAATTATAACGCTATAAAGGATACGTATTAATTTGTAATAATTTTTCACAACTTGAGGTATACAACTTGATTTACCCAATTTGAGGTATGAAGCACGACTTATGCAAAAATATTATTTAACACAAATGAATTACAAATATTTTTGCAGAAACTTACATTCTTTTACTTGCAACTTTATAATTTTCCGAATTGGTTTAAAAACGTAACTCTCACAAATGCCAAAAAATACAGAAATCTAAAACAGTTGTCGCAAAATAATGAAACAACTCCCTATTAACCCCTTTCCCTGCTAGGAAATAGACGTAATTTATGGCATATTTTTTTACTATTAACAGACCATATTTACAATTGGAACTTTAAAAAAGGATTTACAATTTTTGTTGTTATAACGGAAATAATGATATATGAATTATGAAAATGCCAAAATCTGAAAAACACCATATCCATGCCCCCATATTACAACATTGCCCGAGAATCGCAGATGAGATTATTACCCATACAGCGCGGGCCATAAAAAGAACTGAACAATTGAATTGTGAGTCAGTGGATTTTAATACGGGGGGGGGCGCAACCCCCTCTCTCCCAGAGCTCCTGGGCTTCCCTGCTTGTAGATGCGCAATGCTCCTCCCTTCCCGTGGCGTGACGGCCGCCCTTCTGCCCGCAGGACATCGACTACATCCTGTGGACGGGCGACCTGCCGCCGCACGACGTGTGGAACCAGACGCGCGAGGAGAACATCGCCGTGCTCAAGGAGACGGTGGCGCAGCTGGGCAAGGCCTTCCCGGGGGTGCCCATCTTCCCCGCGCTCGGCAACCACGAGAGCGCGCCCGTCAACAAGGTGAGATTCATTGGTTGATTCGTGTTTCCGGACACGTCAACTACTAAGGTCATTAATCCCGCAAGTGTAATGCGCGTTTTTCTCGGGAGGTGGCGGTGATCTTTTCCTCACTGGATGGCGAGATCTGGCGCCGATCTACTGTTGACTAGCGGGGTGTTTCCCTCACCAGGTATCTCCCACCAGCGGGGCACCGCCCCAGCCGGGAGCTGTAAGCTCCCGACTGGTCTCCCGGCATGTGTGGTAGTGTAGTGCATGTTAATGTAAGAGTGTAAGAGGAGAGGAGATGACAAGGAAGAGGAGGGAAAGATCGCGCGCGGTCCGTGGCCCATTTTTTAGGGTACTGCTCCGGCATTCGCCTGGTGTTGATCGGAGAAACCACGGAAAACTACAGATCAGAGCAGCTAGAATCAGAGCCGCTAGAATTCTCCTCCAGACAGCGACTGAATTCGACCTAGCTGACAAGCTAGTGTCGAAAATCCTGCCGCCGTCGGGACTCGAACCTATGACCTCCCGGTCAGAGGATTGCAGTGACATCAGTTGATGACACTGACACTGAGCCATCTCTCCCGGTTCAACGGGTGAACAATTCGCCATCGCCAGGCCTCCGTGGGATGGAACCCCGTTTTTTAACGATTGTGCGTGGATCAGCGCCAGGGTGCTGAAATTGACGGAACGAATACAGAGGATCGCTCCCACCACCACACGCACTCAGAGAATGCATAGACCATTCCTAAAAATAATACTATTAATCCATATCTATGTACCTCGTTTCTGTTCCCCACATTTTAAAATAAAAAAAGGAATCCAAATGGAGGAAGATGAAAAAGAACGTTTCCAAGCGCATTATCAGTATATTTTTGCTCTTGGACCAAGCGAATAAGACCTTGTTTCACCCGCCAATTCGTCGTTTTGTCCTTTTCCCTATAGTTTTAAACAGGGACCGAAAAGGTATTGAATACCGGTAAAAATACCGGTATTTTTTCATACCGGTATAAAATACCTTTATTCTTTTATACCGGTAAAATACCTTTATAGGACGTCTATACCGGTATGGACGTCCATAAAGGTTATACCGGTATTATACCGGTATTTTCAATGGAAATAGTGCCGCGTGCCCCACACGCGCCACAAACGCGCGCGCGCCACAAACGCGTGCCACACGCGCTCGCGGCAAACCCACGCGCGAGCTAACCACACGCGCGCGCCCACACACGCGCGCGCCAAACACATGCGCGCGCCAACACGTGCGCGCGCCAACACGTGCGCGCATCAAACGCGCGCGCCGAACAAACGAGCGCGCCGAACAAACGCGCGATCCGAACAAACGAGCGCGCCGAACAAACGCGCGATCCGAACAAACGAGCGCGCCGAACAAATACGCGAGCCCAACAAACGCGCGCGCCGAACAAACCCGCGAGCCGAATAAACGCGAGCGCCTAACACACGCTTGCACCTCTCACACGCGCGCTACACACATATGCGCTATACACTCACGCTCTATGCACCCACGCGCTATATACACTCGCTCTTTCTTTCTCTTTCTCTCTTTCGTTCTCTTTCGATTTCTCTCTCTCTCTCTCTCTCTCTCTCTCTCTCTCTCTCTCTCTCTCTCTCTCACACACACACACACACAGTACACATTCGGCAAAGCGTTTGTTGGGGCCTACGGTCAAACATCCTTCTCTCATATTTCAATTCTACTCACTGCGAAAAGAAATTAATAGCGTGGAGTATGTAGGTCGAGTGCGTTATCCTCTGCCGAACCGGAGACGCTCGTGGGTCGAAACGCTGACCTCCGGAAACTGCCTACGCAACGGCGCAGCCCTCGCAGTTCTTACAAAGGGGAACTGATTCCGAGAATCGGAATGCGCCAAGGAAACGTTGCGTGAAGTCTTATCAACCGATGTCAGATTTCTGTCGCCTTCGTTCTTTCACAACTGATGTCGAAGGTCATATCCTGGCAGAGGCCGCAGGCCCGACCACGCACGGCGATGTCTGCACTTCGAGAGGCGGCACGTTGCAATTGTTTTAAAAACTACTTGCCATACTTCACAGCACTTAAATTTCATATTTATGAGTTTTGAGGGTGAGGATAGGACAAGGAAGAGGAAGGAAAGATCGCGCGCGGGCCAAGGAGAATTCTAGCGGCCGGCTGCTCTGATCGGTAGTTTTCCTTGGTTTTCTCCGAACAATATCAGAGGAATGCCGGAGCAGTACCCTAATAGACGGGCCACAGACCGCGCGCGATCTTTCCTTCCTCTTGTCCTATCCTCACCCCTTCACTTACACTTACACTAGCATGCATTACACTGCCATACATGCCGGAAGACCGCGCGGGAGCTTTTGCCGGCTGGGGAGAGGGGCGCTGGTGGGAGATACCTGGTTGAGGGAAATCCCGCTAATCGACGGTACGTCGGCGCCTGATCTTGCCATGCAATGAGGAAGATCACTGCCACCTCTCGTAGAAAACGCTCTGCACTTACGGGGTTAGCAATTGCCACGCTCGGAATCACTTATAATCATTCAATCGTTAATAGGAACACACTCTGACTAGTCTCCTGAGGTCTAATAGTGTAGAGCGTGAAAGAGTGTGTATTTAAGGCGAAAGGATTAGGAACAAAAGATAATGTCCGATCAGTGGCCCGTTCGGGCTCCCACACGCGCGCGTTGGCGCCCAACCCGCGCGCGTTGGCGCCCAACCCGCGCGCGTTGGCGCCCAACCCGCGCGCGTTGGCGCCTAACCCGCGCGCGTTCGCGCTCCCACACGCGCGTTCGCGCTCCCACACGCGCGTTCGCGCTCCCACACGCGCGTTCGCGCTCACACACGCGCGTTCGCGCTCACACACGCGCGTTCGCGCTCACACACGCGCGTTCGCGCTCACACACGCGCGTTCGCGCTCACACACGCGCGTTCGCGCTCACACACGCGCGTTCGCGCTCACACACGCGCGTTCGCGCTCACACACGCGCGTTCGCGCTCCCACACGCGCGTTCGCGCTCCCACACGCGCGTTCGCGCTCCCACACGCGCGTTCGCGCTCCCACACGCGCGGTTCGCGCTCCCACACGCGCGTTCGCGCTCCCACACGCGCGTTCGTGCGTCCACACGCGCGCGCGACCCCCCGGCACGTTTGCGCCCCGACACGCGCGTTCGTTCCCTTACACGCTCGCACGACTCCACAAGTGCGTTCGCGCTCCCACACGCGCGTTCGTGCGCCCACACGCGCGCGCGACCCCCGGCGCGTTTGCGCCCCGACACGCGCGTTCGTTCCCTTACACGCTCGCACGACTCCACAAGCGCGTTCGTTCCCTTACACGCTCGCACGACTCCACAAGCGCGTTCGCGCTCCCACACGCGCGTTCGCGCTCCCACACGCGCGTTCGCGCGCCCACACGTCAGAGTGTTTCCCTTCGAAACCTGTATGATTCTACTGAAATACCGGTATTTTGTCATGAAAATACCGGTATTTTCATGAGAAAATACCGGTAAAATACCTCTAAATAGAGGTATTTTACCGGTATAGACGTCGAATAAAGGTAAAATACCTCTAAAAATACCGGTATTTGACGTCTTATACCGGTATTTTTTAAGGTATTTTGAATAAAGGTATAATAGAGGTAAAGGTATTTCTATACCGGTATAAATACCTTTACCGCTATTATTTCGGTATTCGGTCCCTGGTTTTAAACACCCTGTAGAGAGAGTTGTCAGATGGCACCTGTTGCACACTCAATTGTATGTGAATTAATGTCAAACAATCTTTAGAAATAATCTCCCGAAGAACAGACCATTCTGGAATAATGGAGTAATAGTGGAATTTTCGTTGGGAAATGCATAGAAGAGGATCGATTAGTCGAGTCAAAAATAATATGTTTATATTTCTCTTTACTCAACAATCCTTCTTCGGCAAAAAAAGTCTTATTAGAACACAAATAAAAGATCGCCAAATTCCAAACTACTACATTTCTATTACTTATATTTTGTGATCCAAGCATAACAGTTTGCGTTTTCCTTACTACATTCTCGCTCTTAAATGGAAACGACTCATTTCAAATCAGTTCATTATCTTGCCTTGAGGTATTGCCTCCTTCCGGCAAGTTGGCCATAAACAGACATGATGGGCCATCTCGTGTAATGACAGTTACAGAAGTCATTTGAAAGTTTGGGAGCGGCAACACACACACACTGGAGAAATATTCAACGCACACGCGAGCCATCCCAGGCACCGCACTTCCCTACGCGCCGGTGAAATTCTACACGTCCAAATAAGGTAGACCTTCTGATTGAACAAACGCAGTACGAGGAGTTCTATTTAAACAGTTGGGGATGATAGCTTTACTTTTGCTATACAATTTACACGTAAATGAATGCTGGAGAGTAGCACTACTCTCTTCTGTCTCGCCAATAGGGAGAATTAATCTGAAACCACCAAACGATTCGAACAATCTAATCAGTGAGCACAAAAACCAATTAACATTTAACTCCGTCTTAAAACAGGTTCGGGAATTTATTTACTTAATAATATTAATTAGAATTATTGTTGAAAGTAACAATAGTTACTAGTTGGACCCACGCGAACATTCCGCATGCACGGCGAGGAGCGTGACGTACGTTGCGGATTCATTTGCCTAAGCTGACGTCTTTATAGATCACTCTACAAAATCATTCATTTTACTACTTCATTCGGTTTGATGTACCATTGACGGTAACTCCCTATCCAGCAGTAACACTTTTACGAAGGATTTTTATCAGAGACGTCGTTCAAACCAGCCACATGTCATTAGCGTATTACACAGAGAGAAGATTATTCGAATGAAATAGTATATTAGAGAGAACGTAGCGTATCCTCAAAATACACCAATCACACGGTAGTACAGAAGAAGATAAATCCACAATTTTAGTAAAAGCCGTCTAAAGGATAAAAAAGTATAATATATTATGAGGCTTTCATGAGGAGAATCTTCAATCCTACAAGAAATATAATAGTAATTATGTGGCGAGCAACGCAATTATTGTTCATCCACAACGATGGAAGTATGCGATCATTTTGGAGTGTCAGTATTCCGTTGCTGTTGATGGTAACGCTGCACATAATGATGCTGTGTACGTTGAAATGCTGTGTTTCTTCAGAATAGTGCTCTGATAAAAAAAAACAATTCAATTTCTGTGAGTAGTTGCATGCAAGATCATTTTTATCCAAGAACAGCAATTTTAAAAAAATGGCCTTTAATTAGTCAACAAATCATAGTGTAGATTATTGTTATTTCAAAGAATCAAGAAACATTCGGCGTCTTGGTTACCTCCGGGCTCGCAGTTCAAATATTCTGCGTGGCCCTGTACCGGAATACGATACGTGCTACGCCTGTACTGCTGTGAGTGGGAGAGAGAAGTGAAGAGGCTGGGATCGCTGGTCGAGGCGTGGCGACGATTTCTCTGCCTATTTCGTTGCGACGCGGCCGATCGAAATTGAATCGCGCTCCCTCAAGCTGCAAAGAAGTGGAGTTTTCTCGCAAACGCAAATTATTGACGGAAAAAATGTTGAACCGAACTTCCTCAAATAATGATAACAACTACTTGATTTTTGGTCGGTGAAATAAGGAATATCGTCCATGTTTAATAAAAGCATTTTTATAACGACTTATAATATCTCTC
This sequence comes from Acheta domesticus, assembly GCA_031308135.1. Taxonomy (NCBI): domain Eukaryota; kingdom Metazoa; phylum Arthropoda; class Insecta; order Orthoptera; family Gryllidae; genus Acheta; species Acheta domesticus. The sequence goes on along the minus strand of JAHLJT010009436.1, from coordinate 154,241,577 downwards.
TAAACTTCGTCTACTAGTTGTCAACTCATAGAAAATCTTATTCACTTATCAGAAGCCGAACACGTACCACAAGTCTCGTATTTGGCTCACGATATTTTAATATATAATACTTGGTTCCAATCATTTAGAAATCAAGAATATCATTTGTGATTTCTTAATTAACAACAGTAATTCGGTTCATACTATTAGCCCGATTTATCTTAATATCTACGCGAATAACAAGAGTCGGACATAATAATTGCTTGAGTCGCGATCTCAGTTTGTACTTCCACAAACCAATTTATTGATTGAGATATATTTAAGAAAACTTGTGTCATTTACTTTTTATTGCAGAAAAATGGGGCTTGGCTTGATATTGGTACATTGGTGAAGAATTTTGGAAACACAAATTAAGGAAAAGCTGACATTATCATTGAAAAAGAAACCACTTTTTTCTGATGTGCATTAAAAATTGTCATTTTCTCTTAGAAATGCCTTGTCAAATCCACGAAATAACTACCAGAACTCCAGAAATTCGTGAATGAATTTATAGTCGTGAACGTTCAAAGGTAGATAACTTTAGCTCGTCATTCACAAGGGTTTTCGAAGATAAGGCACGAACCACACAAAACGCAAACATCACGCCATGCCCTCTTCGCTCTGCTGCAGCTCTCATCCCTAATCTCGCTGAGTAAACTGAATAATAGAAGAGGAAAGACTCTCACGGTGCTTGTGAAATTCAAAGGTTATTCAGTTTAAAACGGTTTCCTTTCAGGTGCCAGACAGGCAAGTCGCAATCTTTCTTCTATACACACGAGATAACAAGTACTTTAACATATCTTAGGAACTGTCTGAGAGCTTTTTCTCTTTTTGGCAATTTGTAAGCTTCTTTTAGTTGATTTTACGTGATTAAGCAAGCATCAGATTCAACCGCAAGTATATTTTCTTTTTCTTTTCTTCTTGGGCTCGGTTATTTTAACTTACACACTTTCTGAACTTCAGCTTTGATCGCAGTGCAACGAAGCAAGATGAACACTTCTTCTTTTATAATTTTATTTATTGAAGATCGCTTTTAAGCAACAGCGTCATATGCGACCACGAGTATCAATTTACAATTCATGTAATTACATAATTAATCACATAATCATACATTACACAATTAATCACGTAATCACATAATTATACATTTATATAATTATTCTATTATACAATTACGGTTCATACAAACATTAAATTGCCACGAAGTGTCAATATTTTGGGTCCTTACATCATTGGAATGGACACACATATTTATTTATTTGTTTATTAATTTATTAAAAAAACACAGGTCTTTGTTATTTATAATACTTTTGAAGGGTTGTACTGGATGAGATGTAGGTAAAAGGTAAAGGACGGTCTTTATTAATGTGTCAATTTTTGAGAATTGTATGACTGTCATACAATTCTTCTGGGAAGGAGAAAGATGAAAACTTGTGTCTAACACCATTGCAACAAAAACTTGACTAATATTAAAACTCAATTCATATTTTAAGTAGCAATACTCAACCTTTCGTCTGTTCCACCGCGTAACTAGGAATTTCAAATTCTTGTAATAAGAATCAATTTGCTCACCAGAAGATGACGATTGGTATGCAATCGCCAAATCTTCTCAAAAAAATATTTTCCCGATTATTTCACTATCATACCGAGTGTCCAAAGATAAAAAGTAATCGATTCAAATTTCGACCAATTCTAGATGCCTGTCAGCAAAACCATTACCAAATGCTCACGTTACTTGCACGTGTTGTATTCTTAATGGGTCAAATAAGTTTCTTTGTGAATGTGTAAATTGCATTGTTCTGTGAGAACAATCAATAAAAATTAAATGAATATGACCTTTTTCGGGGTGAACCTTTCACCTGCTGTAGACGATGGATAAATAAGCAATTCAGAACCCGAAAATAGTTAAAAAAAAGAAAAAAAAAAAGCAAGCATTTGGAACAGTCTCCGCAGTTCTGATGTGAAAGAAACTACGAACCTTCATCACAAACACAAAATGAGCTTTGCGACCCGTGGATTTATCGATAATTTTTAATTCCTTGTGCACCCGTTTTATACCTTACGAAAAAAAAAATCTTGAACGAGGCGAGTGGACATATTTCGTTCTACTCATTCTGGTCTACGAATGCTCCTAGAGCACCAGAGTACGATGTTGAATCTGATTGTGATTAAGAAGGTGCATTTTCAGTTAGCTGCACCAGCAGCGTGGGTCGAATGTGGTCCAAGGCCGCCCCCTTTCGCTTTACGAAAGTGCGAAGAGCGGTTTTGACGGAGGTCATGGTGGAGGCGTGCTCCTTTTCCACTGACACGTGACCGGAGAACAGGAGCTTTGCCATTAACAGACGAATACAATTAGATCAGTAAACTTATATTTTACAAAAACATATCTCTGAAAAAAAGCACCATCTTGTTATTTTTATATCCTCGACCTACACTTCCATACAGAACTTGTAAAGCACACTCTAACCGAAGTTGTCATCAACGAGAATTGCTAGAAATTGCCCTTTTTTAAAAATTTTATTTTTCTTCCTGTTCGGCATAATCTAGGTTTCAGGGGTTTTAATATACAATCTTATAATACTGCATAATGTTTGGCCTTTCGGCTGACAGTATTTGAGGAAAGCCACACGGCTACCTCGAAAAAACAAAGTCTGCAGAGCAGTAATTCAGATGGGATTGTTTTAAGTTTTATTAGCGTTTAAGTTAATCTCTTACGTTATTTAGCGTTTTTGGCAGCGGAACTGGTAAAAGGGGGAGTGGATTAATTCTAATTTACGGTGGGTTATGAGAATCTTTGGGGTACCGGGAGATAATGCTGGTTGGAATAGAAGCATTTTTGCCTAGATTAAATATTTGTGCACTTGGACAAGACGGAAGAAGGGTGAAAAATCTGTTGCTCATCTGTTGAATCAGGGCCGTCAGACGAACGAGCACGCGAATGACCTTCGCAAAGGTTTGAGGCACGCGGCGATATCAGCTTAGCGAAGTCACTCGAGACACAGGCGGGAAGCAGGGGTGAGAAAACATCTTGCGAATGTGGCGAGTTGGGTGAAACACACGGTTGGTATGTCATAAAGAGACATTTATTAATTTTTACGAACTTTAAGTGGAAATTGACATGTAAACAAAAACTGCAGTTATACAAGCATTGATCATTACACCACGGAAGTATTAACGCACGTTTCTACTTATTGTTAGAGAATGCATTATAAGAGAATTATTAATTCTAATGAATATTTGTTTGAAAATAAATATAAACCAAAATGTATATTAAGTCAAGATAAATATTGTATATAATATTTTCAGAAAAGCACTGACACTATTATTGAAAATAAACATTTAAAGAAACACGGTGTGAATATCTTTCGTGTGAAAATGAACGCAATAAAAGCACTTAAAAATTATAGATTAATGATGAATAGAGTCTGGAAAAATATGTAGAATGAAACGTCAAAAAACGTTCATAAATATGTAATGAAAACAGTAAAAATATATAATAAGTATGTAAAATCGGATACATTATGTAATATTAAAATACACTAAGTTTTAAACACTTTTACCTAATACAAAATTGCATTTATAAAAACTTTCCTAAAAAACATTTTAAAATAATACAAACGTTTTAAAAATCATTTGGAGAGCACAAGTTGACGTATATTTTGCACTATATAAGAGCCCACTCGGACAAACTTTTTATAGGGCTACGTCTTCTTGCGCCCCGCCACGACTGCCTTCTGTGTATCCCTGAGAAATCGGAGCGCGAGCTTCCTTCGGCCGCGTGCCCTGCGTGCCCTAGCGGAGCGCAAGCGCGCTCCGAGTACGTACGTGCTCCGTTTGACGGCCCTAGTTGAATGTACAACATGCCGTGAATGAGAAAGAGACGATATACGTTGTGCTAGAGATACGTTGAGACTAGAGAAATTCAGTCTGTCCGGGTCTGATTATGTACGAGACCAGTTAATGCCTTGACGTCAGGCTAAAATATAATTAATTGACAACAATAATACTAGCAATAAAAATTATGCTAATTGTAAAAATGACATTATTATTATATTAATTATTGTATGAATAAAATATTTCAGTGAAAGTAATATTAACGTAATTGCCAAATGATTGAGATGCAAAAGTTTCGGCTTCAGCCCTCCGAGCTCCGCCCCTCTTTTGCTACATGCCTGCATTTGAAATCACTCCCGCGCCGGCCGCGCCTCATCCCTCCGAGCGCCTTTCCGGGACCTGCATCGCGTCACCGGGTCGGGTCGCCCGGAGGCGAGCGACGGCGCGTGGCGGGGCGGCTCCGCGCGCGCACCCCGGATGCGGGCTGGCCACGAGGCGCGGAGAGAGGGCGGGCGGCCGCGCGGGGGTGACGAATCGAGGTGACCGCATAAGACACCGCACCGTCTCTCCTCTCGCCGGGGGCTGACTCACCGCCCGAACAGCGCTCGCGCCCGCGCCCGCGCCCGCGCCCGCGCCCGCGCCCGCGAAGCGGGTCAGCCAGCGCAGCCTCCGGAATGCGCCGCCCGTTTCCTTTCCGGCCTCCTGCCCCAAGGCCGCCGCCACCGCCGCCGCCTCCGGTCCCGGAAGTGCGCGCCGCCGTTCGCGAGATAAGCGATGGGCCGCGCGCCACCTGCACTGTTGCAGGACCCCTGCGCGACAATCTGTATATGCCTCTAGAAGAGAGGGCACGAGGGTCGCGTGTGCTCTGATCCCTCCCGTGTCTCGTTTATCGTTTCGACGAGTCTAATCGAAAATCTATGTAACATTAATGAAGGAATAATATGAATTTTAATACAAACGTAATAATAATAATAATAATAATAATAATAATAATAATAATAACAACAACAATAACAATAACAACAACAACAACATACTTGTCGATGTACCTGTACCTTGCGATCAAAACGTCGTTACCAAGGAGGCAGAGAAACGTCTTAAATACACGAGTTTGGAAATCGACATCAGCCGAGGGGCGTAATAGCACAGGTCGTCCCGATAGTTATCGGAGCTCTGGGATTTGTTCCGCAAAATTTTTGTAAGAACTTGTCTAAAGTTTAGACTCTAAACTCCCAGGTATTTCAAAAGGCTGGGAAGTGCAAGAAATCGCTTTATTTGGAACAGCCCACATTTTGCGCAAAGTATTATTGAACAAATGAATGCAAAACGTTGTTATTTCCACCTCCCTGTAGAGATCTTTCTCATCGAAACATCTAGCCTTTACGCCAAAATTAGTTTGATTTATACAAATTTGTAACTTCACTGTGAATTAAGGATATGAATAATGATTATTCGATGGATTGTTTCTTAATGATTACTTATATAATGTGTTAAATATTTTCAGATATCAACCGTGTAATGACAAAAACATAATGACATATAAAGCAAATAATGACTTATAAAGACTGATTTATAAAACAAAATGCGCTTATCAATCTCTTAATTTATTAACTTTTATTGTTGATGTTTTATTTTTAATATCAAATTTGAAATTGGACTCACGTTTGTTTCCTATTTTATCAATTTTTATTAAATATCCTATTTCATAACTCGCACACTGCACACCAATAACATTGTAACTGGTGATTTCCCCTCAAATGATTCCGATTACAACATTTTTTCCCTTACGAAATTCTCGCGCAGGCTCTGAAAAGGTGAGGCGGTGCGAACCTGAACGAATACTAGAGCATGTAATAAAAAGCTCCGATGGTTTCTCATGAAAGATGCTGACGTGACCAGAGGAACAAGTGCACGTGTGACTATTCTCTTTCTCGAGAGTGCACTGCATTCACACAAGTATGACCTGGATACTTTCAAGGGTTTCTTTGCGTTTCGCAGAACTAGGGTTTGCTTTTCATGATCACTCTGCTCATGATCATATCTGATATTTCTAGAATTACGTCGATTATTTTACCATCAAGTAATGTCCCTCTTTTTCTCAATTGTAAGTGAATATATCGTCTGGAAACAAATATCAACTGTCCTTTATACGAGTAAGTACTTCGTTCCGCAGCAGCCTATGCCATCTTGCGTCTCCAAGGTTCGCGGTCTAACCACCGGATAGATACCATATCGTTGAAATCAATAGTGGTCGCTAATGCCCTAGAAATTGATGCGACCTTAAACAAACAAAAAATCTAATTCTCCCGAGATTTTGTCGGAACACCTTTCTTCATCTCGATCCACGTTGTTCATTGATATTTTTAATTATAGCCGTTCGTCATTTCTGCATATCAACTGTTACATCCAAAGAGTCATACATAGAGAAAGCAGGTTTTTACTGGCAGTAATAATACATTTACTTTCAGTAATACATTTACTGAAAGGCACTTTGAATTTTTATCTTCCCAAAATAGTGACTACCCTAAACTTTCTGAAGACACTTTTCGTGTCTACTGGACTCATATAGTCAGTGGGGAATCATAACGCACTGAAACGCTCCCCTTGAGAAAGGCGCTCCCCAGCGGCCCCAGACGCTCTCAAGGAATGTGCAGTTCGTTCGTATTTCTGCACGCGCAGAATTTCCATACAGATAATTAAGGCTGAGAAGACAGAAGAAGATGTCTCCCTCCGAGGCTCCTCACTTAAGTTTCTCCAATTCGTTGTGGGAGGGCGTTGACTCAAGACTTCTGGTGCAGTGAAATTTTTAGTTTTAGTTTCTGTTTGTTTTTTGTTGTTTTTCGATTTTCTCTGTGAAGCCGACCTTTTTGAGGTGGCAAACATCAACTTCGAATTCAGCACCCTCAAATATATATAGAACCGTTCAGAAAAAAACTTTCGGAATTTTTTCCTGAATCGGACCTTTTTGAGCACCATTTGACTCGATTAATAAAGTAAAACAGAATGCGAAGTTCTTTTCATGTCTGTTTTTGTTATCTTTTAAAAAAATTAGCCTTTTTTCGCTTCAGAGCCTTCATGAGGCGCCCAAAACATGAGATTTTAGAGCCTAAAAATGGGATGTGTCTGTGTGTGCAGCTTCCCGCCGCCGTTCGTGCAGAGCGCCGACTTCAACATGGCGTGGCTGTACGACGAGCTGGACGCGCAGTGGCGGCGCTGGCTGCCGGCCGCCGTCACGCCCACCGTGCGGCGCGGCGCCTTCTACAGCGTGCTCGTGCGCCCCGGCTTCCGCATCATCTCCCTCAACATGAACTACTGCAACAACAAGAACTGGTGCGTACCGGGGCACTCCTCTAGGGGCCCGTCTCCGCCTAGAGAGTGTAATTGTCGCTGTTGGAAAAGTATGTCGTAGTAATATTCCCCGTCCAACGACACGATTAACTCAAACGTGTCTTGTCTGTGATTTCCACCTTTTGAAATGTTCAAATCAACTAATCCGAATGAAGAAAACTGGAAAAGTCGTTTCCAAGAGAATCCTTAAAATATATTTGTAATGTGCTGCTATAGAGAAGTTATTTCACTGGGGTCGTCAATTCGTTGTCCTCTGGAAAAAGTTAATAATAATTCACAGCCAGTGTACTCGACCCGCATTTTTAATATGCAGTAATTCTTCCTTCTGAGATGAATGTTTAATTCCGAAGCCACTCCCCAATTACAGAATTAAATAAAAGTAACTTTATTAAAAATTGAGTGAAAGTTCATAAATTTTGATTCACTGTATGAAGTGTGTACACAAGATACATTTTTGGCCAATTGATACATAACTAATTTATAATCTGAAGTAAATTATTACAAAAACTGTGGAAAAGAGAACTGTCATGTTTCAACTCCTTTCATTCGGTTTATCACAATTGTTGCACCCCCACCCTACAATCGAATGTATTTTCTGAATGACCTCTTTCTTCTTTTTTTAACAACTAAGGATGCTCCTTGATAACATTTTCCGTTCTGTGAGAAGACAGGTGAAGCACCTCAGCTCACGCGATGTCGCGATATCATTGAGTCGCGATACCAGTAAGTAGTTTTGAATGAAATGTAAGGAACGAATTTCATACTTTTGATTTATTAAACTGGGATTCTGAATGCCTTAGAACAGGTGTACAAGTGCATTGGTGATGAGACTGCCACGCCACCAATAAATCTTTTGAAATGCGGAACCTACAGCTTTCCTCCCTTAACCAATGAAAATAAAGAATTCCGTTATATTAAATTCAATCTGGAAACCAAATTAATCGAATTTACATGTATGTTGTCGTTTTTATTCTCACTGAAATTTCGAATAGAATGTTCTCTTTTAACCTTTAATATTATGATTATTTTTAAATCCGAATTTAAAATAATTAACACAAAATATTCTTCAACTAGTTTCTCAAAAAATCGACCAAAATGTTTAGTGTATTTCATAAATTGCAAAAATTAATCTAGCAAACACTGACTACTTAATCGAATTTTTATTTCACAAAATCCTCAAATGGTCTTTATATACATTTTTTCTGATGCAAAGATTTCCCTCCGTTATCCCAACATTTCTACTTTTAAGTTACAGTATAATCTACCGTTCTGTTAACGAAACTTGTGAAACTTCAGGAGAAGATATTTGTGTTTTCTAATTCTTACATCGCATCGGCGGCTGTTTTCAGTCCATGCCATCGTGAAAAATCGGAAACCTGCCTTCGCCCGTTCAGTTTTTAAAGAGTGGGTGAAAGGGGCGTGAAAAATGTCGAAAGCATAGCATCTGTTCACGTCTGGTGGCCACTGCTTCGCAGTGACGAGTGACGAAAGCGACGGCGAGGGTGAGGGTGAGCGGGTGTAGAGGCAGACGCCCAGGCGAGGGTGGAGGGAGACAAACGAGGGCATGGGAGCGGCGATGGCGTGGATGGGGGCGGGGGACGGGGGGCGCGGGGCGCGGGGCGCGGGGCGCGGGGCGCGGGGCGTGAGCGAGTGTCAGTGCGAGGGCCAGAGCCAGGGCGAGAGTCAGGGCCAGGGCGCGGTCGGAAGCGTGGGCGGGGTCGGAGGCGTGGGCGAGAACTTCTGTTGTCTCGCGCGCTTTAATGCGCTCGGGGAAGCAGCTCCACAAAAGAAACTGTGGCTCCTCCCGCCACTTCCGCTCCGCTTGCCGCCCCGCCCTGCGACAGCCCGTTAGCGCCCTCGTGGAGGGAACCCGCCACTGGGACAGCTGTAGCAAGCGCTCCGGCCCGAGTCGCAACGGTCCTAACGCTTCATTCTGTGCAGGTCTCTTCCTGTCTTGAATTCATAATGAGCACCACATAATGAGTACCTGCATATAGAGCCAGGGGGCAAAAGAAACGAGTGATGTTTTAGAAGACCCATGAGCACACAGTATCTGGTACAGAAAAAAAATGAAAAGCAAATATTTTGTAGCGGATGGTCTCTTCCTTGGGCCTTGTCGCAGGACGTCAGCTGGGTCGTAAACAGTGATGCACTGAATATGAGAATTCAGTCTTCACGCCCGATTTGACAAAAGATGAAATAGCAAATCAAATATTTGCATTTTTACTCAAAATATAAAGTTTTATTGTTTTGTATTTTTCTCGAGCTACTGGGTATCTACCCAAATCATAGACATCCATCACATGGTTGGAGGCTGCATTCTGTTCTTTCCTATTTCTGCGCTCATTCGAAATTAGTGATATGGATAATTAAAGCTTGTACTGCGATTTTTCTAACTTTGCCACTCAAATCCCATCTTCGCGATGGAATATGTCACGGTATTTCGCATCTTTCTCAGTCGTTCCGCTAGATTGCGCATGATCGTGACCGTATCATGCAGTGCTTGCGATCATGTGACTTCTACCGGCAAGACCGAGAAAGACGCGAAATGCCGTGACATATTCCATCGCGAAGGTGGGATTTGAGTGGCAAAGTTAGAAAAATCGCAGTATAAGCTTTAATTATCCATATCACTAATTTCGAATTGAGGGGCAAAGTTAGAAAAATCGCAGTATAGAAGAAAATTACTTATACATGGTCGTCTATTCTTTCGTGAAAATTCTGTATTAATTTTGTTGATGTTAACATACTCTAAGCACTAGCCATCATCATTTGACAATAGCCATCATCATGGTCTTGTCAGAATGATTTTACAACAAATTATACAGAAGCTCAGTAAATGAATATTAAGTATTGGTTTGTAAACGTATAAACGTTTCGTAGGTTAATCTTCATAGTGGCAATGAGGGATAACGTACTGATCAACGAATTAAAATTTGTTCCGTTAGTTGACTTGTCTATACAGCATTAGATACATCTAAAAAAGAAAATAATACGTAGTTCGTGTCACGACAAGCATAAGCATACATTATGTTAGTGTCGACCTTGTAGTGCCTCTCCGAAACTTTAGAACGATGCAAAAATAATGCACACGAAGGAGAATAGCTAGGACACTTATCTTTATGCCATCATTACTTTGCTGGTTCCACTTCATAATACATACATCACATTATGCAAAATATCCTAGCTGAGTGATCTGTTGTCGCGTAGAGGCGCGGTGATTTTACATTGTTAAACTTGAAAAAAAAAAACTCCCTTTGAGCGTGAACGCGGATAGCGGCGGAGGCAGCGAACGCGAGAAAGGCAGCAGCCCGTGGCCTTTTCCTGCTGCCGTGTGCCGCTGTCGCAGGGCCCCGCCCTAGGGGCGGAGAGAGGAAAAGTGTTACGGTTTCGAGCGGATGAGCACCCGCTCCCGTCTTGTTGGTCCTTCTCCCATCTAACGGTCCGGACTCCCTTTTCCGTACACTCCATGATTTCATCACGCGTTGAAATTGCCAACAGCGGCAAAATTTCTCCCAGACTGAGTCCTTGGCCAGTTTCACCCCTTGGTTGCTTCAGAAAATATTTGAGGTGCCGAATATTTAAATAAAATTGAAGGATATATTTTTTAACCAATTTATCTATGGTTTACGAATATTTAATATACGGATAATTTGTTTATTTCAATTCATAAACATAAAATCAAATATATAAACTTTAATTTACATTTCAACTAGTACTACTTACGATACCAGAATAGTTTAAATTTAAACTTTGTGCCAAAGCTTAAAGCAGAAACTTTTAAAAATATTGTTATTATTAATTATATTAAAATTAACAAAAAGGAGGTCATAGTCTTTTTAGGTTTTTAAATTCCATACTAAGATAAAGACATGAAGACCTCGCTTGTCTTTTTACAGCCGATTTTCTTAGAAATAATCACCGACTTCTTTCATATCATTTTAACGTATTTTTAACCTTTTTCCTATGAACTCCTTTGTCACTTTCGCCTGTCCTTTTCTCAGAAGAACAACGGTAACTCGGTTTCTGGAAAGCCTACCAATTTTTGCTGATGAAAGCATTTCGTTCAGTCTTGTTTCCGCCTCTAGGTAGAAAGTAAGAGGGACGGGAAACTTCTTTCCTATTTAGATCTAGCATACACGCGAAAATACCAAACATGCTGACTTGAAATGCCATCTTGAAGATAAAGCTGCAGTTATCTAGTCAGTAAATAAACGATTTACAGTAGCGTCTCGCTTATGCAACGTATATTTAAGCAACATTCTGTATTGTCCAACGTCCTATTGCATTAAAAAGCAGCATTAATCCACAAGTACTGCATGATAAGAGCGTAGGCCCAGTCCGCCCTCCCCCTCCAGACTCAGCTCTCTCTGTATTTTTTTGTTAATAGTTTCAGTTGTTGTGTTCATTCATTTGTTGTGAACCATGCCCTTACGTGTACAATTTCCGTTGATTTGTTGTAAACCGTGTCCTTACGTGGACGTTTACTATGCATGTTCGTCCACTCCGGCCACGCTATTCGCATATTCGACGAACTTTCGGATATCGAGACTTACTATTAAGTTTCTCGTTGTGACTATGCATAAACGTTCTGGAAACTGATTATTTGATATGTTACCAATGCATTTTTTTAAATTAAAATAAATCAATATCTTATACACATAATATTTTGGTGAATGCGAAACTATGAGCATGTAACAATTGCAAATTTCTACGTATGTAGAATGTAGTATGTCCTCGTAACTAAGTTGTCAGATTGAATAAATCCTTATATTCTTTTTCAAATCCTGATATTAGGTCCTCCCAATCCAATTCTATTCCATTCCACTACATTCACATTTTTTATCCACAATTAGTAAGTGAGAACAACTAGAGTCATAAAAGCGATTACTTTGAATCTTTCTCCCAGACGTGCTTTGCAATATTCATTACTGGCATGACTATAGTTTTGAAATAACCTAGGCAGGTGAAAACAAGATAAGTTTTGCAAATATGCGAGGCCAATTTTTCCATTGACATTTCCGATGATATTCCTATTTTATGTGTATTTATTTTATTTGGAAAGTGGTCTTCATTTCTCTTATAGCACAACGTCTCTGCTATTGACCAACCTATGCTTCATGCTACTTCGGTCGTTATTTATATTGCAAGTCACTGCCGTGCACAGGTGGCTGCTGCTGAACAGCACGGACCCAGCTCGCGAGCTGCAGTGGTTCATCTACGAGCTGCAGAACGCGGAGCTCAAAGGCGAGAAGGTGCACGTGATCGGCCACATCCCGCCAGGCCACTCCGACTGCCTCAAAGTGTGGAGTCGCAACTACTACCGCATCATTAACAGGTAAGCGACACCTCTTGGTAGGGCCGCGGAGAGAAATTCGGCCGCCTCACCGGTTCAAAGAAGGAGACCCTTCAACAAAATGATATACATATATATTTCTGTTTTTTTCTTACGTTAAAAATAATGTAAACACTGTGTGTGAGTATGGGAGGGAGGAATACAATCTGTGCGCATTTTCTTGAGCTCTGGAATCCACATCGTCTCTCTTTTATACCCTGCAATACTTATTTTAATTGAAGTATGAATCGTAGCAGCAAGCATGGGCATACGTTTTGTTGTTGTTGTTACTATTATTTTCTTACAATTGTAGATGCCATTGATGATGCCATTCAAGTACGGTCATCAGTGGCTTCCATCCAAATGTTTTTCTAATGTTACTCAATTTATTTCAATTACCACACATGTTCTTCCCACATGTATTCACAATCACCCCCACACCTCTGCTCCAAACGTCCCCTCGGCTGGAAACATCGCACTCTTAATGTAACATTTTACGTCCTAACGACATAAAATACTAAAAGATTGGCGTGTTTGTGCAGGTACGAGTCGACGATCACGGCGCAGTTCTTCGGGCATACGCACTTCGATGAGTTCGAGCTGTTCTACGACACGAAGGACCTGGGGCGGCCCGTCAGTGTGGCGTACGTGGGGCCCAGCGTCACGCCCTACTTCGACCTAAACCCGGGCTACCGACTGTACTACGTGGACGGCGACCACCCACACACCACCCGGGTGCGTAACGCTCAGAAAGGATCGATGCTAGAGTCCCTACATACAGAGAGTGGCGCATTCTATTGTTCCACCGATCCCGCCATTTTGTATCTAGTTGTCAGGAGAATTAGAACGATGAGATATTCGTTTTGTTGAGAACCATGAATCTGTCTCAAATTAATATTAATATTTTTAAAAATCTCCATTACGTCACCAATTGTTATCATTTCTGTTCACGTTCTGGATTCTACTTGAAGGGGATATCGGGTGGGAGGATATTAAATGGCGGTGATTGCGCTACTCTCTACATCTAGGGACTCTAGATCGATATTTTGCAGAGGGAACATACAGAAGGATGGGGATAAGAGTTGGAGAAGGGGGAACTTAACGACTTTTCTTGGAAAGGGATTGTAATTCAATTACTAAACCAATTTCATTTCGTATGCTTTAATTTTAATTTTATTGCCCCATGTTCCTGATTTCGTAATATTTAATTAAGATTTAAGTGTTTGAAAAATTAATATTTACTTAATTATTCGATTTATTTATGTATGTTAATTAGGAACGTCATATTCTCCTTTCAATAACTGTTCCAAAATGGCAAAAATTGTTTTTAAATTACAATTCACTTCGAGTATTGTTAACGAATCCATATCATTCGGTGTTTCCTAACACATTTACTTGTGCAATTATTTCTGTTCTGTACTGTTCTCTTATTTTTTACATAGTATGAATTCGATTTTATTGAGGACATTCTATTGCGTTAAGATCCATTTTGATTAGTAGATGATGAATTCGATTTTACATGTTACTTCTCCGATTATTATCTACTCTATCATCTACATTATTTCAAATTTGCTATTTTACTCAAAAGATTATAGAATACAATGAAACATATTTTCAAGCTTCTAAATTTTCTTCGAAAGCTCTCCTCTTATCCTCGTAAATCGAAACTTAATTTTCTTGTTGTCTTTCATATTGACTATGTGAGAACAGATCAACCCAGAATACTGGAAAACAGATGATTGCAAAAATATATAAAAGAAACATCAATAGTTTTAGTGCTGAGACGAATTGAAGACTTGGAATAAAAAAGGATGTAAGTGCCATTTCTGTTAAATTTACGTTTTTACCAGATGAATGAATCCCTACACCCTAAATGAGAACGAAAGTCCAGACGCATTTGTTGATAGTGTTACGGGGTGATCAGAGCCGGTGCTAGGCAGACCGAGCGTTCGCCCGGTGATGGGAGTGATGGAAAAAAATATTTAAAAATTGAAAAAGAAATTAGAACTCGAGAAAATCATTATCGTAATATTATAAGTCGTGATACGGTAGTCTGATATTTCATAACATTTTCAATTAATTTTTTACTTTAAATAGTTAATTGTAATCATTGCTTGTAAGGTAGAACTCTAAGAAATGAATCACATGACGCTAACATAAAAATATTTTCTATTGAAATTCATGTTTATTATTTCATGTATTTAACAAGTAATTTTATTAAACACTAACTAAACGCGTTTTTTAGCGTTTTAATCTCATCGATGAAGTATTATTATTTAATCACTAAGTAGTTTCACTTCAAACTATTATTTAAAATATATTTCCAAAAACTTCTTCTAGTTTAAGGAAATTTCTGTTATTTGTTGAAATACATAAATAACTCGTATAGTTTCTTGATATAACTTTCACATTTTTGATTTGAAAGGGAGAGGAGAGCTCCGTTTCAGCATTGCCCCGGGCCCAGAATTGTCTGGATCCGGCACTGGAGGGTATTGTAAATGGCAGGAGTTGTATGTGTCTATAGATTTAACATATAAACCCTTTTTTCTCGAAAGTAAGAAAAATGGTACGTATGTCCTTTTTTATTTCAAGCCTTCAGTTATGTTCAAAGGGGCCGTCCATAAATTACGTAACGTAAATTTGGAGTATTTTCAATACCCCCTCTCCCCCTTGTAACGCAAGCGCGCTTGAAACCCCTCCCCAAATAATTACGTAACGTTTGCGACGACACCACCCCTCTTCTAAGTGGTTAAGTACTTCTAAGTGGCAAGACGTGAAAAAAAATATAGCATGGTAGAAATAATTTGTATTTATTTTACTTGTGTTCTATATTAAAATTAATTATAATTAAAATAGAAAATAGTTGATAATGCTGGCCGCACCTAACAATAACATTGGGGCAAGTTGTCAGTGGCGGAAGAATGCTTGGAGCAATGCAGGAGAAACGGTTGATCACAAGCTAGGCGCAAACCATCGTGGATGATGCGAGAGCGAGAGTCTAGAGCACCAATTTAAATGTATTCTAGAACATGCTTCATATCAGTTTTGAATATTTTCTTCGTAATCTTACAGATTAAAAAATGTCGAAAAAATATTTTCATTTACTGTAACAATTACAACAAAAATAAATATCGTCACGTAACAGTTAACTAATACCTCCATACTTCTATGTAACGCAGCGTAATGCTGCCTCCCCCCTCCCCTCTCTTAAGCGTTACGTTATTTACGGACAACCTCAAAGGCGGATTTACTCGTATGTTCTTTGGCGACTGCTTTACCATTTTGTTGGCGCGCGCCGTGAGAGAGAAGGAGGCGGCGCAGAAAGTGCACGAAGCACGTGGTGCATGTTCCGCAGGCGGTGGTGGACCACGAGACGTGGGTGTTGAACCTGAAGGAGGCCAACCTGTACGACTACCCCATCTGGTACAAGCTGTACAGCGCGCGAGCGGCCTACCACCTGCCGTCGCTGCTGCCGCGCGACTGGGACGACTTCCTCAACCGGCTGCCGGCCGACAAGGAGCTCTTCGACCTCTACTACAAGTGAGCGCGGCACATCAAGACCTGAGGGTCGCCTTAGGGTAGTGAGAGGGGCTGTTCCAAAAACCTCGCCAGGAGAGGAGAAACTGTAGGAATGAGTCCTGTACAAGCGATCTATACTGTACGAGAGAAACACTCGCTCCACTTCAATTTTTAAAATACTCTTATGGTCAGGCGGAAGAACCAGCCTTATATACTCTCTCCATTAACACATTATTATTATTATTATTATTATTATTATTATTATTATTCAATCGACTTCAAGTTGATCGCCTGCATGATGTTTTAAGTTACAATTTAAATCATACAAGTTTTATATTTATCTTAATGAAACTTTGAATCAAATGAAGAAAAGCTACTATTTCAATAATTGCCATCTCTAAATATCAACGAGGGTAAATCACTGATATTACGCTTAGTATCTGCGTTTTGGTTTCCACCATTCGAATGTGCTTGAGTGCAGAGACCTACTTGACGCATGTGCACGAAGGCTGTGAAAAGTGATATCTAATTCTTTCCATCGCCAGCCCCAGTATAATGTAATCTAAGACTTAAGAGACATTTCGTTGCCCCCGAGATTTAAATTCGGCTTATCATGATATCCAGAGAGTATAAGACATTGCGCAGCAGGTACAATAAATTTATAGGACAGTTTTTCTTCAACTGTGAAATAACTATAAAGCATGATTCCTTCTCCTTCAGCAGGAAAGTTTCATTCAGTTGCAACAAAGACAAATTATAAGATAGGCCTCGAGTTGAATCCCATATGAAAGCAATTTACGTAATTTAACTCTTGTAATTAAATTGGCAGCAAACAAAATCGATGGTAAGCATGTGTTTCAATGGCATGCTCTAAATTGTTGTTTCATATAATTGAGATTTTAACGTATCGTAGTTTTCAAATTGTTTTCTAATTATGTTTGAGTTACTTATACAAAATACACTACCAAACTAACTACCAAAAATTCTTTGTGAGCGAAACGTTTGAGGAGCAACTTTTGTCTTAAAGGCAGTTAACCTGAAGGACCCTCCTAGGAGCACCTTGAAACGAAACATGTGCAAACAAGTACATTGCGATAAGGAGCATTCCAGGTACCAGAGGGTACGCGAGCTTAGGTCGATCCATGGAGCGTAAGTAAAGTGCCCCTGGGGAGGGGAGGGTTGTTCAGGTATCGTCTGCATTTAGTGAAAAGGGCGCTCCGAAGGGAGGCGAGGCACAGTGCCAGGTGTAGAAATGCATCACGTAATGGGCCGCGGTATTCTTTACAATAGCATCACCCTATCGCCACACACACTGACGATTTTACAAATGAAGACCTCGGGGCAATAACATGCTATGTCGCAATACGTAAGTTTTGAGAAAAAGGCAAATAAAGGTTTAGACATTGCATTCTTCATACAGGGATAAAGAACATTCATTTATGAATTACACTGCCATCTTGAGGCGAATCTTTAAAATAAAAACCCAACATTTACATACATCTACGGAGTGTAGAAATACACTAATATTTTAATTTCATCGGAAATGTTGCGTAGATGTTAGTTAATTAATTTTAAAATGTAGAAAACCTACAGAGGTGTGCAAATTATTAGATTAAAGACGTAGAGTTTGAATTTATTAATTTATTTTTATACATAGGAATTATTTTTAATATTTAGTGAACATTTCCTTTTTTATTTATAAGCATTCTGATCCTCTCTGGCATCTTTCTTATCACGCCATACACTGCATTTTGATGTCTGGATAGTTTTGCCATATTTCCTTCAATTTTAACACCAGACTTCCACGTGTTATCTTACTTTTTTCGCTTCTTTTTAACTATTGCACAAATATTTTCTATTGGGTCCATATATGGACTGTTAGCTGGCCATTGCAGAACAGATCATTCAATTGGTCAATGGCGGTAACTCACTTTCCACACTGTGGAGTAAACAAGTCAAACAACAGTTGTACCAACGTCAGTCGTACATGAAACACAAGTAAAGAAGTGCGCAGACGTCACTGCGTATAGTTATGAAAATAATAGGAGTGCTGTCAGTTTTATCTATAATTTTCACAACGAGTTTAACTTAAATTTACCAAAAAAATCTTTAAACTAATAATTTGCGCACTTCTGTAATGCAGCTTTTTCTAATGTGTTAATTCAGTGTCACGACCACTTCAAAACACACATTTTTGACTTGTTACGCGTTGATCTGTTTTAAATGACTACGTGTTACTTCATTTCCGCTCCCAAGCATGCAGTGTGAAAGGCGGATGGCCCTGTTTTTTTTCCGCAGGCACTACTGGAAGAGCTCGCCCGAGCGGCAGGCGTGCGACGCCGACTGCAAGAAGCGGCTGGTGTGCGACCTGCGCTCGGGGCGCTCGCACGACCGCCGCGCCCTCTGCCAGGAGCTGGAGAGCCGCGTGGACGCCGGCACGCGCACGGGCTGGCGCCAGTGGCTGTACAACGGGCTGGCGCTCTCGTACGTGGGCGGCGCCTTCGGATGGGTGCAGGGGGCCGTGTGGGAGGCCGTGGACCCCGACGAGTGGGACACGGCCGCCGACTAAACTTGCATTTCTTTAGAGCTGCCTCTCACGAAAAATCAGCTGTTACGGTGTCATCCAATCGGAAGGCTGAACGTCACCGTAGTGACATGTAAGCTCCCGACTGGATGACACCGTAACAGCTGATGACCTGTCAGAGGCAGCTGTAAATAAATCGCAGTACAGACAGACAGACGCGGGGCGCCGCCTCCTCGTCCCCGTCGCTCCTCCCCCCACCCCCCCAACGCCCAGCGCGAGAACTTTTTGTAGTACACGGCGATTTACCTTGACCTAACAAAATCAGACTCGACAGTACGGCACTTGCCGTATAAATGTATTAATAATCATATTTTTATAACAATCTTACATTTAATTTTTCGCACTTTAACAAACACCTTTTATCATTTTTCAGGACTTAAATGGGATGGTGACGAATGTAACCTTGTGTTTTTGTTAACCAACGTTTCGGGAACATCAGTTGTTCCCTCATCAAGCATGTAGATTTTCTTCCGAAACGTTGGCAATTAAAAACAAGGAGTTCCATTGATCAACATTCCACTGAAAACTGAATAATAACACTGAATATAATTTACAGGTATTTTTTAATACAATAATACAATATATAATAATTAATATACCCTATTTATACATTTATATTATGAGTGTTATATCACTGATGTTTTGTATGGTCAAGATAATTCGTTATGTGCGTCATCTGTTTGTCCAAAAAATTCTCGCGCCCCGCCCACATGGGCTGCGCTAGATTAAATGCGCAAAAAGAATCATCCAATGCCTGATTCGCATCGAAGAGTGAGTGAATGGTAGAGTTCGCAAGAAAAGCAGCATAGTTCACGATCCAGCTCCTATCCATTCAATACATCCTATGAAAAGTAGCACTTGTTCGCAGACTTTGGATTGGAGATTTTGTCAGACGCGTGAAGATTTTTAGGAGTCTCCACAGGAACATCTGTTTACGTCCTTCGTTCACTCGAAAACTAAAAACAATCATTAGAGATGCCTTCGTGGACTTGTCTGCGAGTTCTTTGCGGGAAAAGCAGAATGAAATTTCAATGGACGCAAAAGAAGCATCAACCCTTGACGAATTTCGAGGGGATTCGGTAATATTACTAGTACTTTTAGCACCCGTACGACAATGGAAGTTACCTCGAGAATGTTTTTTTTTACAATGTACATAAGTAGTGTAGAAAACGTAAGCACATTTTCGAAGTAACGTCAATTTCAGTATTTTTCTTTAAAATTTGACGGTATTTTAACATTCTGATGTAGGCTGTTTCAGTGTTCATTACTAAACAAATACAGATTGTGTTTCCAATTCGAGCTACAATTTCTCAAATGGTACATTTCCTCATTAAATACGACACGTAGAAACATTAACTTTATTTATTGTGTACATTGGATGTTTTGATTGTGTTTCATTCTCAGACAATATAAATCAATTCCCTCCACTCGTTGCCACTTGTACAGTTTACAGTCATGAACCTCGGCATCTCATTCTTTAATCGGAACCCAATGAAACATCTTCAACTTTTATTTCGCGAGGACGGGCTACGAAGCGCCGTCCACTCCGTCCACTTCGCTCTTCCGTTCGTTCAGCTCATTCCGCGCATGCGAATCAGGCCGGCCGCCCCGCCTCGCCCCGCGACCTCCGCCGCTTCGGATGTCGCTCGAGAGGTGAGGGCGTCCACTTGACCCCTGACCCCGACTGGCGTTCACGCGCCGCGCGCCGGGCGGCCGCACGTTCCCCACCGTGCTCCCGTCTTACTGCTGCCTCCCTAAGTTACCTTCCTTTGAATGTACTAACTCCCTAGATCAAGTATATAACACTGTGATTTATTGTTTTTGTATTCGATTACTTTATTTGAGTACTATCACAATTTAATTACGTGTAGCTGAAAGAAAAAAAAACAACCAGAAAAATCCCTCACATAGTTTGCCGTAGATAATTAGGTGTACTTAATTTAAGTGGAAGGATTTCCAATCAATAACGTATCGTATTGTTGACAGTTTTCGAAAGCTGTGTAATTAACACGTACGTAGAAGTACATAGTCCATTATGCAAATCGTCCTTCTACCATATGGAAGGCAAAATAATCCGCCCGCTAAAATCACTTTTCTTCTCACTCGTCGAGAAATCTCCATCGAATCCTTCGCAGAGAATCAATTCCTGTGATTGAATGTGGCGTTGCTCCTGACATATTAATATGTAAAATCGGTCGCAACCTCAAAGTTCAGAAACTTTGAATGATCTCTGAGTCGATGTAGTAAAATGGAAGCACAACGTTTCGATATTCCATGTGCAAAACAAAAACAAAATCCACAAGAATGCCTATATAGGAGAAAATATCGACATCCGCCTAGTTGTAGATGAGTATCTCATTCAAAACTGCCAGTGATTTATGCGGATTTTCAATTCCTTGTAATTTAATTAAGAGCTCACCTGAAAAATTCGCTATTACCGTGGGTCAATCTATTAGAAATTATAATTAAGCAAATGCAGAACCACCGAAGTGATTGATTAATGTAATTAAAGTTGTCTTGTTTGGCCTCGAGGTTAGTATCAAATATTAGTCATCTTAGCTGACGTAAATTAGAGGTAGATTTTTTTCATTATATTTCATACAATTAATAGTGGCAGCAAAATCAGCGTACAAAAATTATATTTTAAATTAATTTTAAAGAATCACACTTCAAAGTTCAAAAAATCGCGCCTTCCAAATGAACATTATGAAGAATAAGGAAGAACCGTGCATTTTCCTTTCGGATTTTTTTCTCCTGTACACATAGTGGAATCTGCAAAACTCGTGAACAACTATCACATTTGACCACATATTTGAGGTCAAAGAAAAACCGAAAGTGAAGCAATATACATTATCTTTTTAGAATTTTATCTTTTCCGTGCATTTGCATTATTAATAAATGCACTTATGCCTCAATAGAATGCAGATAATGAGAAAATGGAGAAGAATGTGGTTGCTCTGGTTTTTAAGTGCAGTAATTCAAACACCTTACTCTTCCATTTTTGTTTTAATCGCAAAAACGTGATTTGGAACTCCTGTAGTTGACTTCATTTCATAAACATAAAAAAGTATTGTCATACGAACGATTTGCTTGC
This sequence comes from Acheta domesticus, assembly GCA_031308135.1. Lineage (NCBI taxonomy): Eukaryota > Metazoa > Arthropoda > Insecta > Orthoptera > Gryllidae > Acheta > Acheta domesticus. The sequence goes on along the minus strand of JAHLJT010009436.1, from coordinate 154,219,845 downwards.
CCAAGTTGCCTGCTAAATTGCTAAATTGTTAGTTATCTACAGAAAAATTTAAAAATATTACTATGGCCATGTGAAGCAAAATCCATCGTTACGTCTCAGTAATTAATTGTAACTATTATAAGTTATGTTTTCACCTTCGAACATCGAAGGGAGAATTGATTAATTTTAAAAACGCTTTCATAAATGTAATATTTAAAATACATTGCGGGTTTACGAGTTTTGGAGATGGCATTCTTGATTAATCAAATGCCACAAGTCTACGAGAATTAAAATGGAGTATGAACAAACTGTTCCCTGCAGAAACGGTTCTAGTGCAATGTCGTGTCATGACCCTCGCCATGCAATATACAGTTGATAACAGTCTTGTTTGTACAGTCCATAATTTGCTCGAAAATCATTAATTTTAAGTGGAAAATTGATACTAATGCAAAATATATTACACGATCATTGAATAATTCCAGTTATATAAAATATAACTTTTTACACCTAGACGAAATGTTCTTGAATTTGAAATTCACTAGCACATTTAGTTACTTGGAAACCTTCCTATATAGCGGGTAGTTCCCGAGCGACTAAATGTGCTGGTGAATTTCAAATTCAAGGCCATTTCGTCTAGGTGTACGAAGTACTGGAATTATTCAATTATCTTGTAAGATATTTTTCATTAGTATCAATTTTCCACTTAAAATGAATGATTTTCAAACAAATTGTGGATTGTACAAACAAGACTGTTACCAACTGTATATTATTTTGCATGAAGACAAAAAATGCCTGTCATTATTAGAATAAATGTATTGAACTACGTCTTGTCTGTTATAAATAGCAGACATAGCACAGCATATTATATCAAATTTCGTGAATACTGTGACTTGTGACAAATCATCAGCTGGACGCAGTAATCTAGTTAGGAACTTCGTTACGTCTTTAACTTTTGAAGCTCCCGATTAGATAACTCTTCACAGCTGATCTGTCACAAGTTACAATATTTAAATGGGATATTTAGGCCCGCTTCCGGAGCCTGAGCACTGGACTTCCCTGAGAAATTGCAAGCATTGCAGTTCCTTTCGTGTGTTCATAAGCTCAAGTGTCAGCAGCGGAGCAGTTGCGCGTCTGCAGAGGGGAGGAGAACAAGTTTACCTTCGCCCTTGCGAAGAGCTGGCGACCACCACGTCGCGGCGCCCGAGACAAGCGGGGAACAAAAGAACGAAAGCCCCAATGCGAATCCCCAGAACGAGCTTGAACGCTGTTTAGAATGTGAACGTTAAAAACCGTCGAAGCAGGAAGACCCAAGGACGTTTGTGCGACTCGTTACACATACGAAGCTGTTTTCGTTTAGCGGGGACTCGCCACACAATATTTTTGTGAATGGAGGTCACACGTTCTCGAAAGCGATAAACTTCGTATAAAAAAGTCAGACAAACCAGTTAATACGAGATTAGTCGAAGTCAACAATACCGTGTTCTAATAAAAGATCTAAACAAAATGTTAAAAATAGCTAGATGTACAGAAAGGATTGTCTATTGAAGCAAAGGTAAATTTTCTTTCGACAAGTCTTTGAAAATATCAGGGTCAAGTACTATTGAAACAATTCTTTTTATCAGAAAAAACTCAATGTTCGAGTAATAGCATTTATAGAAGAGTAATGCGCTAGTTAATTTTGTACTTTTTCAATTCGTACTACAACAGAATTTATAGAAGCGAGATATGCTGTAATTTTGATGCTGATGCAACTACACACACGCAGTACAGGTGAAAGATCTTATTTGTCAATGGACGAACAAACCTGCGAATAAAAGAAAAAAAAAGAGAGAGAGATCAACCATCGCGGATTTCCATCATATATTTCACGAGAAATACAAATGCTAATTAGTGTGTGAATTAGCTGCAGTAGATAATAGTCTATAATAGTAGAACTATAAGAGGCTGCGTTCATCCTAAGCTATTTTTCTTGCTTTTAGATCAGTACTTCTCAGAGAAGCAGTTCCATTTAACAGCTGTGCAATTTTCAATGAAGAACATTTCATTAGATTTTTGTAATAGCTGAATACCTACGTCGTGGTTTCTTCTATCCACATCATCCAAACTTTCAGGCTATGTTCGATCAATTAGTAGCGAACCTGCTGACAAAAGATCAATTTATCTACGCGGATCTAATAACCTCTGTTCAGAAAATCCCATCGAGTTCGTAACTCCGGCGCAATTGTGACTTGTATAATTTGTTTCCACAAATTATCGACAGGGGCTCTTACGCGCTTACGTCCTGACGTGTCCTACAATTAAAAATAAATCTCTTAATTTTGTTTCCAGAGTTCCTGAGTTAACCAATTTGTGGTAAAGAAATTGCTTTAATCAAAGAAGTAACTTAAGAGATTGTTTTAATGCCACGCTGTTTAGAGTTAAGTTGAAAACAGGAGTTCTTATGAATTACTCCTTCACATAATCAACCGTTACGCTGACACCTATGTGTTTCAAGTTCCAACATTACAATTTTCGCGAGCCAGTACACACATCCATAATGTAAATTGAAACAAAACTAAATATTAGCATGAAAAATCATTGCGGTGTATTTTCGATAAATATATTTTATTGACGTCTATTTTTATTTCTATCAATCCTACGCCAAAGCGACCATATTTTGCTGTATTTCTTTACACTGCCTTGAGGTTTATTAAGGATTCAGAGGTTCCTGGAGACAGTTCGTGATTTGAGCTTCATCAAACGAATCCCATTTCCCTAACCAGCTCTTCGCTCCCCAACCTCCCCCGCATGCTGCCTCCCGCCCGCCCAGTGCACGGCGGCCGTCGCCGGCAGCGCTGCCCGCGCTTGGGGCCGGGGGCGCGGCCTCCGCAGGTGCCTTGAGCCGGCGATGTGACCGGTCGCCCGAGCAGATGGCGCGCAACACAGTGGTCGCCTATTTCCGATTAAAATGAGGCGCTGATTGACTTTTTCTTTTACAAAAACAATCTAAAGGAAGATGTAAACGAGTGACTTCTCGCTCACTTTAACTTTGATTTGTCGATTCAATGGAAATACAACGTCATTCCAAGTGTCAATCACCTACTTCTATTAATCGGATCGTACACATTTGTTCGCCGTGAAAATGCAGTCAACAGTTTCAACGTAATATTTCAAGGTAACCTGTCCATAGTCAAAAACATAACATCGCAGGTATCGAAATTATCTGCTCGAGCGTATATTCAAATTAGCATACTGAATGAGGTTACCATTTGACAGCACTTGTTATGCAAATAACAATGTTGCATGCCGTTTCGTATTATTCCGGTCGTGTGTTCTCAATTTTTTTCTCAGCAGTTCTCCCTCTATTGAATGTGCAAATACACTTTTAAGCACACTTCCCATGTCTTTAATATTTCAGAAACGAGAAAAGTATTACAACTGAACGAACCGTTGGTATGCATAACAGAAGCCGCAAGTCGGAAAATTTTAAGGATCAAAGAAAACTTCGAAAGTGAGTTAATTGTGTGTACACTGCTCGGGCATGGCTGACTCACATCGCTCCAAAATAGCGCATAGCATTTTAAGCTCGTGCTCAATAATGTATTCATATACCTGATAAACTGTGATGTTAGTTTGTAAGCTAGGCAGCATGTCAAATAGATTCTCTAACCCTGTAACATGTACATTGTATGCAGTAAAATTAGATGACATGTGGTGGTTGCTCCTATTATGTAAATACACTCAACTAACCTTACTCACTCTGTATAGTTATTGGTTTCACTACCATCACCTCTAACCTTTTAAATACGAATGCTAGTATTTCAAGTCTTCTGAAGGTTGCATGATGGCTGCAAAGAAATGCAAACAAAATTCTGGCCTACAGGTAAGTTGGAATCTCACCCATTTATCCACAACACCCCCGAATGAGTTTTCTTATGTCAAGAGGAAACTAATGGAATTGTGCAACTCTACTAATTTTGCATGGTTTTGAAAGCACGAAACGAGGTATTCCGAGTGTTCTTTTTCTGAAACTCAGCTGACAATGCAAATCTATAAAAGACTGATCTCAGCATCAATGCGTATGTTCTATCAATGATCTTTCACATAATTGGAATCTTTATAGTTTTCATTTTTAAAAACTTTGTACCATAACTAAAACATATTAAAGTAATAGCAGCTACAAAACTGAACAAAATGAAACTTATTGAAATTGATATTTAGTAAATACCTAATTAATGTTTATCAATCCTCACAGTTGATGAGGAGAAAAGTGATAGAAAAATTCGAACATCGTTAATGAAATACACAATGCAAAAGTAATGATAATAAAATAGTTTCCATTGACTTCTCGTCTATAATTTGGATTTTTCAAGTTATTTTCATTAATGACATTTTTATGTTTTCTTCCTTATTTTCAACAAAGGTAACACATAACACAACAGAATAGTGCACAAAATGCGCAACCAGAAGTATTTGACATTTCAGTTCAGACATCGATTTCACTAGCAACTCTAGACTCACTAGTAAGAAGTTTTGAAAAGAAAGTAGCACAAATTACAAAATGTTGCTTCTTCCGCGTTGTTTATTGCATCCCTGCACGGAAGCTAAAAATCTCAAGAAGAAACACTTTGTTTAGTATATGCACTTTGCGAACAACATTGGGAGATCTCTACGCATGATTCATGAATCTCGAGGAGACCTTTTTCTTATATAATCAGTGGTGTTTCTCATATTCCAGGCAAACTGTCTTCTCTGCATTTCATTTATTTACTGAAGGATAACCTACAAGTTTACCTCCACTCTCTGCTCTCTATTATCTCCTTATTAATTCCAGTGCTAGAGAGTAGTAATAAGAACCGAGGTAGGTAGAATAACAATATTTCCCATATTGTAGTTTTAACAGCAAAATACTATTTTAAACATTCTGTTCATTTCATCATATATTATATATTTTTTTTCAAACATTCATTTTTTAATTTTAACTTAATAGAATATTGGTTGTGGTAGAACGTCTGTCGTCATTATTCCTAATTTAGCTTATTCGTTTACTGCTGATAACTTTCGCAAACGGGGACAATTAAAGTCTCATCCTGTATATTATCCTTAGTAGAATAGTGGTATTTTTCTTACTTCTAATAAAATATGTATTATAGTTCTCTGGATTGTTTGAACTATGTATCTACATCCACTTTTGTACATATCAAGTTTTTCTTTCCCTGTACAAATGTGAGACAAGCGGCTTACATGGTGGAAGTGGAGAGGTGTCGGTTCTTTTTGATATCTTCTATGGGCGCAATTTTCTAATAAGTGTGTGTTTGCAGCATGTCGGTGCTGATGGCCATACCGAGCATCACCTACCAAATGCTCGGCTTTGGCTAGGGTGCAGGAGGCACATCTGGCAGGTTCCAGTGCCAGACCTTTGGCAGTCTTCACCACCCAAAGCCACGGCTGCTAAATGTCAGATGCTCATCTTAGAGGGCATCACACATCTCAGGGACGACGCAGATGTGTGTGGTGCACGAGTGGAGCATAAAGTATTATGAAGTCATGTGTGCTCTTTACACCAAGTGAAGTTCTGGACAGCACCGAACTAAAATAGACCTAATAATGTGCTCCACATCTACAGATCTCGATTAAACACCAAATGCAACATGGTTGAACATGTACAAAAGCTATCAGCCTAGCTGAAGAGTCAGCTGTACTAGGACAATAGGTCTAGCAGCTCTAAAAGACTATTTTTGCACTTATTCGTTAGCATCACTAAAAAAAAAAAACATCACCTCGTCAACATACTTTATAGAATTTCTGCACGAAGTACTGTTCAAAAGTTTGTGCAGTGTATAATTTCGACAGTGAAAAGTCACTCGTGAACTACTGAACCACTAAACTGACACCCGAAATGACTGACCTTAAGGAAAGGAAATTATTATTTTACTAGTAAAAATAGAAACAGGAACGGGTCGATCTGAAAAGAAAGAAAACAGAAGCCAAGCTTCACACGGGGGGGAATGTCTAACGACGAGCATCAACAAAAGGCCATCCAAGTCCGTACGTCATACGTCAACTCACCTTGTCTCCCTCGAAGACGTGGAGCCGGAAGCAGTCGGTTCAGCTGGGCGCCGGGAGGACCGGCGCTTTCTCACCGGCAGGAATCGGCAACCTGTTACACTGACGTTTGGAGACACAATCAGCGTGTGCCGAGATTTCAGAAACAGTGGCAGGAGTGGAAAGGGAGGAGTGGGGGAGTTCGATTGAACCGCGTGTACGAAGTCAGTTGCCACGGGGTTCCACATAAGCAAGCAATCGTTCCGCTGAGTGCTTTCAGTATCATAAGCAGAGGTAGGAGTGATTAAGTAGGGCTAGAAATTAGTGCGTGTAAAAACACACGTGAACTATTTAAACATTAAAACTGCCAACCGAAATGACTGACCTCAAGGAAAGTAAAATCAGTAACAGGCGCGTTAAGATAAGGTAGCAGATACATGAACAAATTTTGGGCCATGTTTGAGACATCTTTGCCAGCGTCAAACCAGCTTTTTAAAACGTCTAAGTTTCAAGCAACACTTATACTATTTTATCACCCTCTTGCTTGTCAACTCTTATTGCTAATACTCATTAAAATATTTTGAAGCACAACTGATATTTCAGAGGTTTCTTCAATAAATAAACCCTTAGACCAAATCTGTAGGGATGATTCTATTTATGATGGCTATGTGAAAACAAAGCCTACGTAGTCAATTTTCAATTTCAAGTCTTACATGACAAATTGTTAAACATCATCCAATAACACACACTTGAGTTCAAGTCCTATTCGCTCAACAAGAAACCAAAGTTGAATTCTTATGCAATAACGACCTACGAGTTGGAGACGTTAGTTACCACACCACCAATCGACCGCTCATGAAATGAGTTCGATCGCGGGCGCGCCAATCTCCATCTCGAACCCAATGCAAAGAATTGTTCTTGCCTGCTCTTGTGCTGAGGGGCAGAGCTTCGTACGTGCCACTCGTACGCGCACGCACTACGAAGGTCGCTAGTGCTTACAGTAGAGCTGGTAATGGCCGATAACGTTATCGGACCATTCAACAGCGACCTTCTCGTCCATTGACAACGTTCGCTTTAAATGCTCTGGAAGCGGTCTGTCATTTACCTAGGGTCCCAGACAGGTTACCCATCTAAAAGACCAATCTCTATAGGGAGATGTAAAGGTGGGGGTTTGGAGAACAAGTCAATAAAAGCACTCGTTGTAAATTGAAATATGTAATTAAAAACTATACTGAAATTACTGTTGCTTTTATAAAAATAAATATAATACTTGCATAATATTTACATAGTTCTTATTTATAAAATAATACATTTTGTACACATGTTCAGGTACTATTTCCTGACTTGAGCAATATAAACATTAAGGTAACATGGCTGTGAAAACAAAAATATTCCAACATGTTATCAATTAAGAATGCCTAACAGGTTGAGATTCCACAGTCAGAGAGAGCAAAATAGTTTACACAAGGCAAAATACTAATGGCATATTAAAATTGTTTTAATCTCATATTAAAATACTGAAATAAGTGCCACTTAATACTCACATCAATACAACAGGAACTTGGCATTCTCTGAACTTTGAGCAATGAATATGGTAAGGTGGCATACAATACAACAGCAAATATAAACAGAATACAAAATTATAAAATGAGATTCATATTGCACAAAATGTAAGGTGACAAATGCTATAGACAGATCACAATCTGACGAACAAGAGAAGTGAGGTTCATCAAATTACAAGATTTAACACAAAGAAGGGAATGCAAAGGCACTCATCCGCATAAACACATTTACACAATTAAATTAAAAGGTTAGAGTTTTCATACATAAAACACATTGCTAGCAGAGCATTGTAACATAAATACTGCAGCTACAGAATGTTTATCACAGTTACTTATCACTCTGCTAAGTTGGCAGGCTAAATTTTCAAATCCCTCTCTTCAAAATTACTCAATGAAGCCCCATTGGGGTAAGTGAGGCAATCACAACTTCAAAAATAAGAAATGTAATAATCACAGACGCCTAAGATTACGGCGCGATTCTTTGCTGCCAATGCATATCTTACGGCGCACAGGGAGAGGACTAAGTCCACGACAGGGTAAACCTTCATGAATATCACACAAACAAAACACACAAAAACTATACTGGCAGCCAACAGCTTGACATCGAGCATAATTAGATGTGGCTTGTGATGGGTGAGAGCATCTTGGACAGCGAATGAGGCGGGTTCCTTCATCTAGAGCAATTCCAGCCTGCAACAAACGTATGCAATGAAATAAATCGAAGATCTCAGGTAATTTGTACCTAGTAAGATTTATTATTATTTTTATTATTACTATTAATATGGAAACAATTGCTTTCTTATACCTTTAAAGAAAATTATTTTATTTCTTATATTTTTAATGTCTAATTTACCTTGAAGAAAAGTTTGAAGCGCACTTTACTTGGACTGACAGGTGGGCTCCGAGGAGTACTAGGTGGAGTTGATGAGTTGCTACCTCTTCTGTCAGTGTTTTGAATTTCTCTGAAAATTCCTTTATTTGAAGTCAGAGCAAGGTTTAGAGAATGCCCAGTTTGTTTGAATTTTTCCTAAGAGAAAAATACAATTTAATTTCTTATATAAAGACAATTTATAGTTAAAAAGTTGCAAATATTATATATATAAAAATAAAAAGAGAGAGAATGAAAAGTGAATTTAAAAGAAGTACTTTGGAAGTTTAGTAACTATGGGATAAAAGTTATAATAAACAATTTCACTGAAAGCTTTGATATTGAATAAAATGACAATCTAATGATGATTATTCTCAAATTTCATTTTATGTTCGAAAGAAATGTATACATTTTTATTCAGGTACAAAACATACCCAGGTTATGTTCTCCTTCGCATGTTTAACATGCCTTACATGCGCCAATCGCCTACGATTAGCCACAGGATCATCAACACATATTCTTCGCCATTCTGACGATACTAAGCACACATTAACCAAGTCCTCCGGATGTAAATAACTCAGAATCCTGGAAATTATTACAGGGAAACTGCCCGAAACACCAGCAAAATACGCTAAAAAATCTAGGCGAGACACACCACAATAATTACACTGACGAGGTACACAGTGTCCTATGCTTTCAGATCGTTCTGGGGTAAAACTAATATCTTGTTTAAATTTCTTCGCAGCAATTTTTCCGAGAAAAGTACCGGATTTCTTCTTCGAGTTCACAAATCTGATTTCTGGTTTAGAACGAAGCACAGTCTTTTCCTCGCGTGAAGTACGCACTTCTGCAACAGTCTTTGTTTCACTCACCGATTCATCGACAAGTAAGTGGCTGAAACATTCTGCAAGGGTTCCATTTTTGCCTTTATCTGGACTGTACAGACTATCTTTTTTTTCATTTACAGCAGATGGACAAGAATAACGTAAGCCATCTTCCAAGTACTCGTTGACGTTTTCCAATTTCAAACTCTTATAGTTCTCTCCAAGATGCTTTCTTAAACTACTTAATTTCCCAGCTTTGTGACTTGTTAAAGGCGTATTATATATGCCATGTTCACTTAACCTTCGGATCGATAGATCATTAACACAGATTTTGTCAGGAGAATCGTTGCACAAAGTACTTGGCGTCGCCGTAATATATCCACTATCATTTGAGAGAGTAGGCGTGGATTCCGGGTGCTTTTCTTCAGAGATTTCTCCAGCATACACATTATCCATCTGGAAAATAATTAAAATTAAATTAAGCAAATTATTTCCACAAAACAATTGTTAATCTCGCGGGTACGCAATTTACAAAACAACTGAAAGATACAAACAATGCATACATCATGCGCGAATAATTCGTCATTTTTGACAGAAACCCACACTGTTAATTGCAAATATTGATTCAGAAGATGTCCAATTACTAAGATATTGCTCTAAATAACTTACCGTGAACTACTCTTGTAAAAGGGAGGCAAAATATAACGCAAGTAAACGCTCAACACCGCTCATCAACAGACATCTCCCCCAGTCGGTAAGCTACTATTCGAATTTCCAGCTCTTGTAGAATAAAAGTGGGGGCTACCAACTGACTAATGCGATTGGCTGAGAGTGGTAGGGAGGGTTACTTCAATACCAATTCTGTTTGGTTGTTTGCAACCACGTGATTATGAGAAAATGGTAAGTCAAAGGAGTCGAACTTACTGCAACCAATTGTATCTGCCATTATAATATTGAAGGAAGAAATTACACCAACGCTACAGTAAACAGAAACAAGTAATAAATTTCTTTCCAAACAATATTTTGTGAGGGAGTGATGACAATAAAGTTTTTTTTAATTTTCTCAAATAAATAATTTACGGATCAATTTGTATCAATGAAATTAATATTTGTCACGTTTGCTGCATTGCATAACAGTTCATTTCATTTGTTTTAATGTCACACTTGGTCCAACGTGGTTTGTCAGCTTAGTGAATTGTGCTGCTTGGTGTGCTGTATTGTGTAATAAATTTGGGGAAAACACGTATAAATCTGGTGTGATACGTAAGTTGTAATTCAATAAATATTTGTAGTATTTACACAAATAGGTTAAGATATGTTTGGAGGATTTGTTTAACGAACTTTTTTACACACTTCAGGAAACATTCGACAGAAAGGTGATTTGCGATAAAATTGTGCGGATTGACGAGCTGCCTTCAAGGACTCTTCATTTAGGAGCACAAGACTTTGTGAGTACTCATGGCGAAGTATTTGTAGATGTAGTGGTGCGTGTTTTACTAAATTCACTCTGCATAGATGGTTTTTTGTAGAACTTGAACCCATAACCTTATTAATTGTTTGTAAGCATCAATTTTTTATATGTATAAATGGTAGACTTGTTCCATGTCTAGCGATAAAGGAAATATGGATTCAAGTGCTCCCAAGGAGACTTCAACCACAATGATATATACTTGTGGTGGTAAGTACTTCATCCTTGGAATTTAATTCATAGCCATTTGATCACTTGAATTAATGGATAACTTTATTTCAGAGTGTCATCATGAAAATGAAATTAAACCAAGAGATCCTATTCGATGCAGAGAATGTGGTTACCGTATCATGTACAAGAAACGTACAAAACGCTGTATCCTTTTGTGTACCCAAGAATATTTTATTAATTTTGGTCCAAGCTCCAATTTAGTTAGTTTGTTTGGAAGCATGGTTTGGTGTGGATTTTCACTTTAACATTCTGATGAATATTAAGGAGTTGGTGATGCCATGTATAGTGTAATTATTAGGACCCAATGTTAATGACAACGAAAATTCTATAATTGTTACACCCTGGACTGAACATTTCCCCCCCTCTTTTTCTTGCACATTCGTCCTTTTAACAATCAATCTCTTCAGGTCAGTCATGTTGAAGCAAGATATTTGTCCTTTATTTCACTCCACCTTGTCAAAGGGAATAAATGTTTCGTTTTCAGTGTTTTAGCAAAGAGCTTCCTTCTAGACCAGGCGAAACCTAAAACATTTGAATTTGAAGTTTACAGGACAAATAAGTAATACCCTAGTAATGTTTATTGCATTTCATTTGCAAGGCAGTGCAATGTGAAGAGTTGAGGATGACATGGTAGAAACGTGAAGTAGACTGATGCTCTAGTTCAAGGCTGTTAAACAGGGCAAGGCCTCACAGGCCACAACTAAAACCTTAACGGTTGCGGGCCATATTTACTTGGGTGATTCACACGTGACCCTGCCTTAAAATCCTTAAATCTACAGTTAACGTACTTTTACATTAAGGAAATGTTGACACCGACAGGGTGTGTGCGCTAGGCACACAATGTTGTCGCCCAACTTGGACGCAAGGGACTTTCACGTTTGACTAATTACCTTTCACAGACTGCCAGTTGGACAATGCTGCTGTAGATGGTTGCATGTCATTTGCCAAATTCGTAACACCAGTGGGGAAGTCACATGGTTTCTTATGTTTTACATCTTGGTAGTGCACTACTATCATGCCTTTCAAGTTTTGGATTGAGAAAAGGAGCTGTGGGCTGTGCAAATTAAGACTGGAGGCATATGGGCACACTTTAACAGATGTTAAAATCCATCCATTGGTTTTTAAGGTACAAACAGGCCATGGTACAAGAGTACACTACATTATGCTCTGCTTGGGTGCCTGGAATTCTTGTTTGAAAATACAGATGTAATGTCCGTTACTTGATGCTCATATGCCTGCAGGCTAAGTTTCCATTACTCAGCGTTATTTCTTTGCCTCCAGTATTCCCTGGATGCAAGAAAGATGGTGTATACAGTAGTTGGGACATTTCACAAGAAGTTTCTTTTAAACTTTATATTTTGAATCAGTTGTATTTTTTCCTTAATATTGAAAAGTGGTGGTGTTTGATGCAAGATGAAAACTGAAGAATTTCAAGAATGTTTGAATGTACATACGCAATTTTTTTTTATATATTTTAAAATATAATAAATATACAGGAGATAAATGAATTTATTGGCAGTTTCTCACATTTATCATTCACTGTTCTCATCCTCACTATAAACACACATTGTAATGAATGCCGATCATAACATTAAAGCTTGTACAAGGGGTGGGTGCAACATAGATACAACCCAGTGTAGTACTACGTACAAAATAGGTTTGTAGCAGAAACAACAACAAAGCGACAAACAAGTGATTGATCTACATTTCTGGAAGTAATAAAGCATCTTTTAGATAAATTTATATATACAACATGAAAGAACATTTGGTTTTTAACATTTGCTTGTGGGTGGTGAGGCTCTCACACACATAGACAGATTTGTACTGCTGTGTATTACTCCGCTTACATGCCTCTAGTTCCATTCTCACATTAAACTATGGAAGGTTTCAAAGGTAAGAGGCATTTTTTTTGCCATTAATAATGGACTTTTAAAAAACTTGTAATAAAAATTGAACTTCATTAGCAGGCATGCAGTCACCATCTGCCCCACAATTTCAGCAGTAAAAACCTTGAGCTTTTATTACCAACTAATTTCGAGATCCAAGCTATGCCCCCATTGCAAAGATCTTCATTCATCAAGATATTCATCCACAGTAAGGCTATCACCTTTCCAGAACAATCTTTTGAAATAACTGCATTTGTAAAATAAAAGTAAACAGATGGCATATGCATATGTTTTCGTAAATATGAATTCAGAGATTCAATTTCAAAAAGACCTTTCATTTGATGGTGATCATGGCCTCTTAATACTTTTAACACTTTCGAGTTGGAATTTTCTTTTATGATGCCACCTTAATATTCATGGAAGGCAGAACACTGCACGTCTGCTTGTGGTTCATGAAATATTTGAATTGCACATTAACACTACATAATACAAGTTAATCGATGCCAATATGGCACACTTAATGCTCATCTTCCCTGGACACCATTGCAAGGGCTTCTTCCCCAAGACGCAGGACGTCTTTACCTCACAATACAAATCGAGTACATTTTATTCAGACAGTATTTGGTTAAATTATCTTTGTGTGAAGGCAATACCCGTATGAAAATAGTAAGACAGTTCTAGAAAATTTAAAATCTTGGATTTGCAGAAAGGACTTCGTGTTAAAATTTAATGTTATGCAATACTGTGAGGAGAGAGTAAATTTGCGTCTCAGTGATGTCACCCCTCGAATTACATATTAAGTTGATTTCCCGGCAAATGGAAAGTATTCCATTAAATTACTACATTTAATGTTATAGCTAAGAACTGTTGAACAGTTGTGAATTAGAATTCAAATGGCACAACTCATAGGGACAGGCACTCAAGTTACAAAATCCATTAATAATACTCTAACAAATGCGATTGTTATCACACATGGGATACACACATACATATAAAATTATTGATAAAATTCAGTTGATTGACATTTAAGTTGCTATCAAATTTCATTACAGGGAAAGTAATGACCTCACCTTTCACAGCAATATAAAGTCCTCAATAATTCAATTATTCAGTGCATGAAGTACCAAGGATTCTTGAAATGGAAGCGAATTTGCAACCACATGTCCGAGCTGCCCAAACCAGCACCACGCAAAGGGCAGAGAAGACTATACCAACCTATTAATGCAGTTGGTTAGCCTCATTTTTAGATATATATACAATTATGAAAAATCAATCAGTGTTTGGGTATTTTGTTAATATACAGTCAGTTCTACAATAAATTTAAAAACAATCACAGAATTTTGCACAGATTAAAGCAAATGTCATTGCCCCCATGCAGTCTGGACATGTGGTCGCTGAGGGAGGGACAGAAGTAGCTGCTTACATCTAACTCTCATGACTATATGCCATTTCACAGTGCAGAATATCTTACAAATTATGTCAACATGAGTCGCATCTCAACAAGTAAAGCATAAAAATGGAACACTAATGTGGGAGTGAGCAAGCTTCTTGGCAAGAGGTCCACCATGTCCTGACCTTCTGCCAAATGTTGTACCATGCCTGTCTTCACCAAAACAACACTTGAATGTTGCACTTCTTCCATTAGCCTTAATATAAATATAGATTTGATGGTATCCGATACCATCAACTCTCCGTGATAAGGATAATAAATTATCTAAATTTCTGTACAAATTGGCAAGGAAATAAAAACAAAACATCCTTTTATAAAACAATTTGAATGTGGCTCTAAATTAAATGCACTGTTATGGGCTTCAAGAACAGTCTTATCCCTGTTAAGATGGGCAGTAATTTGCATTGGTCCATTTAATTCCTATATACAGAATTTGATGCATTGGTGTTTTGTGACTTAAAACTGTCGTCTTGTGCAACTGACACAAGTATGTGACCATGACCTGGCTGAAGTTGCATGCTGGTCTTGAGAAAGACTCCATTTGTCAGCAGCTGCCTTCTCAGCTAGCTGCATACCATCCTTAACAGCTCAAGCAAAGTACATAACTTTCTTGGTGTCTGCATGCACAGTTATGGCTCTTGCCATTGCTCCTGGAGTGCGATCTTCACTGCTGCCCGACTGATGAGAGCCCTCCCCACTACAACAACACAATGAAGTTTCACTGTCCAGCAAAATCTTTTGTTCTTCATACAATGTAATTTTTTGAACAATATCTACAACACTAGTTTTTCAGAAAAGCTTTCTAAATAAATGAAAATGCATATAAATGAAGTTTCCTTCTGGTATGAATGAATATCTAACATATAAAAACTTGTTGTTTGTATTGCCAAAGGCCTCTTGAACACAAAATTGAGAACAAATTCTTTGTAATATACTTTATGACAACATATGTTTAAAAATTCACTACTTTATTTGAAAGTAACACAGTTATTTGAATATAAAGTGTTTGGCATCAGCATCAGAATTAATTAATTTAATAACGAGGTTTTTGCATAATATACATATACTTGATATATTATGCTAAGAATATATCATATATATATATATATATATATATATATATATATATATATACATACACACAGACACATACATATATATGTACATCAGTATTGAGAAGAATTACACTTAACATTAAGAGCTCTCGACAAAATACATGTTTCAACATACCTGTCATGTTCCTTTTCAACAAGGTGATAACGGGCCCGAAAAGCTACCAAATGTGCATAATAAGCTGGAGCAGGGATGGAAACTGAACGTGTACATCTAACGTAAGTATGACAAAGTTGATAAGTTAAACACTGCAACTCATCAGAATCAAAGTGGTTGTCATCCCACAACACATGGTAATGGCTGGGACGAGATGTACCCTGAATAAAAAG
This sequence comes from Acheta domesticus, assembly GCA_031308135.1. NCBI lineage: Eukaryota > Metazoa > Arthropoda > Insecta > Orthoptera > Gryllidae > Acheta > Acheta domesticus. The sequence goes on along the minus strand of JAHLJT010009436.1, from coordinate 154,204,111 downwards.
AAAGTAAAGAAAACTGCTTTATGAGCAAGGTCATTATGAAATATACAATTCTAATAAATTGTCTTCAGTAAATTACTCACTTGAATACCCTGATGACTGCAGAGGTAGAAATCAAACTCTGTAGGATGTGTTATTCCAACATCAACAGTGGTCCCAGCAGGAATGTTTCCAGACTTGCCTGATTGTTCTTTCTTGTCAGCACAAAACAGCCTGAGAAAGAAGAAAAATGGTTTTGCTAGGATGTCATCAATGAACATAATCTGGAAGACTTTATTTTTAGAAAATCAGATATCACCAATACTTGTATAGTGTTAACTTATAACACTGAAAAATGTACTTTGGAAGACTAATTACCTAGTATGGTGACGCTTCTGAACCACAATGAATGTAATTCCAGGTTTGTAATCTCCTTCTAACTTAATACAGGCTTCACGGATAGCAGTAAGTTCATGTTGTAACACCTGCAATGTATTTCCTATGTAAATTAACTCATAATTTATTACCCACAAAATACATAATAGCTTGACACTTACATGAAGGAACTGGCCCTCTGATACACCATCTCTATAAAGAATAATTCGATGAGGTTTGTAACCACCTGTGCTTTTGTAGAACATGATGAGAAGTTCCCTAGCAACATAAATGACCATTATGTAGACACACAAAATCAATGAAAGTTTCATAAACAGTGGAATCTATTAGCATGTTTTTCAAAGAACCAAACATTTTGAATGTTGTAAAATACAAATATTGTTTATAAAATATTAACATCAAATACACAAGAATTAAATTAAATTGCTAATAATAACAATACACCCAAATTAATAAAAAAAAAAGTGTCCTTCAATCAACTTTAATAGAAAAAACACACACAACAACGATGGCAGAAGTACAGTAGAACATGTTTCTCTGGCTCTAGGTTCACAATTGGGCAGAAAATGAATACACTCTGAAAATACCCCTCTATACTCTGATACTCTCAAGTGACTTTGAAATCACACATGTGCTAAATTTCAGCCCAATCAGGCAACTGTATGAGATACTCAAATGCCTTCAATTTAACAGAAAGTATACTCAACAAATAATTCCATTAAAAGTGGTACACTAATCACTATCTTGACCAATGTCTTTTTACTTTCTTGCCACTGCTTACACAGTATACAGAGGAAGTATTGTACTGCTGCAGGAAAAAATTTACATGACCTTTCAACAATATATTTTTTCATAACCAAGCCGTTGAAAAGTTACAAATCTAGAACCAACTGCAAAATATAAAAACAAATTGAAGTTAAAAAGAATTTCAAGCATACTTTTAGTCTTTTGACAGTCTTAATTCCTAAAATGTTTGCAAAAAGTCACAAACAGTTCTGTATAATAACTTGATTTTTCACTAATAATCTTATAGTTACAAGTTTTCATAGCTTCTTCATTACAATAAAGAACCTAAGTACCAATAGGTTAAATTTTCTTATTGCAATTACTGAGCAAGTAAACAAACATACCTGACCATGGAACTCAATTCTTGGATGATTTCTTGACGATGTTGTTGTACCCTCACAGTAGCAGCATATCGGCTAGGATGAGCATCCATAGAGCCAACAACTGCAGCAATGGACGGCTTTTTGTTATCTCCAGCTGGAGGATGGGTTACATCAGCTCCCAAAAAGATCACTGGCTCATTGAAAACCTAGAAAGCACACTTATAGTTTAATCACACAAACTAGTAACTGTGAAGGAATTCCTTTTGGCAATAACGCAAAACTTCTAATGATTTTGTATGACTACCGTGAATCTTCTTATCACTTTCTTTTTTAACAAATGAAAGTAAAAGTTGTAAAACAAAGCGTAAAAGTGATTTAATCTTATACTGGCAGAGGAACCAAGCCCATTACTGTAAAAACTGCCACAATGAATTTTAGAAATGCTGATATATTTTTTAATCTCCTTAGCACCCTCATATTTAAATATATCTTCAAATTTATTTTTTTCTGGAGAGGAGAAATATAAAGTTATCCCAGTACAAGAGATATATATTATACATATTCTGAAATATTGTTTTGGTATTTGACCTCACATTTGAAGTAAAAACATTGAAAATGTATCCAATAGCAATGATGGGATAGGAAAAATATTGCCTCCTTGAAGTCCAAAGGCAAGACACTTTAAGCATGAGTATTACATTACAAATGGCAAATAAAATTTTTTCAATTAAAGAGAAACTACAAAATTCAAAACATTTATGTTAATATTAATTGTGTATGGTTTTGTAAAAAGAGCAGGGAGGGGCGGGAGCAGGGAGGGGCGGGTGTCTTTATGGTCATTATGAGATAATTACTGGAAAAGTTTACTCTGAAAAGATCTTGTCTATTAGAGAGTATTCTGTGGTGTAGCGTAATGGAGGTGGGAAAATTCCACATTAAATAATTAGCAAGAATGACTTCTATCATATAAACAATAATGACTTATTGACACGCTTTTAATGACAAAACCAGAGATGCCAACTTGTCTCGTGAAAATGAATTCAGAAGGAAGCTGTTTTCTTCCTTAGATAGATTATCTGTCCCATGAAATCATGGGAGTTTTCAGCAGTTACAGAATTTGGCAGATAAGTCTGCTTATCAAACACAGTTTATATTATTAGATTTGGATGATACTAAATGTAATCTAGACTATGCATCTGCCAAAATCGACAATCAGGACTTCAAGCTGGAACGGCATCAACTGTGGACTTTTATTCCTGCCATTGGCAACGAAAATAAATTAATTAATGCGGACCCACTTGAATTATTAAAATTTATTGAGAAATTCCAGCTGGCAGATACTCTGCCCAATATTATAATAATGCCCCAAATGTTCCTCCCTATTGCCACAAGCAATGCCAACCGTGAAAGGAGTTTTTTAAAATTGAAATTGATTCAACAATGAGTACTTTAAGACTAACCAATCTGGCTGTCTTGTCTATTGCGCAAGAGGTATATGATACCATAGACATTGATAGTGCAATAAGACTTTGCTTTTTAAAGAGCAAATGAATAATGCTTTAGTAAAAGACAGAAGATTTGTTTTTAATTCTAACAATTACATTATTTCTCAATAAAAACATAAATAGTAACGGGAGCATTCTAGTTCTAATTAGAAGTGTGTTTTTGATGTTGATGTGTGTTTTATAATCAATTTGCCAATTACTGAATATTGTCAAAGGGGGCAGCAAAATTATTCCCCACCCCGGGGAGCTGTCACTCATACTACGCCACTGCCAAGGTCATCCCAGCATAATTTTTTCTCTACAGAAAACTACAAACCCTGCAAACTTCTATGAATCTTCTGTCAGTCGAAGAGTCTTGAAGTCAGAACAATGCAATCCTCAGATGTTGCAAATTGTTACTAAAAGAAATCAATTCCAACATCTCAGAGGGCTTGCTGACCAATTTGCAAACCAATTTAAACAACTACAGAGAAGCCAAGCTTCAGAATATTAAATTGATTATTTATGAGAAAATATTAATATTATCTACTATTTGATATATGGACTTAAGAAGATTGATAATAAAATGCAGTAAAGCATATGTATGTTGCAAGCAAAAGAAGAAGGGACTGTAGGGTGTCCTGCCAGCCATGCACAATATCTATCATACTATATACTGCGAGCAAATCTTCTGCCGATTTGACAGCTCCAGGCTGAGAGGGGAGAGGGGGTTCCGTTATCCAATCAGAGGCTTCAGATTGTGATGATGTCACAACAGAGTTGCCGACGTTTACTAAGAAACAAATGAAATGTAGTAGCGCGAAGCAACTGAAAATTGAAGAGCGCCGAGCGCCAAGAGGAGCGCCATTACTTGTTAGGTTATGCATCGTGTGAGCGGTTTGTGACATCTAGTGTTAAAGGCTTACTTAAAGGCTGATATACTTATGACACGATGTATATGTACATCCACCTTACGGGACATTTCTAATTTTCATCTCTATGCCAATGCATTCAATAGGACGCCTCTTTGAAAACCTTGTAAATAACAGGCAAAGTCAATAACTTCGAAAAGTCCTGCAATTTGTTTTGTGCGAGTGTGAACGTTCTGTAAAGGTATGTGTTCAAACCAAGATGTCTTGCTTTTAGATACTTCCCTCTTATAAATCTTTCACAATGAACACTATGCATCTTCCTTCTTAAAACGCGTATCGCTGTACTTACTTTAATCTGCTTGTGCAAAAAGGTTTCATTATTGCTGGCTTTGGCAGGATTATAGTGTAAGGGACTGCGATAAAATTGTGTAACAGAATTTCATCAAATAAACTAGTGTCATTATTACAATTCTACCAAAAATACAATAAATTGGACGTGTATGCATCAACAGCTGATCTGAGGCAAGAACGAACACGTGTCTGACACCCGAGTAAGTGGCAACATCGCTCTCCCCCACTCCCGGCTGTCAAGTCGGCAGAAGATTTGCTCGCAGTATAGGCACAATGCCTACAAAGCAGGATGTCTGACAACTCTGGACAAAAAAGACCCACTACGTCATCGAACTGTTCATACATGATTTCTTTCCCTGCCCCAAAATTTAAATAATAGTGTTATTGTGTAATACATTATCAGTACAATTAAAGAGTAATCCAACAATAAATTGAATATTCCCACACATCTGGCATAATGCAGAGGGACACTTTCCAAGGCATCCAAATACTCTTGTTGGGTATGTTCCATCTCCTGTATGTCAAGAGTTCAGTTACTCTAGGTTTGTGTGGGACTCACGAAATTCAAGCAATTACAGCCCACATGTTAGTTTGGCACAAACCTAGAGTAACTGAACTCTTGACACATGGAAGATGGAACACACCCAACAAGAGTATTTAGAATTTTAGAATTTAAAGAATGAACGAATTTTTTTAATGATTCCATAATAACGATACCTATTTTGCATATTTTCACAAGAAATTTCAAGTTCTCTTACTCTTTTAATCAGGAAACTGCCGTTCCAAAATCACTTTTTTTTTTTTCCCCCTTTGTTCAAATGTCCTAAAATTTCACCTTTATCTATAAAAGATGACACACTTTTCTGTGAATTTAAAAAGTTTTGTTTGCAATAAAAGGTTTCCTTAATTTGTTTAAAAAACATGATACGATTCTTAATCGTATACTTTACCGATTTACAATAGTGTTCCCAGAAACACACTTTTGCATGGAACATACTGAATAATAATTCTAAGGAATACATGTAAAAGAATCTGACCTATCTTTATGACCACTACTTTCGGCTTGAATTACAGATTATATTCAATATATCGAAGTTCACAAACTCAACAAAAATTATGCTCTATCACCAGCTAAAATGAGATCACGTCATGAATACTGTGAGAACAATGGCCTCTTAACCCTAATACATTATAGGAACACATAACACTTACCTTTGGTCTAATGGAGGGTACCAAAATGCTATTTATTCCTCCTAGTTTTACATTGATCTTCAAACACAAATTGGATAGTGTTTGTGGAGAAGTTTTGTTTACATTTTTAGCTTGAACACACTGGGTAGCCATACCCAGAACAGTATCACCAACTCTCTTAACTTCAGCTATAACAATATTTAAATACATATTAAATAAATGTGAAATATACAAACAATAAGTATATAATCATTCAATTAATATTTGATATTGTGTCCTGATTTACAGCAAAACTTAACTAACAAATGTTTAAATACGCGACATCATTTAGATATTCAAATCAATTTAATCACATGGAGCACATCCAATTTTTTGTTAGGTCTTATCTCAGCATAACAAAAAAATCTCTTTGGTGATATCTGGAAACTAATTTCCATGATCAATTTATACTGATCTACTACAAAATATTGCATTTTTAAACACCAATAACCGAGAGTAAAATACAACACATTTTCATTCCTCAGCTAAAATGGCAAAATCTACTTTAATTTTATTTAAATAACAAGGCAAATATACTTCAAAATTTTCAAATAATTATAGGGTATGACTTGCAGTAGGCCATTTAATTTTTTCCCTCAAGATTATTCTTAAATTTCATCACTACTATTTACAAAGTCCAATGCCACAGACATTGTTGTATTTTAAAACTGTCAGAAAATGAAGACATAACAACTTGGGTGAAAGGCAAGGAAATCTTCCTTTTAATGTCTTGAAGAAATGAGAGAAAAGTGGAAGAAATCTTTCAATGAACCTTCAGGAACACTAATCTTCCAAATCATGGAAATTGAGAGAAAGATGTTCATCGTTAGGTTTTTGGAACAGACTCCAGCAGTGTGACACATTCAGTGAACAGTGCACACATCAAATCCCTCACAATTTGAAGTAAAATGTCAAATAATTAAGGGAACTGCTATCTGCCAAAACCAACAGACAAAACTGAAGAGCTATGAATTCCACTAGAAAATGTATTGAAGGTCCTGTGTGAAACTTAAGGGTGATAGTTCATTAAAAGGTTATCAAAATACTGTATCATATTGTTGTTCACTTTTCAGCATCACACTCACCATACACAGGTGTCTTCCCTGGAAGTACTACAACAACTAATTGCAATGAAGCAAACGAAGATTTCAGATAGCGGAACATAGGCTCTACCTGATCTGGTCCTGTCGCGTACTTGCCTAAAAAAAAAACAACAAAAACTTGTGTGTAGGCATGAATATAGCAAGTGTACAAGAAATAAATTAACAGAAAAAATTATGTATCAAGAACATGTAAATACTTATGTTGATGCTAAAACTGGAAGGAAGAGTACTTCACTATATTAGTATAATACAAAAAAAATTCACAATAAGAAATATGAAAAACATAACTCCTATTTATTTATCTTTTTTTAGTATAGTTTTCTTATTTGTGAATTAGAATGTGAGTGAAGTAGACAGGGAGTTAAGGGGTGCATAATTAAGGTAAGGCAAGGTGGAAGGAGGCGGGGATGCACTAGAATAGACAGACATGGGTGAACACGGCAGGAATACAGGAAATTCCTGTCTAGTAAATTATTAAACTAGCTGTGCTAACACAGCACACACTCTCTCACATTATAAATAACTTTTGCAATTTTCAAAAACAAAGAGTTCAATGAAAATGAGATTTGCACCAATTTTTTAAGGTTCATTAGCTCTATCGGAGGTTAAATTTGGAGTTGTTTTTAAGAATTTTTATTTTCTTGCTACCACTTCTGCAGTAAAGAGAATGTTATGTAATGTTGCATGAAAAAACGTAATTTGCAGCAGGAAAACACTTATTATAGCGCCCTGGTAACAAAAAAGTGGATAAATCAAGTTGATAAATTTAGAAAAGAATCCTGTAACATGTGGTATAGTCAGAATCAATGTTTTGTGGGTCCTTGATACCAAAACATCAATTAATGGCAAAACATCTGCTCATCCATTTGTTATCAATGCTAGCAGCTAAACCATTCAGATGATTTTCTAGAGATCACCAAATTGGTCTTGCTGATGTTGCAGCCCCTTGAATTTGAAACTGATATTTTAATTTGGGGAGGAGGGGGGGGGTTACTTTACACAACTCCTCAAGGACATTAGAGAGAGTCCATTGTTTCTGATTAAACTTTGTTGTTGGGTAGTGTGAAGAACATTTAAGAGAAGGGGGCAGGTCTCATGATCGTTGAGATACCTGATTTTCCAAAAATTGCAAAAATACAAAACTTTTCCAGAGATACTTTTTTCCTTAATAAAATCTGTTCATTAAAGATAGATATCAAAATAAGGTCATGTACATTTTTTGAAAATTTTGAGTATTTTTCCAGCAATTATGCGTGAAATTTAGGCAAATTTTAATTTTGTTTAAAACGTTTTTTCTCAAAAATGGCATCAAGAATTTTGATTCAGTTTTGACCTAGAATAATGTGTAGAACACTTAAGAGAATGGTACTGGTTACATGTTCATTGAAAATTCAGATTTTTGAAAAGAGCAAAAATTCAAAACTTTTTTGGTGCCTTCCTACAACTACAATTATGAAGATAAACATTTTTTTCTTAACGAAATACTATGTTAATCAAAGATCTTCAAATAAGGTCATGTTGAATTTTTCGATATGAGAATTTTTTGAGTAATTTGGCATTGAATAGTTCCCGCTTTGAATTTTCTGTGCTTCATGAACATAATTTGAGTTTTCTGGAAGCTATTACTATTCTTATAAAATAAAGTAGAAAAAAGGAAGGTAATAACTTTAACTTAGAAGTAACAAATTACTTCTTTACTTCAAGAAATTTTGATCACTGATTATGGTAGGTTTCATTTTTAAAAGTTAGAAATGACTTCTCCTCCTGGCTATCAAAATCAACGCATGTATGCATCACAGGTGCTTCGTTTGAATGGATTGGGTTTGAATTATATTACCATATTTCTAATACATTACATGAAAGAAACAATGAAGAAATTGAGTATCATACATTTTTACCAATATTAATTTTAATTTTATACTACTACCAGCACAGCCTTGGAAACAATGCAGCAATGTATACTTGAGAAGTTCATTGATGAACATCGAGAAGATACGATAATGAAAAGTGAAATTCTTTTGATTTCTTCTCTTTACTGAACATTACATGCAATTCAGAGTAAAACTAACAAATTGACATGACATGAGCCCTTGTTTTATTTATTTATTTACTTATATTTATTATTTAATGTCAGTAACAGAAAAACTGAGTGTGACGTACTATAAGAAGAAACATATTCTGTGAACGTTTTCTCAAATACTGGTATCCTTACCCTAACCCAAAGACATGTTTAACCCATTTTTTCCCTAACAGAGAAAAACTTATTTTATTTAATAAATTTTAGTCAAATACTGATAAGAAGTCTCCAAAGATAGCAAAACCAGTTTGCTAAAAATACTTTGTTTCTTGGTTGAAGCGGGGACGTACATTGCGTTTACGCAATGTACGTTGGGAGTTTCCCGGAAAGGAAGTGTACTGACTACTGTTTATATAAATAACGGTATTTTCTCCATTAATGTCTACAAATTTTACTAACATGCAAACAGAATTGAAATTTATGCACGAAGGTATAAAAACCAAATGGAATTTAAATGTGTTTGACATTTTTTTACATTACAAAATTGTCCCATTCTTACGAACATTACGTTGTCTGTGTGCATGCTTTCACCACTAATTTATATAATCAAAATGAACCTTTAGTCTTTCTCTTATTCTGCTCTTACTATAATGTCCTAAATTTCATTGTGTGTATCAAATGGCAAATTGCAATTTCTGGGCTAGATGGCAAATTGAGTGGCAATTAGATGGTGCTTCTCAGAAGAGAGAGTACTAGTTTGCACTCGAAATCAATACCATTTAGAGTTATTTCTGTTGTTATAATGTAAATAATCCTTGCTTAGTAGGATCTCTAACACATCAAAAACTCATTATGCTTCTCTATCATGTAATCATACACAACTTTTGTTTTGAAATAATTTTTGGGGTTCGAAGCGAACGGTCTGATGCCCTTTTCTCTCAGTTGCCACAATTCTATTTGCATAGAAATCTGCTTCTGATAAAGGGCAGAAAATAAATGTGGTACATGTAGAAGTTTGCCAAGAAATAGAAAGTGATGTTATTATTTTTTTTAACAATTTCTGGCAAATTTCCAATTATTTCATCTAAGACAAACATTTGTGGCTTCTTTGATATTCCACTATGAACATTAAATGGTTTCAAAAATATTTTTTCATCTGTCAATACGCACCAAATCATGAATCCAAACCTCTCATAAAATACATATTTTAGCTTAATATCAGCCAAAGTACGAAACTACCTGCTGATAAGTTCTGGCTAATCGCTACGGATTGCAAATGTTTTGTGTTCATTCACCAAAAAATAGGCTCAATTTTGCAATTATTTATTATTTACCAAAGATTTTATTGACCAAAATAGGTATGTATCTTTTTATTTCTACAAATTTGTTTCAAAACTTCCTTTTCTTCGTAAATGGTATCTTTGAAGGACTGCGCAAACTGTTTCATACAGGAAGTCATATGCCATGCCTTGTTTTAGAGACAAGAAAACTACAGAAATTATGTCCTTTGGCATATCTGTCAATGGAGCAAACCAAAGAGAGCATATTCTATTTAGTAATACATCCTTTTTCAAAATACTAAGCTCCCATGAACAGTTTGTAGCGGCACCATAGTGGTAGCCGTTCCCAATACTGGTGGGAAACTCCCAATGATGTGTAAATGCAACACAACATTTATTTGTCTGTAAAAATCATTTTTGAGATCACATTCTATTAAAACATTAACACATTTATTTTTACATATTAAATTTTGCAAAGTAATAACAAAAATCCACTTTGATCACCAATTTCAAGATCAAAAGAGAGATATTGTAAAGGCGTCAAAATAGGACACGCGTCCTGATGGAGAAAAAATTTAAAATGAATATTTATGTATTACATATTTATCAAATAAAAATAGTTTTAAAGTCATTAAGAGTTGTATTTACTGTACAAAAAATTACAAATGCTGTCGAAGAATCGTATAGGTAAAATAAAATAGTAAACATTGCGTTGTGTATATGCAACGTTGGGAAGAAATGGGTTAATTCTGAATGCAGATGGAAACCAAACATTCTTCGAATAAGAATTTGGGGAAATTTTCTTAGGTGTGAAAACGTATAGAGCACTTAGCATTATATATTCAGACAAGGAGTAATGTGTAATTCCTGTAATGTATAATCCATTCTTCACTTAAAAGAACACAAAGCATTTAAGAATGAACTTAGAGATATGGCGAAAAATAATTTTACTGTTTGCTAGGTCATTGCTGTGTGTTTGTAACAAAAAAACAAGTAATGGTATTGTCAATACCTTTGTAGGCCTTTCTGATTCCTTATGCCCACGTAGGCCTTTTCAATACTTCATGCCAGGTCTAATGCCAACACTACACATACGTTTTTCTGAATTCAATTTATTAAAGTTAATATACAAGGAAATACAAGAAACAAAAGGCATAATGCCCAAAAAAGTAAAATAACTCATTAATAACCTTACTGTGCTTAATCGATATGCAATATAATATTAATTCATAATTGTTACAAAGGAGTGAGAAAGATGTGCTGTAGCTGTTTAGCACCACTAGCCTTTTTAAAATTATTTTTCTTTCCTCTATTATTTTTTTTCTTTCTTTCTTCAAAACATAGCACAGGAATTATTTAAAGATCTAATTTTTTTAGCACATGCTTTATTAAGGAAAAGAATCTCCATAATCAATACTGTAATTTTGCAATGTCAATTTTTAATTTCACACCTTACTTGGTATGAAGAGAGAGATTGTAATCAAGCACCGGGAAACAGCCAGGCTCTGGTAATGAAAAAGCAGATCAATCTTATTCCTATCCATAGTAAATTACTTCCCCTAACACATTGTATAGTCAGAATTCATGTTTTGAGAGTCTCTGAATCCAAAAAGTTGATTGATAGAAAAAGGTCCGTCTTTCGACCAGTGTTCAATTTCCTCTAAAATTGATAATACTTAATCAAATTGAAGGAACTGTAGGTGCTGAAAGTTTGAAATAGATATTATGATTTTTGGAGGTACATTTTATGATGCCTCAACAATTGCAAAATTTTCTCAAATGTAGCTCCAAATTTTTTATTAAATCTTGTCCTTAGAAAGTGCAGAAAATGCTTAAACGAATGGTGCAAGTCTCATTTTCATTGAAATTCCAGATTTTTCAAAAATTCCAAAAGTTGTAATGAAATCTTATCTTCAAAGACAGATCTTTAAAAATGGACATGTACATATTTTCAAAAATGAGAATTTTTCTTCTTCATGTAGCATGAAATATAGGCAAATTTTAAATAATTATTTTCTCAAAAATGATTCAAAATTTTTGCTTTGAATTTTCTACTCTTTATGTATCAAAGAACATTAAGAAAGTGGTGCTAATCTCATTTCCAGCAAAGTCTGTAATTTCAAGAATTGCAAAAAATTTAAAATTCCGAAACTACAAAACCAAAGATAAAAACTATTGTCTCATTATTTTCTGCGAAGTTTTGCAAGTTTACGCAGACCATCACAAATTTTCTCAAAAAACTCTTGGAAATTGTTTCCATACATAGAACAAAGCTTCCTTAAAGGAAATGGCCCACATCTCAATTTCATTGAAATGGGTAAATTTTCAAATTGTACAAGTTAGAAATAATGTGTGGTTGTAGCGTCCTTAGTTTGCAATTCTCGAAAATACCACGAACTGACAAATTCTGGCCCTGTGCCATTTTAATTGAAGTAAATTTTAATTGAATTTTGCTCTATTCGACCAATAAATTTACAAATTTACATCAATTTACATTTTTTTTTAAATGTACATGACCTTATTTAAAGATCTGACTTTGAAGATCAGAGTATATAAAGGAAGAAATTCTATGCTAGCTTGTATATTGTACTTGTAGGAAAAATTTCTAACTTTTTGGATTTCAAATTAATAGAAACATAAGTATAGTCAGATCAATTTTGGAGAAAATCAGCTGAATGGTTTAGGCTCCAGTGTTGACCACAGAAAAGAATACAGTCCGGTTTTTTGCTGTCAACCAATTTTTTGATATCAATGCCCCACAATACGTTGATTCTGACTACACAATGTGCTCGACAACATAATGCACTACACACAGGAACAAGATTTATCAACTTTGTTGATATCAGGGCCTCACAATAGAGATTTTCTGTTGAAAGATCACTGATTTTTGCTTCAGGATTGCAATACTTTCTCTTTACCATGTAATTACATAGTATGACAAGAAAGTAAAATGAATACTGAAGCAACTCAGGACACTTCAGTTTGACATTAACACATGAACATATTATCCTCAATTAAAATTATAAATTTGATTTATATCCTGTTTGTCTTCTAAACATGTAAAGAAATTGCAGTTTTGGTGTTAGTGAGAAAGAGCTTTACACAAAACCTGCACAATACCACTTAGGCCAGCTATCTCATAGATGACATTGATAAAAAAAAATGCCCAAGCCAAGCTGGGTTTCTTAAAACAAGTTGTACATTCACTGTTTAATTTCACATTTTTTCCCATGATTTTACGATTAATAGACTTTAAAAAAATTGAAATTCAAATTCTGAGAAACTACTGACAAACAACTGATCGTCTTTAGCATTTTTAAAGTCATTTTAGGATTGTCTTCAGTTATTACTCAAAAGAATAGTTAAAAAAGCAATAGTACTTACAAAAGCAAGGTTGACCAATAATAGGCATTCCAGCATCATTACTAATCTTCTGCAGTTGCTGAGTAAAGTTCCTGTAGAAGAAGACGAGAAATATATGAGATAATGAAACAAAGAGATATTAGCCATGAACTAATGGTGCCACAGCACATACTTCCACACACTATTTCTAACTTTTGCAATTTTCGAAAATTAAGAGTTCCATGAATAGGAGACATGCTCCTTTTTTGAAGGTTCCTTTGCTCCATCTGAAGACAAAATTTAAAGAAAAAATGTACCTATTTTTGAGATATTTTAAAATAAATTATTTCAAAGTATTTAAATTACATCAAACAAAATTTACTATTAAAAAAAATTGAACATGATCTTCATTAATAGGGAGCAGATTTCTATGATTTTGCATATTTTTTGTCTGTTGCTTCAGGGCATAGCTAAGTGAAATTTGTTGACATTTGGGTAGAATTGGATGCTACATAGATTAATATGTTAGTGCATATTTGCCAGATATAGGTGCATATCTTGGTGCGTATTCGCGTTAATATAGGAGCACATTTTGCAATTTCGTTAAAATAGGGAAAACATTTCATATTTTCATAGTATCTATTTATTTGCGAGCATTCATTGATTATAAAAGCTTGTCAAGATTTTTTTTTTTTTTACTTGTGCAAATGTAGGATATTTCTAGATATCATATTTTTTAAACCCGTCAGAAAAAGTGAAAGATATACCATGTACTTAACTAAGGTGCATATTTACTTCATTTCTACCAAGAAGTAAACTAGGTAATATTATGTTTGCACAAAAATATACTTTTGCATTCCAAGCATGCTGCTCCTCGATTTTATCAAGGAAGGCTTATACAGGCAATGAAATATTATTAATTTTAATTGCATATTAAAGTTCATATTTCAGAATTATTAGGTCATTAATGCATAATAAAGTGAATATTTCAGAATTTTTGCATATGCAGAATGCATATTTTAAAAAGCATATTTCAAGATTTTTTAGGATATAAACATTCACTCCCTATTGATTAAAGATCAATTTTTCAGAAATAATTTCATGGTGGAAAAATCTCTATTATCAATATTATAGTTCTGCAATTTTAACTTCCGCAATTTTTTAACAAAGAGTTCATATACAGAGAGAAAATTAGACATGCGTAATTTTTATATTCATACTTGACTCTATTCAAGAAAAAAATGAAAAGAAAAAATTTGGAGCCATTTATGAAAGAAAAAAATTAAAAAAAATAATAACTATACTTCACATAAAATTAGGGGGTAAAGTACTCCCCCCCCCCGAAAAGCTGTATTTCATTGTATTTAAAGACTTGAAAAGCAGGTTTCATTAGGTAACATATCTTTATCTTCAACTCTGTAGTTGGAAGGAGAATGACAAAAATATTTTGAACTTTACAATTTTTGAAAATTGCATGAATTGAAATTGTTCAAAGAGTATTGGACCATTTTCATGAAGGTACTTCATGTGAGGAACAAAAATAGAGAAAATATTTGAAGTCATTTTGAGAAGATTTTAAGGTTTCTTCATGAGATATACCCCTAAAATTCCGAGGTTCGTAAGTGAATAATGTTAATGAACAACAGAGTTTAACAAATGGGTAATTCCACATGAAATTGACTGAAAAAAGCATGATGCCTTCTGATGGGTCTACAAATTTTTTGACTTGTTCAATGTGATGTAAAAAAAAGTTAAAAGCATCGTATTTAGTTCATGTGTTTGACCATTGACCTTGTTTTTATTGATACCCAAAACAGGTAACATTTTGGAAAATTGTGTGAACAGACTAGGCACTAGTGATGGTGACAGGTGTGCGGACCTATCGACTAACCAATGGACAGACCGTCTGACGGACATCCCTCACAAAATAAAATTATGAAATTAAGAACAAGTCAGGTGTCCCACAGGCTCATCATCTTGCACCTGTACTTTTTCAACAAGTTTGTTAACAACTTGCCTGTGGTGATCTTTTACTCTTAAAATACTCTAATATTTGATACAAACATCTTGTCTAAAAAATCCGATATAGAAAACCACAAATGTCTGCAATCTAAAGCAATGTTAGAACAGCTGGTGCAAAACCAAGAACTTCATATTCCACGTGAAATTGGCCGAAAAAAAGCATGACCCCTTCCAATTGGTCTACAAATGTTTTGACTTGTTCCATGTGATGTCAAAAAAGCTAGAAGCATCATATTTAGTTGAAAATGTTTGACCTTTGGCCTTGTTTTCATTGTTACCCAAAGACAGGAAACATTTCTGAGCATTTTGGACAAACTTCAGAAAAAATTGAAATTTCGCATGAAAATCCATTCTAATGTAAGAAAAATGTTTCTCCTAATAGTAAACAGTTCAAAGAAAAGGTTTTTTGCATTGGGCTTCATATCATTTGCATTTTTTACCAATCTTTTTACTCCCAAATTAAAAGTGCAGTTTTTTTTCAAATATAAATTCCCAAAATATGTAATCTTTGAGTTTCATGTTTGTTGACCCAAAACATTATACAACTCAAAACTTTAACACAAAAAAAGAATTTGTGTGTGAAATTGGAAAATTCAAAAGTTAAAGTCGAAATATTATTTTTTATTAATACATTTTTTAAAGTGTAAATATTTTTCACAAAGCATAAAAATCTATATTTCTATATCAAAATTTATTGATTATTAATTGATATAACAATATTGCTAATCATAAATTCTGTAAATGTTAACTAAATCTATTAATCTATACATTTCCTTCACAGTCAAAGATCTGAAACTTCAGATTGCAATCAATGTGTGTAATATTTTATAAGTTCTCCTTAGAAATATCAAGAAAAGAAAAAGAAAAGAAAATGAAAAAGAAAAAAAAAAGAGAAAAGAAAGAAGAAGGAGAAGAAGAAGGAGAAGAAGGAGAAGAAGAAGAAGAGGAAGAAGAGGAAGAAGAGGAAGAAGAGGAAGAAGAGGAAGAAGAGGAAGAAGAGGAAGAAGAGGAAGAAGAGGAAGAAGAGGAAGAAGAGGAAGAAGAGGAAGAAGAGGAAGAAGAGGAAGAAGAGGAAGAAGAGGAAGAAGAGGAAGAAGAAGAAGAAGAAGAAGAAAAGAAGGAATGAAGAAAAGTTGGGGGTAAAAATTTGCAAGCATTTGCTTTTGCAATTTTCAAAAATTCAGCGATTTTCATTTACTTTATTTAAAGAAGTAGTTTTTACGAATACATTTCAATAATGAAAAAAAAGATGTCACCAACGTTGTAGTTTGGCAATGCTAATTTTTTAGTTTGCAATTCTCAAAAATAAGGTAATTTTTGTTGAAAATGGGTACTGCACCTCGTTTTTAAGTGTCCATAAGAAAGAAAAAATGTTGAACCATTTTTTTAGTTTCTTTTTATAAATTGCATTAATTTCACGCCGAACTTATGTGAAATTGCTTATGGAGACATCCTACAAAAATTCTTTACAGCAGCATGTATTCAAACCATAATTAATAATGTGCAAATAGCACCAAGTTTCAATCTTGTTCAAGTTCCTCAAACATTACAATACAATTAGAAGAATGCAGGGAATTATGGTGTTGATTCATAAAAGTTGAGTTGTAAATTGGATAATTAAATACATGTTTGGTCAGCTCCTCAATACACTATCACAATTCGAAGCAATTGGAACATCAGTTCAGCATAAGATGAAAACAAATCTTAAACATTGGAAAAAATACCTCAATGCATCTTCACGAACAGTCCGCTGGGGTGCAAAACAAGCAATTGCCCAAACACGAATCTCTACGCCAGTGAAGAACTGTTTGCCTCGCATGTCCCATACACCTTGATTAGGCATTGCTTGCTGTTTGGTCTGTAACAACACAAATATCACCACAGAAACATTAGCTCACTCCATTATACTATCTTCATGAAAATAATTACAATTATCAACTGCAGCATATCACTGTTAGCAGCCAGCCCATTAAATAAGCGGGACCTCAGCGCATTGTCTGGTGGTGAAACTACATCAAATATGATCATGCAAAATCAATCATACTTTGAAAGCTGTACTTGTTTGTACACAAACATCTAAATTAATTTACTTGCTCACAATTTTAATCAAAACAACAATATCAAGTTTTATCTGTACTTCAGTTTTCATATTATAAGTTTTAGATGTAATCTAAATTACAATGTAAGCTCAGACTAAACACACACTGTAGTACGATACAGTATTTACAGTATATACACCTGCAAAATTTCATATTTCCTTTGCTTTTCCCTTCTTTTTTTTTAAGTAAAACTTGTAAGTAATTCAATCATTTTTTGGTTTTTCTGTATGGCAACTCTTTCATGAAGCTTTGGCATCCAATTTTTCCTCTAGGGCAACGCTGACCATTGTGGATGGCTACACTGACTTAAGAAGTGTCAGTTTGCATACTTTTCTTGTGGAATTTTTGTGGAATAATTGTTCATTTTGCGAAAAGTTTGAGATTTTTGGGTATGTTTATTTAATATTTATTCTTTTTATCTCAGATTTTCATAATTTTAGTTTTTTGTTTTATATTTTTTTAGCTTTTTGTGTTACTTAACCTAAGCCAAAGTTTTTTGTTTGTAATTACCAATGCAAAGGTCAAATAACCTGTCTCCAAAGAAAAAGGGCTAAATTAAGGTTCCATTAGGACTTTCAAACCTATCAAAACATCAAATTGCTAAAAATGTCATGTTTCTAAGATATCAGAAGCAAAAATTGCCAAAAATTTACAGATTGTCGAAGGTTTGACACAAAAACGTTTGGGCAATTGTGGTCACAAGCGCATCGTATTTGCACAGGGCCTACGAAAATTGACAGACATCTTAAGGAAGAATAGAAAAGGAACCGTTGAAACAATAAAATCAAAGTTGTTCAAAGCTGGAGTTGAATTATCATCGTGGATAATACAGCGTCGTTTATAAGAACTCAATTTAAACAAAAGCTGTCCTGTTGAAAAGCTGTTACTGACCAAAAATTTGAAAAAGACTAGAATGGGCAAAGAGATACAGAAACTTGACTGTGGAACACTGAAGAAATGTTGGGCATATGTTTAATTATATTATTAAGTAAAAATATAATATAATATAATTGTGAACGTTGTAACCAGTTCTTTCTAGTTCAGATTTGCTTCAGTGATGAGAGAACATTTGAAATTCTATGAAACAAAATGAACAGAAACAGAAATTCCTGCCAGTGTGCGTGATTCAAACAGTTCAGCATCCTACAAAAATTGTGATTGTGTCTGTTGTCTGTAGTAGAGGTCTGGGGAGAGTCCTAATCGTAAAAGAGATAATTCATAAAGGCCAGTAGGTGATGATTCTAAGAGAGAGGCTTGAGCCTCAGCTAAAAGAATGGTTCCCTAACAAAAACTGCATCTTTATGAAACACCGGGCACCAAGTCACACCGCTAAATCTGTCAAGATATTTCTCTCGATGAGTGGAATACTTCTTTTGGATAGGTTGGTAACTCCCTGGATTCTCAATCCTATTGAGAGCACTTGGGAGCTCCTAAAAAGAGAACTATCTGATGAAAAAGTTATCAACAAGATTACTTCAATAGAAAAAAATTATATTTCTTTGGAACCATAATGATAAATAGAATAAAGCCCGTTAATCTGTATTGATAGGACCATGATGAGTGAAGGCAATAATCAAAACAATAGGCGGTTCTTGAAAATAAAAAAAAACAAAAAACTTTGTACTTGTAACATATTTTTATTAAAAACTTATTGAAAAACTAATTTATTAATGAATTAATGATTTACACGAATCCTTAATCATTTACTGTCGAAAAGTATTACACAAAAAATAAAAACACTATAAATGTCAAGTGGTCACATTACTATGGCCAGGGACTGTACATATAGTGTGAGTGCGTACACGTGTAGATATATCTGTGGACACATGTGCACACCCACACATGCACATTAAAAAACAAGTTGTGCTACAGAATGACACAGACTTTCCCGTATTAGTTTTCTGTTTCGTATGGTCGCAGCTAGCTTTTTGATCTTGCCAATACTCTTAACAGCTGCCATCTACCCAAGCTGCCCAAACTACACTCTTTTCAACATTTTCTTCAAGTTTTCAGTTTTCCAATAGTAAAACAAAATTATTATTTTAAGAATATAAAAAAAAACAATTAAACCTTGCCCTACATGGCAATTTTCGTTGAAAAATTTGGAGCCGTTTCAAGAAAATGGTGTTTAAGCACTTAAAATTATGTGCCGTTTTAAAGAAAATTGTGTTTTAGTGCTACTAAAAATGCGAAATTTGAAGCTCATTTTCACAGCAAAGTTTTGAGTTTTCAAAATACTTTATTTGAAGCACTTACACTAACAAATATAATAATCTTTACAAATTGCTGGTAATGTGCATATTAAAGATGTGAGAGACCTTTCAAAAAAATGACATTTATGTAATTTTTGAAAAAACAAAAAAATAACTCAAATTAAACTTTACGTCATGTTAAAGAGTGTAATTAGCACTATCTATTACAAAAGTTCAAAGAAAAAATTTGCAGCCATATATGAGAAAATGGTATTTCAGCGTTTCTGAAAATGTGGAATTTTGAGCTAGTTTTCGAGAAACGTTACTTGACATTATTTAAAGCACATGTACTCATAAATATAATAATGTAAAAAATCGCCGCTAATGTACAAAATTAACAACCTGAGAGACAAGTCAAAAAACTACATTTTTGCAATTATTGAAGAAAAAAGAATAGAGCAATATGGCGTGTTTGCCATCTCATAAAATACATTAGGCACTATACCTACCAAAAGTTTAAAGAAAAAATTTAGAGCCATTTTTGAGAAAATCTTGCTTTTGTAATTTTTAAAATTGTACATATTGCATGCAATATTGCGTGAAAACTACTAAAAGTTTCAAAAAAATGCATATGACCTTAATGAAAGAACTCACTTTGGACAACAAATTTTATTTAATAGAAAAATCTCTATCTTCAATTTTGTAGTTCCAGAAAGATGCCGAAAAATTTTTAAACTTTTGCAGTTTTCAAAAATTCAGTTATCCGCGAAAATCAGACCTATGCCACCTTATAAGTGTATTTTACTCTATTCTTACCAGAAATTTAAAGAAAAAATTTGGAGCCGTTTTTGATAAAATTTGGAAACTGTCATGTAAAGTACCCTCAAATTTTGAAGAAAGTTTTTCAAAATCAAGGCGCCACAAGTGCACGCAGATCGACCAGGGAATATCCATTTTGGAAGAAATCGCATGAATGGTTTACACGCTAGTGTTGTTCACAGATGGACAGACAGACGGACAGACGTTTTGAAAAGACCCACTTTCTCGGCATCAGGGGACCCCAAAATGTGTATTTCCATTGAAATCTCGAAATCGATTTTCCGTAGCATTACATAACTGTAGCTTAAGCAAATTATGGAAGGAACAAATATTGAAAGAATTCTGGGGAGGGGAAATAATAATAGTAGTAAAACTAATAAATTCTCTGTAACATTATTATTAGTTAACAAGAACATCTTATTCTATACAAAACTTCATTTACTTTATAATTAAGCTGTTAGCACATCAAACTTTGATAAAGATTAGATTTTGAATTCCGAACATTCATGGTTGAAGAGATCATACTTCAAGGGTATAAGTGCTACATCATACACATGCACAGTGTGAATTTGTGACCATAATCATAAATATTTGGAAATTACCAAAACTAAGTGTTCTAATACGAGATCGCAAGACCAATTTGCTCCTCTCATGATTGAAGAGTTGAAAATTATTACACTACTTTGTACAATTTTTCCATTTTTCAGGACACTAAAAACAAAATTTGTAAATTCTAAATCTAACTAGGTTTTTTAAATATTTATCAGATATTCACTAAATATTTTGTGAGCCTATTATATTTGTAAGCAAAATATCCATTTAATTATAGTCATGATTGTATTTTCAAATAAAGGTTTTATTGAAATCTTTGTTATTACAGGTAATAAATTAGTACAGCGCTGGCATCTGCGAAACAATCTCACATATAGCATAAACATTCTTCAGCCTGACTAAATTTCAGATTCAAACTTAATTTTCGCTACTTTGTCTTAAAGCTTAATTTTCACGAATTCTGCCTCGGACACAGATGTTTGTAGGTTTTTGTGTTGTCCTTATGAGTTCTTCCTACTTATACCCGCACGGTAAAAACAATCAGTGAGGTCTCTACATGACCCAGTCATTGAAAAGCGAACACACGCGAACACACACACACACACACACACGCATCCTTACATTTCGTGTGTGAACCAAACCTTTCCAATATGAACAATAAATAATCATATGATCTCATGTTTTGTAACGTTCAGTCATGGGTAGCAACATATCTGCCACTGTGCAGTTTTCCCGCAAAACCTGAACATACGACTTGAAAACCGTACCTCCTGACCCTTACTAACCCGCTACAAACTGCCTACGAAGGTCTCATTCTTGGATTTGCTCAAATGTAGTGCCAGATAACATCCTGATGAAATGATATTGTGCAACATAGCATCTATCCATCCCAGTGACACGAAGCGGTTATCAAGTAATTGACCAAACAAAATGCGAGAATGCATTGAAAATTTTGCTTCCAAGTCCAATGGACCCCAGTTGCCTGGATAAGTATTGAACTTCTTTGGATATTCAAATGTTTTGCCACCGAAAACCTTCTTTCTTCGGAGAAAAGAATACATTTCTTTTTCCACTAAAGCCAAAGAAAAGCTTTAATTTTCTTCCTTTTTATTTTATTTATTTATTTTTGTAAATAAAAAATACATTTGGTCTTTTGGTTTGGCAATGAATTTATACACCATTTTCATAAAATAAATTCAAAATCACATTTTACTTGTAAGCGATTTTTTAAAAATTTTAATCGATAAAGAAATCCGCAACAGTTCTGATCAAACAAATTTAATTTATAGAACAATTATTTATCTTTCGAAAGTATTGAAAATAATTTCATCAATGCCCTTCTAAAAATGATTTCCAGTGTGTAAATCCTATAAACTTGAAACCAAAATAAGAAACTAAACCCCATCAGCTCAATGTTAAAGCTTTTAATAAGCTTTCTTTTAAATTAACTTTTGTAACCATGCATAAACCGCTGGGAGGGAGGCATCTGATAAGGGAAAAAAGTAGTAATATATGGTTAACAACTATTTGAAAGGTACACTGCATCTTTCAACTGCAAAAAGAAATCTACACAATAAGGTTGGCAAGCTTAAAACAATATCACATAGATCATGCACACTGTCTGTAACAGAAAAAAGCATTTTATCTTAAATGTCAGTGATGAAGCAAGAAGAAACACTAAATGCAGAGATGGAATGGATGTCTTGCTGAATACATGCAGATAGTCATAACAGAGCCATAAGATAACTTCAGCTTTCTAATGGCTTAATGGTAGAATTTAAAATAAGATCAGAAAAGAAATAATTTGTCACCTTTCTGCCACTAAACAAATAAGTCTGGTCAACAAAGCAGCATATTGTAAACAGAGGCACTTGTATGAGCTACTTGTTTCATATGCACGAATTTTCTTTATTTTCATAACATAACCCTCTAAATAGGCACAACTAGCCTTTTATCATGCAAGAACATTATAAAATTGAACTATGACTTAATTTTAAGTACAAATGAAAAAAGTTGTCATCATAAAATTAGAATACAAGTCCAGTAAGTGTGAGAACAAACAAGTGTGAAACCTGTCAGTCAGCAACCACAGAAAGCAAGTGGATATTTCCCTACCAGTGATCTCTTTATATTACAAAGTGCCAGGTCATTCCAATCTTATATTTTATTACATGTATCTGGAGTTGGATGGAAGGCGAGGAGTTTTATGTACCAATGTTAAACAAATTAAATTAAGTTTTCTATATCACCTTCCAATACACAATACCCTGACTAACAATGCTTTCACCTGATTATCGACACACCAACTGGACACACTACAACTAATAAAAGTAAAATAAGGTGGAGAGACCTGTCCGCTGAGGGAACTAACCCTGCCACCATACTGCAGTTTAGGTGGGGGTAGCACTCGTCCCCGCACTTCCATCATGTTATTACTAATGGTTAAGCCAAATTCTTGTACATATGCATCATTATTGAAATCAGCACGACGTACAAGACTATTAATTTCTCGCTCCCTGTCAGGAGCAGATCGTGCGGTAGCTTTGATCATTGTTGATGTTTGCATGTCAGTGAGTTTTTTAATGCAACGCTGGCCAGCAACTATGTTGCAAACCTGAAAATTGTTGAAATAAAGTGTTAATTGAAGGATTAAATTAACGAACTAAAAACAAAACCTTCTAAATAAAATCAATCTTAAATAAATCTATTTCATAAATGAAACAACAAAGGCCTTTTCATACTATTCATTAATATTAGCCGTCACTTAGAAAACCAAATCGATAGCCTTATACTGGAAAAGAGCTAAGACTGGTAAAGATTGGTAAGGTCAAAATAGAATAAGAATATCATTGACAGTTGGATTGAAGAGGGTGTATTGGCATGTACTATGCACTATCACATTACAATACAGTCAAGACACATGATTAACATAAACAATGAAATTATCATCACACCTTACTTACAATTCTCACTCGTACAACATAAATAATCTCACTCTCAATACTTCTGATTAATGATTCTCAGCAGATTAAATGCAATATATGAACAATGTGTAAGTGAACTCACATGTACTAATACATTTTTTCATGGATGTATGTCGTCTCCCCCTCCCCCCCACACAGAAAAGTTAACCGATTTATCTAAAAAATTATTAATATTTTGAAAAAATTTACACGAAATGATTTAAAGATCTATTAATGAGGAATATATCGCATTAAGAAATAAACCTCTAGTTTCGATATAGAATAGGGAGAAAGATTGAAAAACAATTTAACTTAGCTCTGTCTGAGCAAGAATTAGGAAAAATTTTAGAGAAAATCTTATTTACATAGTTTTTGTTCACAATTAAAGTGAAAATTATGCAAAAACTACTTAAATTTTCAAATATGTATGAAATATTACTTAAACATTTAAGTTTGAACAACAAATTTCCTTTAGAACATCTGGAGTGCCCAACAAAATTTTCTACTTTTGATTTTCAAAATTTCAGGGGTTTCATAGAAAATCAGATATACGTCACTTCGTGCTTTGGGGACATTTTGGAAAAGATGAGGGCTGTGAATCATCTTTATAGATCAGGGAACATTTGTTTTGGTGAAAATTTGAATGGTTTAGGTGCTAGAGTTATTCACAGGAGCAAGAAAAATACACTTTTTCTATATCAGGGACCCCAAAACAATGATTGTGTTTTGAAAAATTGGCACTTTTTCCCTGCAGCATTACATTACTTTCTTTGCTATACTTGGGTTTTTATTTCTTGGCGAATGAGAGCCTGTCTTCACAATGGAATCTCTCACAACATTTAGCAGCTTTCTCAGTTGTGCCGCTAGGAGTCGCATGATCGCCAGCACTGCTCGATAAAATCGCGATCATTCAACTCCTAGCAGCATGACTGAGAAAGACGTGACATGCCTGAGATATTCCATTGTGAAGACAGACCCCTACACACCAAGAAATAAAAACCCA
This sequence comes from Acheta domesticus, assembly GCA_031308135.1. NCBI lineage: Eukaryota > Metazoa > Arthropoda > Insecta > Orthoptera > Gryllidae > Acheta > Acheta domesticus. The sequence continues at coordinate 154,179,301 of JAHLJT010009436.1, read as the reverse complement.
AGTATACATACTCGAAACAAGAAAAAAATACACATTATGCAAAAATGAAAATTTCAAAATGTTCTGAATGTTACTTCCAGAAAAAACTTCTTTTAACTTTCCAGTAATGTGGAAATTTTAAAAACTTTTTATGTAGTGTATTACAAATTACATCCCAGACCTCATATAAAGTGTTAATATTTATATAATATAAAATATTACATCATTATACTCATACCTCTAATGGTAAGTAAGTGTGCTTATGCTCCTGACCAACTTGTAGGCAGGGTAAATGTGGATACCGCAACTTCATCTTGTATTTGTCCAAGAAGTACTTGGCCACAGTACATTCAACAGTCTGTCCATTCTCCAACTGAAGTGGAAAACTATACAAAACATAAAATGGTGACATAGAAATTTGAAAAATTTTGCTTTGCCTTTTTCTACGTTATATATGAGTAAAAGATTCAAAATTTCTTTCTATCTACAGCAGAATGACAAAAGTCTCAGAATTTAATGTAATATAAATTTTTCTTCGATTTGGTAAGTATAGTGCCTCTAAACTTGAAGTTGTTCTATTTCTAGAAAGAACAAGCTAAAACTCAAATTCTGTAAGTCAGAATAATTTCATCCAGGAACTTTTGAGATATTAGTTTCCAACTCCATATATTAGAAAAAACTGTATTAAAAGATATCCCATTACTTAAAAAATCCACGAACAAATCACTCAAATATTTGAATCTTCAAAAACTAAAATCGATACAGATTTAACCCAAAAACTAATAGGGGTGCAATTTAATTGGCATTAGTACCCATTTCTTTAAAGTATCGAGATCCTCTTAGCTGGTGAATGTTCCTTCCCAGATAGAATGAACATGGAAGGATATATCTCAAAAACATTCTTCTTAAATGTTTGAGATGAAGGTATTTTTATTTCAGTGTAATATAAACTGTCTTTAATTGAGACCTTCATACTCAAATAATTTCTGAGTCTTTGGTTCTTATATCTTAGTACTCGTATTGTCAAGAATATGAACAAGGAAAGGTGAAAAAAATTACAAAATTTCATGAGGTTACAAAAGTGTGTATACAAAAAAGATATACAAACAAAAAATAAAAACCATTTCAGGAAAGAACAAAGTTAGAACTGTACCAACTTACGATTGCATTTGTGCTGGCCGACGAGTGACATTACACACTCTGTATTTTCTTCGCATGGTTCCACAGTGAGTAATCTCTATTTTCAATCCCTTAATTTCCTTTGTAAACTTCACACGTTGAGAGTCTGTCAATGGTTTTCTTTGCTCATTAATGTCTCTAATGTCTAAAACTTCACACATGAATTCAATGACAGGTTGTGCTTTGTAGAATGCCGTTGCCGACACTGCAGCAAAATAAAAATAAAACATAAAAACTGTGATATTAAAAAATAGATACAGTGCGGACTGGATACATACCATCAATATTTAGCATCATCTTCCACTGAGATGGTCTCACAGATTGATGAAAACCAAACCAAACTTCACGTCCTCCACCAAGAGGATGGTAATATCCATCGGGAGAAGAAAAGAAGGACCGGCCCACAGGAGTATATGTCATAGATGGAAGATGCCGCATAACAACATCTAATGCCTATGATAGACATGTGTCACTAAAAATCTGGACTTTCTACAAATATTCACATACTCCATAAATATGTTCTAACCAGAATGGTGTCATATCTTACCAGAATGGCATCATATGGAATTTGTCGAGTTCTGCCTTCCAAAGCTTCTTCAAGAGCAAACAACGAAACTTGAGCCACCCACTTTATCGTTACTCTAAATACTCTGTCTTTACCTTCACCAGGCAGTGTTACCTACAATTTGAATTATTCATATATAGACTCAAAACCACTATAAAACATTGGCAACAAATCCAGAAACATCTTCACTTTACTATCATGACTGGATTAACATAGAATTGAACAAACAAAATAGCCATGAATTATTACCTCAAGTTCAACCCTATCATTACCAATGGGCAATGGATCACGAGTATAGAGATTGTTCCTCCCATCGAATACTGGCTTCAAAGTTCCAAAAATTTTACTATAGGCATGAACCATAGTTTCTATAATTTCTCGATTTACTTTACGTGGGCACTTATCAGGTTGAATATTAATGTCATAATGGTGCACAAAACCTCGAGGCATGGATATTTGGAAATGATTTGCTCGTAATACTATTGGCCTTCCTTCTCGGCCCAAGTTGGGCCTTCTTGGACAGTTGAACACTGTAACAACACAAAATGAAATTAGATTAATTGACAAGTTTAAATTTACCCATCTTTAACCTTACCACATGCTAACACATTTGAAATCATTAAAGCAAAACTCAAACAGTGATAACAGCACACTCCAATATTTTGCATAACATTAGCAATATATCCCTTTTTGGCATTGAACACATTTTCTTGATGAAACTCAAGGAAAAAGTTTACCTGCTCCAGTTTCATGAAGTGTTGCAATAATTTCAGTCCATACATGTAAGTTGTAAGTCTTTGAAACCAGCAAATTAATATACCATAATATGTAATATGTTAAACTAGCGGAACCCGGCAAACGTTGTTCTGCCCTTCATATCCCTCTTTACCCCCATCTCCCTTCTCTCTGCCGCTCCCTCCTCTATCCCTTTGTCTTCCTTTTCTGTCCCTGACTCAATCTGACTGTCTCTATCTCTCAGTCTCTGCCTCTCTCTGACCCTCTCATTCACATTTAGTTGCAGATTCTGCACGTCTCTGAGCAGGAGAATATCGAGAAACACCACACCAGCAAAAATGTAATAGAATGTTCATTAAGGTCTCATGTTCATGAAGGATTACAACGTGTGAAATGTTTCTTTGAGGCCTTTGGCCTCAAAATTTAGTTTTTAATGCCCAGCCCACAACCTCCTGGGTGAAAAAAATGCATAGAAATAACAACTTTCATGGAAATCGGTCACACGGTGTTGGAGTTAACCCCAACCCCAGAAAAAATATGTGGTAACAACTTTTCTCAGTAAATTTCACTTCCATAATCAGAAACAAAAGTAAACATGCTCATAAAACAATAATGGTTTTCTACCGAGAAGGGTGACCAGTGATCTGGCCTTTTGAAATTCAAGTTTTTCCCCTTGTTTTCCAGATTATTAATTTTCCAGGTTCTGTTTTGCACATTACAACACATTTTTACTTTCTCACTACTGCTTACATTGTAAGGAGAAAGTTTTGTACTGCTGCGAGGAAAAACCGCGAATTTTCGGCAGAAATACTCTTATTACAGGGCCCTGGCAATGTAAAAGTGGTTAAATTCAGTTGCTAAATTTAGAAAAAAATTCCTCTAACACTTGGTGTAGTCAGCATCCATGTTTCATTAGTCCTTCATACAAAAAAATCGAATAACGACAAAACGTCTGTCTGTTAGCGGCTAAACCGTTCAGCCAACTTGCACCAAAATTGATATTTTTCAATCCATCTGGCTGATGTAGCGGCCCCTTGAATTTGATCTGATATTTTATTTTCTGGAGGGGGGGGGGCTTACTTTACATGATGTCCCGGGGACAATTTCAAAAACGTTCCATCATTTTTTATTCAATTTTTTTGTTGACTGTATGAAGAATGTGTAAGAGAATGGTGCAGGTCTCATGTTCAATGAAAACCACGAGTTTTCGAAAATTGCAAAAATTCAATTTTTTTCGGTGTCTTCCTACAATTAGGCCTACATTTATGAAGATAGTATATTTTCTGAAATATTTTCCTTAAAGATAGACTTTCAAATAAGGTCATGTACAATATTTCCAAAATTTCAGTACTTTTCGCGTAATTTTGCGTGAAAGTACGTGTTGTTTTATACTTGGGTTTTTATTTCTTGGCGCCTGGGGGCGTGTCAACACGATGGAATACCTCACGATATTTCGCGTCGTTATCAATCGAGCCGCTAGGAGCATGATCACGACTGTATCGGGCAGTGCGACCATGCGACTCCTAGCAAAACCGAGAACGACGGGAAATCCCGTGAGATATTCCATCTTGATGACACACCCCCAAGCGCCAAGAAATAAAAACCCAAGTATAGCACCACTAGTATATTCTGTTTGTTATTGAACCAAACTGTTACTCGCGCACCTTCTCTCGCAACCGAGGAATAGAGTGTAAAATTTTCTACAAAAACGAGCTCTAAACAAAATTTTGATGTTTTTATTTTTCTAGGAAATATATGTTATTGATTAATATTCAGACTCCGCTTGAAATGTTCAAAGAACTACTTTTTCTGCCGCAAAATCGATCTCTGGACTAATGTCAACGTTGGGGTTGAGGTACAGTTTTCCTTACATCGGTTTTGGAAAAATGTCGTGAATATTAGTTTTCAACACGCAAGTAGGAATATTATTTCAAAATGGACTTTTCGGTGTCGACATTACTAAACAGTCCTAACGAGGATAACACTATTTTCTGTCGCCCATATTCCATTTTTAAGATTACTAAAATAAAAAAAAATTTAAAAATTGATTAATTACGCGGGAATAGGAAAAGAGCGCTTAATAACACTGAGATTCCATTTTCAATAAAGGTTTTGGATTTTCGGAATTAATACATTTTCGTTTTTACTTGAAACATCCCAGGTTTCTTAATTTTTTGAATTTTGATGATAACATACCTAATCGATTTTGCAATACAATTAAAAAAGGATGTTTAGTGCTAGTATTCGGGATCGTAATAGTCTTCACGCCAATTTAAATTGCGTTTCGATAGTTCCGGACTTTTCCAAAGAGGGATTTAGATTTTTATACTTAACACAGTTTATAGACATAGAGAACATTTAATCATCTGCTGTCACATGTATTCACCCGCAGCTTAATAAAAAGGGTTCTCAAAAGCTTCACTACACATACTTATTTCCCAGCAAATTCTTAATGGTAGACCATGCGTCATCAGTAGAGCCCAAAAATTTAGCAAAATTTCTTTTTACTTTCTCGTTTACGTACGTATGTAAACGGAGTAATACGAAAAAGTGTTGTTCTTCCAAAACGTCATTCCGTCTGTCGTCTGTGAACAACAGTAGCGCCTAAACTATGAGCAGGATAGTTTCCAAACGGAATTCTTCCGGGTCGAACTGGTCTCAGTCGAAGCTCTGCGATTGTTCATAACACTAATTTTTGAGGTACATTCCCCGCAGCCCCTGGGACATTTTCAAAATTTTCTCAAAAACAATATCAATTTTTTTGTAAGCCTCCAAATTAATCTTTTACAATCATTCCTTTTCCTATGATGATATTTCATTGTTTAAATGACTTTTTGATCCCCTTCTTTAGCCAGAATACTTTTTTTGAATGCCTTTTTTGGTAAAAAATGCTTTTTTTGCTTGCCTAGGTAAAGTAAATTCTGGAACTTCCGGGCTCTAGACATCAGTATTAAGCAACCAAAGTGGAATCGCGTTGTGACCAATGCGGAACCTCTTTATGGGGAAGATTAATCAACATACGTTCCTGGACGAAGCTAACGGAGCGTCATTTCTCCTCCAAGTGTCGGGGTAATGTAACAAGGCGTCAAATATTTGAAGTTCATTAAAATGAAGACCGTGAAGACAGATTTGACGAAGGTTTGAGAAATCGGCGAACCACAGATTGCGAACATAGTGTCTGTGTCACTACCTCCCAAATCGTGGGCTGAGACCTAGTACTAGTACATCCTGGCGAGCAACCCCGTCAAGAGTTACGCATGTTCATTTTCTTCGCGCCCTTGTCACATTTTACGAGTACCTCGGGTATAAGCAGAGGTAGCTTCTCCTGCTATCTTCTACGAAAATAGGTAAAATTCTCTTTGAATATCATGGACGATTCGCCGCTGATGTCATCAAAGTGGCGAGTCACTAACTAAAACTCGATGATCGAGTTCCCAAAGAGACATTTGTTCCACGAATATCTAGTCCGATCACATGCTTCACCAACCTTAGAGGTGGCTCAATGGTGCTAATTACTCTACCCGTTGGGCCTACACACAGTGTTAGAAGTCTATGATCGGCGAGTTAAGGGCTTTGCAGTCATAAAGTATTAATTTATCTAATTGTTACTTCCCCGTATACGTAGTATAGAGAAAGTTATGTAATGCAGCGCGAAAAAACGGCGCATTTTCGGCGGAAAAAATTAAATGACGGGCCGTGATTAGGAAAAAGTGGATAAAACCAGTTTCTAAGAAAGAAAAAAATCCCCTAACACGTGGTGTAGCCAGAACCCTTCTTTTGTGGGTCCTTGATACCGAAAAACCCAATTGAAAGGAAAACGTCCATCTGTTCGTGAACACTGCTAGCGCCTAAACTATATGTAAAATTTCTTCCAAAATGGATATTCCCTTATCGATCTGGTTCTAGTCGAATCTTTGAGATTTTGAAAAAGATTCTGCAAAATTTGAGGGCATTTTACATGAAGCCCCCCCCCGGACATTTTCAAAATGTTATCAAAAACGGCTCCAAATTTTTTCTTTAAATTTCTGGTAAGAATAGAGTAAAATACACTTATTAAGGTGGCATAGGTACGGTTTTCGCGCAATATGTGCAATTTTAAAAAATTACAAAAACAAGATTTTCTCAAAAACGGCTCTAATTTTTTTCTTTAAACTTTCGGTAAGTATAGTGCCTAATGTATTTTATGAGATGACAAACACGCCATATTGCTCTATTCTTTTTTCTTTAATAATTGCAAAAATGTAGTTTTTTGACTTGTCTCTCAGGTCGTTAATATTTACATTAGCGGCGATTTTTTACATTATTATATTTATGAGTACATGTGCTTTAAATAATGTCAAGTAACGTTTCTCAAAAACTAGCTCAAAATTCCACATTTTCAGAAACACTGAAATACCATTTTCTCATATATGGCTGCAAATTTTTTCTTTGAACTTTTGTAATAGATAGTGCTAATTACACTCTGTAACATGACGTAAAGTTTAATTTGAGTTATTTTTTTGTTTTTTTCAAAAATTACATAAATGTCATTTTTTTGAAAGGTCTCTCACATCTTTAATATGCACATTATCCGCAATTTGTAAAGATTATTATATTTGTTAGTGTAAGTGCTTCAAATAAAGTATTTTGAAAACTCAAAACTTTGCTGTGAAAATGAGCTTCAAATTTCGCATTTTTAGTAGCACTAAAACACAATTTTCTTTAAAACGGCACATAATCTTTAAAAGAAAATTGCCATTCAGGACTAGGTTTTTGTGTTCTTTAATATTCTAAAATTAATATTTCTGTTCTACCAATAGGAAACCAAACAATTAAGAAAATGACAAAAAAATGTACTTTTGGAGGTGATAGATGGCAGCTGGCAAGACAGAGTATGTGGCAATTCCAAATAGCTAGTGAAGACCCAAGGAAATAGAAAACTAATACGGGAAAGTCTGTCCCATTCTGTAGCACCACTAGTTTTGTTTTGTTTTTCTGTTTTCTTTCCCTCCGATTTTCAAGGATTCCAGGTGCTGGCCACCCTGGAACTTCTAATGAAATTTAACTCTCGTGCGTTTTCCATAATCAATTAAACAAGTCACTAAACTGAAAATCTTCCCATCAAAACAAAAAGACAAAAAACGAAACACTGTTCCATTTCATATTGCTTACTGACACTCGAAAGAAGTTCATTTGCATAAGCGATCAAGTGGACTAGATGCAAACAGTCTGACAGGGATAACTACACGCAACCAACAGTCCTATCAGGCACTCTGGCAGTGAAACTAGCAACAGAATCGGGCAGTAGTGGCCATTCTTCACTCACCCACTTCATCTAATGCAAAAAACCGACCCTGTCACCTGTTCAAAATGTGGAGGAATATTATCAACAACTCACATTCTCCCCGAATGTTCCAGTTTCCAAAGTCTATGAATCTCTCTTGGCATCAAGAACGAAATTTATGAAATGTTGAATTCAACAGAAGGTTTCATGACAATTTTATTTTATCTCAATCTGGCTGGTTTAGATAATATGTTATGAATAATTGCAAAATTTATTGTACTTCATATTTCAGTTTATTGCTATACTTCTGTTTACTCTAAATTTTTAAAAAAAGGATCTTTAGTATAAACCAATAGTAGTTGCTAATGAGCACAGAGGTTTTTAAAGCGACCTTAAATAAATAAATTTTTAAAAAAAATGCTACTAATTTAACATACCAGTGATATCTTCATCACTTTGACTGACCCTTTTGGACAAAAACTTGCTACCATGAATGACAAGGGGCTCACAGATGTTTTTTGGATGCCTAATATCTTTAAAAAAATACAAATGAGTATTTGCACATCTGTCTAAATGCACATCAGAATTAGTTCTCCAATTCAGAAATTGCAGGTGAGGCCCTGTTCATTGAAGGCAACAAACAGCAAGCTCTCAATCAAGTGCCAAGGAGCCTACATTTCACTTCGATTATGCATTCTATTATTATTATTTTAACTAGCAATAGCCGATTTTTAATCAAATAATAGTCCCAGTAAATAATATTTCTTTAAATAAAAGTTTGAAAGTGCCCTTTTCTCAAATTCTCACAACAAAATTTTTTTACATGCACTTTCTCCATTTGACAGAATGGCAAAACAATTATCACAGTCTCCCGCACAAGTTTGCCAATTTCCATTAAACAAGTGCTTATCCATTCTACAAGTTACTCAACGACTAAGCTTCCCTAATTAATTTGGTATGGAAATGTAAAAATAATTGTTTACGTGACTGGACTGAGTAGAAGTCACTAATGAATGAGAACTTTGATCAATTTTGGTGTGTGTGTGTTTTTCCCCTTTCAATACCATGGATAGATAGCCACAACTTACTTGGCAGTTCTGGAGCTTGTGGGGGCTGGTGAGGCTGCTGGGGCGGCACCAGCCCCAAAGGACCTGGTGGGACTGCCACTGCCCCCGGAGGCCCCACCGGCCCTGGTGGGCCAGGCGGACCAGGTGGGGGAGCTGCAAGAAGGCGCAAGCATTACATCTGTTTGTCTTGTAATTAGAATTAAAAGTAACAGTTAATAGTAGAACCAAATTCATCTTTATAAATTTCCAAGTGGAGAAACATAGTAAAAGTTTATAATCAGCAAAAATAAGCAATTAAAACTGTTCTTTTCCCTCAATTTTTCATACATATAGAAACTAATTATTTTTCTGAATCAACAAAATTTCATTGATAAAATTTTGGTAACCGTAAGTACTTCCAAAGCACTGAATCACTTATTGTATATTTAGCAAGAATGCCAATATGTTTCTTCATGTGTGTCTCTGTATCTACCATATATAAAGTGGAACCACCATTATTCTGAAAATAATATCGTAAAATCTAGTAATTTATGTGAATTTGTAAATTACAGTACATATTATTTTTAGCATCTTTCTAAATAATTAATGTTTTAAATAATATATTACATGATAATTAAATGATATATGGAAAAATATTCCAATTATCTAGAGTTTTATATTTTTGGAGGACGGCTTTCTATGTAATTACCTCAGGAATGGGGTTCTATTGAATATACTTACACAACTATGCTAAACACCACACACATTATGATCTTACCCTCACCATATTAATCACTATTTATCGTTGTATTCACTCATAGCTTACACACTTAAACAACTTTCCTATCTTTATTTTGTAAAATTTGACAATTCTATTTAGTTTTTCTTCAATACAAGACACATTTTTACCCTTATCTGCTCAATTTTAAATAATTTAACTTGAAAACACTACAGCACAAAATAAATAGTACAATGATTCACTCCCCACTTTTTAAAATAACTTGGACACAAACCTATAATAGGCATGATTCATGAGCTCGGCAAGCATCAACACACACAAGTAAAACAGGACAAGAAAAATCTTAGAAGATATTAGCAACTTCTCACACAATAACTGGCACCTCTAATTTTACCTTAATTATTAATCTTAACACTACAATAGCTACCACAACAATAATTTAAATATATACACTATGTTAAATAATGAACATGGGAGTGTCAACTATCAGTATATCTTCACATAAACGTCATTATCTCCTATCTATCTTACTACTGCAACTTGGAGAAATACCAAGATTAGATAACCTGTGTTGACAGAAAGAGTAGATCCACAGAAGGGACACCATTGCCCAAAAAATTTCTACCTTCACATTAACCACATCAAAATACAAAGTCTATAAAACCAGCTCCGTCAACAAGGTCACTGACCTCTGCCATGATTTCTCGAATACAAATGAACCTAAGAGGCAAAGTCATACAATTTAGAAGTTATTTACAAGGACAAACTACTGCTTTTCAGAGTAAATCACCAATGGCTGTAACAAATTTCTATAAATGCCACTTCCCGTCACATTTCCATCAATAAAAAAATGGGATCTACCCCTTCACTGCAAAAAATATTTTACTCTGCTACAGGAAATTACCTACAAATATACAGACATTTAGCAGGAAGTGTAATCATATATAAGAAAGATTAACAACCAATTCAGACAACATAAATACATTCTAACTGTAAATACAAATAACCTATACTGCACATATTTTCCAGTTCATTGATTTGACACTGATGAATATTGTGCATGAAAGATTCCAACACATCAAGAGCTTACATTCTCAAAACGTCGACCTTACAATGTGTAATTAATCAAGGCTGTGGTGACCTACACATAAAGAGCCTCTGTAAGGTCATCAAACCTGTAATCAATGACCATATCACAAGTGACATCACAATAGACAGAAGTTGTTACTATATGACCGTGGCGTTCAAGAGCTATTCAAAAAACTTACTGATCGGTCCCATATTCTTGTTTAACCAAACAAAGAGTGACCTTACACCATCTCCTTCCTATCTGCACGCACAACTTACGAAAATACGGCAATACTACAGCATACTCCACTAAAATGTATGGCATAACCAGCTATTCAATACCAAAAATACTCACGTTGCCCAACGGGGTACATTTTTTCAGGTCAATATTCCCAGAAAAAGAATTGGAACCACAACAAATAAATACGAAATTATCCCCCCCAACTTAGCAACCTCTCCGCGATGATTTTAACATGGCGTTCGATGACGTAAATTTACAGCGGACATGATGCCTTCAGTACATCCAACACACTTTTCGCATGCAATTTTTTGGGGGAGACACAAAAAAATATGAGATGTTGTTTGTGGAAATAAAGCAATTATAATGACTTCATAAACTGTCAGTATTTCAAGGTAGATGTATACCTGTTTGTAAAATACATAATTAATAGTTGTAAATAATTTCACCACTACTACGTGTTTCTGGAAATTGTTAAGAAATAAATAACACAATTCCATCATTTCGACATAAATTAATAATTTAGGAAGTGATTCGTGATAAATTCTATACAATGGGGAACTAATTCACCCATTAAATTAAGGGAGTAAATGCACCACCATCATTCTCCGTTACGTTGGCAATCCCGAAGCACAACTGATCAGTACCAAAATGTCTGTCCCGTTTTCAGGAACGATCGGGCGATCAAGGGGTCTCGTAGATGCTATTCATAAACAGTTGCGATTACTTAATCTAAAACCTGTGGGAAGGATAGCAATAAAATTCGATCCTTTTGGCAGTAAAGCTTCTGAGACACGGTAAGTTTTGCTTTCAGAACGTGACGTCAGAGGCACACAGTGCGCGTGTTCCTGGCTGACCCAGGTCCCGAGAAAAGTCGATAATTTGGCTAGGCTTAAAGTAGCCCCCAGGAACTTATTGCGTTTCGTGCGGAGGAGTCTGGGTAGTTCGGGAACGGTTTCTGCTCAGTGCACTATTATTCAAATTTCTGTGTACACGTGGTAGATACTCACCAAGAAAGACAGGTAAAATTAAATTTATTTCGGAGATGAATGACAGATCACTTTTGCTTTCGGTACTAATTCACGAAACTTTCTCTACCGCACCAAAACTTCATTTTGTCTCCCTCGCAGGCAATATTCACACTTCCTCACTTATTTACTACTCTTGTAATTAACATTCATTTCATTTTGAAACTTACCTCCACACTGGCCACAGCCATAAGTTTTACCTAACATTGTTAGGGTGGTTGTTTCCCTCCTGCCCGAGTGCAAATCGGGCCCAGGGATGGGTAATTTTGCTCTTTCAGTAGCCATTTGAGACAATCTGAAATAACATAAATGTATTGTCTTTGATTTTAAGAACATTGATTTCATCAATATTTTCTCAATTTTACAGGAATTTTCTTTTCCACATTACATTGCCAAAAGTAAGAGAAACAAATCCTGAGTGTGTTATCAAAACAGACATTGTATGTGATAGAAGTGAACCGAACGTTGAGTTCAAATTAAGTGAGTATGTAACTACTCTTAAGACATGGATCCAGAAATATTCTTGAAAATATCCAAATTTTAATCATCAAATCAGATTTAGAATTTGTGGATCCGACTTCAGTTAATGTGTACGGAGATTACATTGAAAACTTGAATTGTGAAAAGTATCTTCTGGATCCATGAGTGACCAATTGCATGTAAGAACTAAGGGTACACAAGTCTTAACTACTATTTTCATTCCAGGAAATGGTGAGGAAGTAATATTCAAGGCAGGAAATCTGACAACCTTAGAGCTACTTCAGTTGTACAACAAACACATAACACCTTTAGCCCCTCCCCCTGAAGATACTTCTGTAGCTGTTGTTACAAAAGCTTCTAAAACAAAAGGATCAAGAAGAAAGTAAAGCTTTTCAATGGCCCACAAAGCTTACAATCTCAAATTAATTGATACTATTTATGGCCAAGTTCCAGCCTTCACAGATATATTTGATGAAGATACATGGTACATATTTGTAGCCTGCTTTGTTGCAGGTACTATAATGGTTGCATTCTTACTTTCCAGATTCATCACAATCAAGCCAGTTGAATAAAATGTAATTAATGTTATGATGTAATTTAGTATTTAATAAAAGAAAATTAATTCGCAATACTAATTATTTCTTAATTCCACAAAACCCCAATTCCCAAATTTCTATGACAAAAAAACCTTTGTGACACTTCCTAGAATAATTACGATGGTTTTGTTTACATGAGCAACCATTTTTGGATGACGCCAGAAAAAAAAAGGATTGGTAAACAACTTACTTGGGACTACTTTGTCCGTTGCGTCATTTCAACACTTCCTAGTACGTTAATTTATCCTTTCTCTAAATATTTCATATTTCTCACAACAGGTCAATTCTTATTTTATTTTCGGCACATCCTTGACAATGACATTCTGTGAGGAGAAAGCTACATCAATAACCCGGGCTTGACCTACGCTACGGCGACATTGGGAACTCCAAGGTCGTTGTTTATTTTCTACAAAACACAAACATATTTCGACACACACAAACAGGTTGGATGACATTTACTTACTGTTCTTTTCTACGGCGAAGAATATTTCGCTAGTTTACGGCTGTACTTTTGTCAGGTGCATACTAAAGAGGGATATTACAACATGGTGGTAATGCGTTTCAGTTGTATGTGCTTTCTGGCCCCTAACCACCATTCCTTTCGTCTCCGGAAAGCATGGCTGCAGCGCTTTCGCTCTCACAGGCCCTTCAATCGATAACACCAATCCCTCTTCACTCGCTTGTTTGTATACACCGGCTCTACAGTCATAAACACACAATTACGCACAATCTTTCGTCCTAACACAACGAGCTCTTCGAAGCACCGCCCACGATGCACTTGTGCCTATTTGTTGACACTCTCTCCCACTACCCAGCTGTTCCAACTAAATCCCTTTAATGTGTGACAAGTCATTTGCCGCCCCGGAAAAATGATTTCGTCGCAATGATATATACATACACGACATGTTAATCATAGCGTAAGCACATCACTTTTCTTTCAAAAAATTAATGCCGTCGTCGATTCTACACCATTTTACGAAATATCCCACAAACCCTCCTAACAAATAAGGCGCTACCGTTCCCTTCATCGCGAGCACCTGTACATGCACTTCTCCACGCGAACTCTGTTTGGCTGGAACCATCTCCCTAATCCCCGCACGCGATTGGTTCCCGCCACACGAAGCAGATATTACCAGAAAACACGTGTTATGACGTCAATCGACAAGGAAAATTGCACAGCCATTTAAACCACTTTGTTTACGGCATGTCTATTCTGTACACAGATCGGCTTGCAATATCTACGCACTCAACTATGGCAGTATCGGAAAACTTAATCGGCAAGGTCATTCCGCTACTCTTCTCTTTCCGCCACATGACATACGCGTTTCACCGGGCAGCACGCCCACTTTCATGACCTTGACAATGCACATGCGCAAATGCTACATCAAGCTTCTATTTATCTCAAAATGAAAAACCGTAATAGTTTTATTTTCACAATACACAGGTAATTCGTCATACAGGCACACATACATTAACAATTTTAAAACAAGAAATCATTGTAAACCAGGTGTCACTTGAAATTACTCCTTGCAATATTTTGACAGTTTATAAATTTGTACATTATTACAGATCAATACAACATACAACACTTTCTTTCAGTCCTTACATAATGGAAACACTGAGGGAACATTGAGCAAGGAACCAGGACAATTAGGTAAGGAATATAACATGACTGTAATAAGAGGGGGGGGGGTACTAGCTACATAAAAGCTTTTAAATAAATGAAACAACATTCCTGCAAGCCAAATTTTGTATTATAACAACTTCAAATTGAACAATTAACAGGGCATACCTGAAGCTATGGAGATCATTATATCAAAAGAAGTCAATGCTAGTAAATTATCAGCACCAACAAGATTATTCATGGAACAAAAGTAATATAAGTGCAAATGCACACCGTTATTAAGCAATTATTAAAAGATGTGTATTGCACTGATGTATATTGCTCTTCTTTTATGATGTAATTCCTGCTCTGAGCAAAGAAGTTCTACTAGGAGAAAAGTGACCTGAATGCAAGTGAAGATACTCTATGTATAGCGAGACCTTTCTTTAGAACCTGCAAGTATTATATCATTAGCAATATATAAGAAGCAAGCAGGTGGCCTAGCCTCAGTCCATTGACATGCCCTCATCATCATCCTCATCAGGTTTCTTTCCACTGTTGTCTCCATCACGTTTGGGGCGCTTTTCTTCGCCTCCACCACTGGTCGGGGACTGCGGTGTGTCTGGCTGAGAGCCCAGGCTGGCCCGCTGCAGAGCTCGAACAAACTCCTCCATGTTGCCCTGGTTGGCAGCATCCACTGCCTCCGGGCCCACCTCCAGCTGCTGCATCACAGGGCCCAGCTGGCCGGACTGCAGGGCAGCACTGAACATGCTCAGCGCCTGCACACACACGCACTCCCCCTCAATCAACCCCATTCACACACCGTCCGAACAGCCTCATGCATCAGACGAGCAGGCCATGAGACAAATACAAATACATCCATCCTGCACCAGAATTTATAATTAGATGTTAGGGTTAACACATTTTTACAGAAAAAGCAACCCCCAGAAGTAAAAACAAAACTGAGAAATAAGTGACACATTGAGGTATCAAATTCCATCAGATTTCAGACAATCAAATAAATAGCCAAGAAAAACCCCAATGTGTGAATGAAATATGATCTCAGTTAATACAAGTCCAAACAAGTTATTTTCATATTAAAATGATAAATTCTCAAAAATTTAGACAATATTTACAAGGAAAGTGGATGGAGCCTGGTCTAATGTAAAATCGACAGGAACATACAAGTTAAAAAGTTAGTCTTTACAGGTCTCCCTTTAAAAATACATCAACATGCATCAGCTCTAAACCCAAGATAACTGTTGTTATCCCATTACTTAATAATAATAATAATAATAATAATAATAATAATAATAATAATATTATTATTATTATTATTATTATTATTATTATTATTAAATTCCTCAGTTTTCTCTTTTACAGATAGGAAATAATAAAATTTACCCACAATAACAACAAAGGGAGAATTAAAAAATTATTCCCCCACATATCACAGCCAATTATGAATCAAAATATGTTAATATTATTCTGAGAAACATTTCATTGTCTCATGCTCAACTACAAACAACTGTTGATTAGTATTGCACTGAAATTAAATTACACCAATGCAAAAATTCAATTTCAAACAATTTAAGGAATACTGTTGCATCAAAATGTTACAGTAGAATTTTTGATAGAAAACTGCTAATGAAAACCAAACTAGGATCTTTTTAGTTAGAGATGGATTGTATTTACATTTAGAAAAGGCACAAAATGAAGTTTAATTTGCAAAACAAAAGACAACAAAACAAACAAAAATAATAACTTCCACACAAACAAACACACTCATCCATGCAACACACCCAAATTCACAATTGTTTTGTGCAAAAGTCATCCTATAACATTAGTATCATGGTACATCAATTGAAAATTGAATTTTGTCACAAATCTTAATTAGTGTAAGTTATTGTAATTTGACAAAAAATGGACACAAGGAATGTTTTCAAAATTTATCTCATAGGATAAAATGACAAGAGCCATGATTGGTACTCCACAAATACATACTAGAATACTACATTTCATAGAACAAGAAACGAATTAGACACCACAAGAACAGAAGCAAAATGTGTTATTGTGTTATATTAGTGTCAGAAGTGAAACATGCTTTTCCCCCTTAAATTTTAAAGGTTCATTCTTCAACACCTTTGAGGTTGATTCTAAGCAAGACACCAGAACATTGTTTCAGTCACGTAATTTTAATGAATTTTGGCTAAACTTTCAAAGATCACATTCTTTTTTCATGAAGCTGAATAGATCATTACAGTAAATGAATTAAACTTTTCCAAAGTGCTCTATCAATACAAAAGTAACAGAAACATCATTGTAATTACAGGAATCAGAAATAAGGGTTTCCACAAATATTTCTCGTTTGAAAATGACCATGATTTGAATCCCTTCTTTCACAATTTCAAGTACAATATTTGAGAAAAAATGAATCCCACAAATTTTTCAACAGCAGATGATAATCTTAATTGGTATAAATAACAGCAGTAATGAGAAACTACCTGCACTTACAAAAATTTCTCTGTGAAACTAATTACTAAGAATGTTCTGATTTAAATCTATCTTAATGGCAAATTACATTCATTTACTTATGCAACAAGAAAGAATTCAGAAAGAATAATCTCCTGACACAATGTCTACAATAGCAACAATAATCCGTAGAGAATATTTTGTCATTATTGAAGAATATTAATTTTTCTAGCATATTTTACTGCACATTTTTGAGTCTTCTTGCCTGTAAGTCAACTGTCTAATGCACACTGACAAACTTGTCCTCCATAATTCTCCTAAATTTTTAGTGATATTTAAGAATTATTTCCTCTATGACCCCCCCTCCTCTCCAGTAGTAACAAGCCAAAAACCAGGAACACCCCACTTTTCTCTTAATCCAAGATACTATTTTATCTTTAGTAGACTTTTATTATTACTTTTGATTTCGAAGAACTGTCTCTGCTAATAACATGTCCTTTTGTAATACATAAATAGCACAGTTAAATGCATCTCTAAAGTCACATTTATACCGCAATTTTTTATTGAGCAGTTGCAGAGTTGCCCACTAAGTTTCTTGAAAGAGTATAAGAATAAGTTGTCTTATTTATTTTCTCACAAAATTTTGCCAAACAAGTTAATTCATACTCATGACTTCCAAAACTTAATTTTTCACGGAAATAGACTGTCAAATTACAAAATTATTTTGCTGAGATTCAAAAGTTTCAAAATAAAGGAATTATAAACTGTTTATTTATGTAATAGTGGAGACAGTACTTATTTGGTAAAAAAAAAACTATGAATTACTTTTCATTACGAACAAAACCCACCAATTGAAGTAGAGATTAAATATTGGTTAGGCAAGAAAACATGTAAAACTGTGCAACTGAAGAAACTTTTTTTAATATACAGTGCCTACAGTTAACAGTTGTCATTAAAAAAATAAAAAGGAAGAGTAAAATAATGCACTCGGAAAAACTGACCAATGAATGGACAAGGGGGGGGGGGGGCTGGTGAAGGCTTGGTGATATTATAAAGAATGCAATTTGTAATGCAGAAGCAAGGGTGTTTAACACAATTTTTTAATATTTTTGGTAAATAAATTGAAAAAAGTAATGATTTATTGATTGCATATAATTAATTTTGATTTTCGAGAGAGAAGGTGAATACTGCAGGGAGGAGCTGGTCATCATTCAAGAAGGCTGAATGTTTCATCCATAAGAATGAACACAAAAGAACAAGAAATTGCGTGAAGGCCAAGAAATTTAACAGAGTAAATGTGGGTGTGCACAACTGAGCTGGATATAAGTGATGTCCTCCATGATGAAACATTGGTTTTGTTAGTATGAAAATGCAATAATTAATGTTAATATTTAATGTAGTTATGTTTTTCTTTATGTTGTGTACTCATGTTCGTTAGTATCGATTAAATGTTTATTTTCATCCTTGTTATCTAAAAAGAACTCAGACTTGCCAACTTAGAAGAGCAGGCCAATTTTGAATGGACTATGGTCAGTTCACTTTGTTATACCTCACAGTTATGATGCTGAATTATATCAACTATCAGTCATTCACAAATTATAAAGCATCACCTTTACCCCTTCCAGTAAAAGATAAATTCCACCTTTTGATAATCCCTCCAGATATCCAGCATCCTGCATGCTGGATAATCAACTCACTCAATGAAAATGCATTAGCTGACATCACAAAGAGATAACTTTTCATACATAAAATCATTTAAAAAATTTAATAAATGATTTCCAACTATCGTTATGACAAATGTACAACTAGACAGCAGACTTCACAGCAAGGTACTGTGCTCACCTGCTGGAACTGTGGAGAAGAAAGAGTTGATCGCAGCTGGTCAGAAGCAGTCTGACCAGCTCCAGAGCCAGCTATAGCTGCAACAGCTGGGAGATGCTGCTGCAAAGCCTCAGCAAGACCAGGCTCCACCAACACAGTTGACAAATTATCTGTAGTGATTGCCTGGGCCAAGTCCACCCCTTAACACAAGAAAAGAATTATGCACTTCAATAGCACAAATATTGCTTCAATTATACATCCCTTTGTAGTTTTAAAAACACAGCTATTCAGTCAATGCATTCATTTTACTGGCGTAAATAAATAAAAGTCAATGGTTTAATTGTACTGGCATAAATAATCACAAGTCAATGCACATCCTTTGAAGAATTGTATTATTCTTGATTTACAGATGAGGGGAAAGCTATTTACACAGATTACTGCAGAAACATTCAGTCAGTCTTTTTTTATAACTAATAAATATAGTAATTTTCTAAATTTCTTTTAAAGATGAAACAAATTTTAAGATCATAACCTGTAACTCCAAAAAATGCACATAATTTTTTCTTGAGTAACTTGTCAAAAAGCCATTATTAAAAGCTTCAAAACAAGGTAAGGTTGGTTTAATGTTTTAATTTATTCTTTCATCACATTTCTCATAATTAGATAAAATGTTTTAATTTTGATTCAGGTCCTCCAGAGCACATATGCACTGCACATTCTCTCTTCTGATAACAATTGTAAAGACAATGATCAGTGTGCACAGAGCTTCATGGACACATTCTGAATTTTAAAAGCATATGAAAAGAGTTCATGAGACAATGGGGTACATTGATTCTTTCAGAAAATGTTTTTTGTCATTGACTGAACAATCTATATTGCTAATTTCATATGTGAGCAAAAACTGAGCAAAAATGGTCATACATTTATGGGATACATGGCTATACAAGAGGTGTTGATGGTTTTGTTAAATACCCAGGATGTCAGGAAGATTATAAAAACAAACAGTTTAAGATTTTCACTAGGACACCCTTCCTTGCTCTGCTAGGCTGCTGTGGCATGCAGGATTCAACTCATTGCACTTATTAAAATCTATATTACTAATTTCTTATGCAAGCAGAAATTGAGAGAAAACTGAAAAGCCTATGGCCATGTGAGAGGCATCCATTGCTTCTTATATAAGAACATAGAACTTGCATAGAATTTCATAGAGCTTCTTACATAGAACTTATCTTACAAAGGAACTCATGAAATTCCAAGCAATTCAATAAATTCGATTTTCAATAAAAATACAAATATTTGCTTATGTTATTTCACCTATTCTTACACTGAGCAGTATTATCATACTCAGTGCATCACTGCCGACGACACAGCTGACATGCAACAGCCAGAATGCAAAGAGAAGAGCCCGCTCTTGCTAAATATACACTATTCACATGCTGCATTACTGAACTGCAGATTTTATGATACATAAAGAACTGTTTTACTGTATAAATACTATGTGTTAATGCAGTATTATTGAAGACTGTTTTTGTTAAAATATTTAATTTATTGCAGCGTTCTACAAAAACATTTACAGTGAAACGTTCCCCCATACAATGTTTTCCTCTAAGTTACATCAATTTTTTCCAGTCCTGACCAAAAGCCCACATATAGTCTTCCCCTTTATAGTGGTTTCCTCTAGATAGTGTTCAGAACTCATGGTTCCTTAAAAAATATTACACAGATGTTTCACAGTACTTGTTGTTCTTGAGCTGTATTCATGCTCTTTTTTGGAAAACCATTGTTGTGTAGTTTTCATCAGCAGCATTTTTGCAGAAAATTTTGGGTTTCATTTTTGTTATGGCATGTTTCAAAGATTTAACACTATTGAAAAATGTGTGACTTGGAGCAAATGAACTGAGTTGGAGCACTGGCTTTATTATCACAAATTCTACACACAAGGCCTCATCACAAGTACATTAAGATACATAAATTAGATGTATTACTAGGCTTAGAAGGGAGGAAAGTAAAATAAATGTGGTTTTATTAGATATAGCCCAGTCAAATTAGACCAAAAAATGGCGATCGAAGGGAAAAAATCTGAGTTTTGAAACTTGATTGTTTGTTGGTACCAACTGCATAATATACTAAAAATCCTGATGTGTGGAGGATAAGCCGGGTGCGAGGCAGCTGTTTGAAAGTGCTTTTTCAATGTTTGTTTGCATGCATCTCCATAATTATCAATCCTACAAAAAATTATGTTTTAGGCAAAATTAAAAAGTAGATAAAATTTCCTTCAAAAATGTTCTTATAACATTTTGTTGTAAAACTAACAGTTTTAGTGTTATAGGCTTGAAAAATTCTTGTTTTTGTTTAAAAGGCGTTAATTATCTCCCTTATAAAAATAATGTTATGGAAAGTTTAATGCAAGGAAGTTATTCTATTTTTGTTCAAAATTTATCAACAATACGTATTTGCCTATTTTGTGAGATAAAAACAACAACAACCGAAACATTCTACATCTTAACAAATCTTATTCTGTATATTGACTTGTGAATATCCTTGGTTATAGGGGTCGGAGATTACCTTGGGTATGAAAACTGATAGTCTGGTTTATTTGATAAGGATAGAGTACAAATATCTGGTAAAGAATTGTGTACATTGCCAAGATACAAATTACATAAAAATTATACAAATGGAATAATTGTGTTTACAGTAAGCATTGAAGGACAACTAAAACTCAGAGTGGCAATGACGAACAACACAAATGTCAATGTTCAGCAAGGGGATCCAATGATTAGTGAGTTGGGGGAAGCCCCAACATTCCTAAAATCACTAGCAGCTTTGACACCTTTCCAATGACTTATGTTGTTTTCCTTATGACTGCACTGGTTAAAAGGGACATGTGTATTGTTTTATGTAATTTGAATGTTGACAATATATACAATTCTTTACCAAATATTTGTACTTAATCCTTAACAAATGGATTATCAGTTTTCATACCCAAGGTAATCTCAGACCCTGAATAACCAAGGATACTCACAAGTCTATAAACAAAATAAGATTTGTAACGATGTTCCTGTTAGTTTTCAAGCCTATAACACTAAAATGGTTAATTTTACAACAAAATCTTATAGGTTTTTTAAAGGAAATTTTATTTACTTTTTAATTTTGTCTAAAACATAATTTTCTGTGGGATTGATGGTTATGGAGATAAATGCAGAAGACGTCGAAAAAGCAACTTCACACAGCCTCGGTTCACCCCCACCCTTTAGGATATTTAGTATGTTCTGCAGTAGGTACAAACAAATGAATCTGCCAAGTTTCATAACTCAGGGATTTTTTTCACTTGATTTGTCTACGCTAATAGGCAACATTGAAGGGCAAAACTCCACAGAATAGGAAAGAGAAATCCAAATATTTTAGAGAACAGAGTGAATAATTGAAGTTAATAATTAAATTGAGAGGAGCACAAAAGTTGAATTAAGAATAGACAAGAAAAGTGAACTTAAAGCCAAGAAATGTATAAAGGCTCAGAAGCACAAAAGAAAATTTCTACAATGCCTTGTGAAAAAATTAATAGCTGGATATTCCACTATATGAATTAGAAAAGATAAAACAAAGAATATAGAAGAGAACTTGGAGGAAAAAGCAAATAGGATAGATGTCTAAAGTCTCACATAAAGTGTAAGATAACAATTCTCAAAAATATTGCCTGTAGAACAAATCAATCAGATGAAAGATACAACAACAATAATAATCACAATCATAATAATAATAATAATTATAATAATAAAAAATGATCACAAAAAGAAGATCTTTAGTTGTTACCAACAAGTCAACTGTAGCCAAACAAGATCAGGTAACACATTTTCTAATATCCAGATGCAATTTTAAAATTTGAACAATATGACAGTTCAATTTTGGAATGCTCTTTGCCTTATTGGGCAAAGAACATTTGTTTCATTTGAAGGGACAAGAGGAAAAAAACAATAAGAATCTGTTTAACTTTAATTTGAGAAAGTAGAACGTAAAGATTGAACAGTTTTCCTTACAGTTGTACAAGAAGTATTATGTTTATGCTTTTGAATAATTATCATTTACATTTTTTGTGAAATTCACTTTTTACATGAGATTTTGTGTTATACCATGTGATACACAGTTTAATGAAGGGTTACCTCACTCATTCTTCCTGCTTATTTAAATGGCTCATGACTTTTCCTCTTTGCACCAAATCAGCTTCCTTCATTGTGTTCTGGCCCTGTTTTATAAGATCACATTTCATTTCACAGAAGTATTTGAAAAAGTCTACAAGACGGCACAAATACCTTCAAAAGATGACTTTCTTGACTGTCATCAATTTCCTCTCCAATTCTTCACTTGGTATTATTAAAAATATATGCAATTTCACGACTAAAACTGATTGGATTTTGTGCAAAGGTGAAGGAAATGAAAGCCTACAATGCTAGATAACATTCATCTGGTGCTATTTGTGTATATTGTATTCTGTATACAATATACAGAATACTATGAATAAATGACAGATGCTCATTACACATTTCCACAGCCCGCATGTTAATCTGAGCACACAATATAGTTTCAGAGAAAGTATTCTTAACTAGCTGTCAAAATAAAGATGCAGAGCTTACAATCTTGCATAAACATGTCTATGCACTTCGTCAACAAACACGTTATAAGTTGACTGAAAACAGTAACACAAATTATGAAAAGTTAAATTTTCATAACCTTTTATTTTTAATAATTTGTATTACTGTTGTGTTCAGTCAGTAGTAGTAGTAGTAGTAGTAGTAGTAGTAGTAGTAGTAGTAGTAGTAGTAGCAGTAGAGGTAGGTTGAAAATACTTTTTTGTGGAACTAAAATTTACTTGTAATTAACATGTTCTGACCGTGGATGTCGCTAATGAATAGGATGAAGATTGAAACATTAACTCGTTTCCATGATATGAAGGAACTTTTTAATACTGTTCTAATACCTTCCTCACACGCACTAACAATGTTCTCTACTATAAAAGGGATCAGTGCATCAAAAAGAAGTATAAAAAGGGAGCAGGGATAATTCAATTTTGTTCAGGAAATTGAAATACAACAGATGGTATTGTGTTGAACTACAAAAGCAACATCAGAGCTTTTGGGAAATCACTTTCATGATTTTATAGTTCAGTAACAACATCTAGAAGCTGGGTGTGATTTAGTGCAGACTAAAAAGTGCAGGCAATCAAATGTAGATATGATCAGATTGATCAAGAAAATTCAGGAAATCAACATGAAGATTGGGAAAAGGTACTCTTTTCCTAAGAAACTCTTTTGAACATTGAAAACTGTCTGCATCATTTTGATACACACACTGTCCTCGTCAGAGGACCATGTGTATTAAAATGGTACATTCAAATGTTATACGTAGGTCATTCAATAATTAAAGAGACAAATTGGTCTGGAGAGAAAACAGTGGGTAGGACGAGTTTGGTAATTTTAGGACTTTGCGTTGGCATCACTAGGATGAACCCTGACCATCTGAAGGATCAACATTGTTGTGTTCATAACCTCAAAATTAAGATGAACGATGGCGAGTCCACTTGAAAATTCCACATTGATTGAAGAACATTCTTTGATTCGTTTTCAACGTGCTGAAGGTGACAAACAAGCTAATATATATTCTAGAATGATCATAATGTATGCTGAAAGTTGTAAGAACTGTGAAAATTTTTACAATTTGGTGGAACAGTTCAAAAATGGTCGAAGCTCAGTGACTGACAAACATCGTTCTCGCCACATCAGCAAGAAAAGTCATGTTGACTGAAATTGGGGACGCTGTAGGTGCGTTTTTTGTGATTATCATGAAGAACAGTCTTTAGTAAACAGCCAATATTGTTTAGATATGTTTTTGAAGAAGGTGAAGCCAGTCATGAGAGAGAAAAGTCATGGATCTCAGAGGAGAGATTTGATTCTCCAGCAAAACAACGCACGTCCTCACACTCCACAACAAACCCGTGAAACCATTGACAAAATGGGTTGGGAGGTACTGCCTCATCCCCCTTACAGCCTCAATTTAGCACCATGTGATTTCCATTTGTTTGGCCCACTGAAGGAGGCATTACGTTGGGAGAAGTCCCAAGATAATGAGGTTGTCAAAAAAATTTGTGGGAAATTGGTTCAAACACCAAGATAAAAAGTACTTGCAGCCGTCATACAAAAGCTGGTAGCCCTTTGTAACAAGTGCATAAATGTTGGTGAGAAATATATTAAAAAGTAGGAGAAGTCCTGTTTTGTAAAAATAAACATTTATTTCTCCAGACCAATTTGTCTCTTTAATTATTGAATGTCCCTCGTATAAGCCAGTTATGATACATTACTAACAAAAATGGAACTGGGTGAAAATTGGATTATATTTAATGTTGAAAAATTGGATTATAGTCAGAGTATTAGAGAGTGATCATTATTTTCAAAATGAGTGACAAGAAATTGTAACAGGATGCCAAATGAACATTTTAATGGCAAGAAGTAACTTAATTCATACTTATGACTTTAGTATCATTTAAATATACAATATGTGTGGTTTTCACAATGACCTGGAGAGAGAGAGAGAAACATTTCTGGGGCAACGTGCATCAATATTATGCATGCTCCAATATAGCTGTGGCCCTGGAAGGGGAACAATCACAAAAAAAGCTGGCAAGGAAGTACATGGAATTTTTTTTCAGAGGACACTAACAAGACAGATAAAACAGTCACAAAATGTTCTGGACTGTTTTTCCATGCATCATGAATGTATGTTTTCAGTGTATGTTGCACCTATCACTAGTACATTGAATTTGAAAATATTTCTCAGCCATTGAAAGAAGTGGTGGTCCCACTGCAAAATGATGTGGCAGGATGAAAACTGACCTTTCATCAAGATTTGGCTCCCTGCCACAAACCCCAAAAATGTCAAATTTTCCAAACAAATTAAATTAAATGTTCTTGAATAGCCAAAAAAATTATTTTGATTCTATTGAAAAGATCTTTCAATTGTGAAAGGGAGAATTACAGACAACCTTACAAGATGCACCCTGATCAGCAAAGATAATACAGCAAGTCTTTATTATGCTAACACTGGTGAAATTCATGCCAAAATGTGAGAAAGACTTCATTAACAGGATACATACAACTATCTCTCCTAAAATAATTCATATGTCAAAACAAAATAATGAAGTCCAAAGACTATTATCTTCTTGTAAGAAAAAGTTTCACATTGACAAATGGATTTGTTTATGAAATAATTATGAGGGGAAACCTTTACTTGTATACCACTCAAAACCATTACATTCTCCTCAGCATCATACATATTAAAACCAATTTTCTAAAAACGGACATTTGCAAATGTACAGCAAAATCCTTTTGTAAGTCCCCATTATAAAAGAATCCTGCATGTAGGAGACAAAATTCACGATTCCAATGTCAGTTGTATATAAACAATGCATTTATTTCCCGCGTTTATGAGACCACGCCCTCCTATTGTAGACAATCTTCTATTCCCTGCCATTTGCTCTTAAGATGCATTATGTTATGTGGTTGTTCTCGCTTGTAAGAGACAAAGCTTTGAATTTTCCTCCATGTGACACAGGAATTTTGTTAATGTAAGGGTAGGGACACAACCTGAAAATACACAGGAGCCGAGTTTCGCAGCACCACTTCCACTAGATGAGGGCGGGGCGGGGGGGGGGGGGGATTCTCTAGAGGAAAGCTCATCCAGTAAGCTTTGGGCCTCTTGGCAACAAGGAAGTTGCTGCAGTGCATACATGCTTCGAATTGTTTGAAGTGCTGTGGAGCCCTTTTCCACGTCATGTACAGAATTTAATTTTACTGCAGTGCTTTCAATGTGTTTCATTGCTACATGGATCATGTGTTTGTTCACCACGCATGGACATACATTTGTAATTAGCGCGTGAATTTGAACGCTCGTTTTTTACTGTCCTGTATACATTCGTATAAACAGAGTAATATACATAGTATACAGAAAATTATGTAATGCTGCAGAAAATTGATTTTGAGATTTCAACAGAAATACAAGTTTTGGGATCCCCTGATACTGAGAAAGCATTTTTTTTTCCAAACATGGATGGATGGACTGTCCGTCTGAACACCATTAGCATCAAAACCTTGCGTAAGATTTTTTTCCAAAATAGATATTTGCTGGTCAATCTGGCTCCGTTCAAGGCACTTCTATTTTGAAAAAATTTTCTTGAAAATTCGGGGTACTTTACACAAAGCCCCTGGAACATTTTGAAAATTTTCTCAAAAATTTCTCAACATTTTTTCTGTAAAATTTTTCAAAAGAATAACGTAAAATTCACTTATGAAGATGGCGCAGGTCTGTTTTTCACTGTTAACTATGAACTCTTGAAAATTGCATGAAGTTTAAATTTTTTTTTGGTGACTTCCTGCAACTACAAAATTAAAGATGGCAATTTTTTCTTCTAATTAAATTTGTTGTCCTTAATCAATAAAGTGAAGTACATTTTTTTGAAACTTTTAGCAGTTTTAGCACAATATTGTGTGCAATTTTAAGAAATAAAAAAAGATTTTCTCGAAAACTGCACAAAAGATTTTCTTTAAACTTTTGGTAGAGATAGAGCTAAATGTATGACATAAATGCCATATGGCCTATCCTTTTGTTTTTTCAAAATTTAGAAAAATGTATTTTTTTTTACTTATCTCTCACTTTATTAATATTTACATTAGCAGTGATTTGTTCACATTACTGTATTTATGAGTACATGTGCTTTAAATAAGATCATAGAAAGTTTCTCAAAAGTTTTGTGAAAATGAGCTCAAATTTCCACATTTTCAGAAATACTCAAAAACATACTTTGGGTGGTGATAAACGGCAGTTGGCAAGAGGATGGGGAAGTCAGAATCACTAACCCAGATCAAACGAAACAGAAAACTAATATGAGAAAGTCTGCCATTTTGTAGCACCACTAGTTTGTTTTGTTTTTGCCTCCTATGGATCTGCAAGAGATGGCATTGAAATGAAAGATTTTGTTGTTAGCCAAGAAGTTGGACATAATTAAAGAAATTGACAGGTGTAAAGGACAATCACAGAGAGCTGTGGTGGAAAAACTGAAGATACCAGTTTTGTTCTACAGGAAAATTACGAAGAGAGGAAATCCTCAATGTGGTCAGGAAGATGGGTACCATCAACAAAATTCATTTGTCACCATTCAAGGAAATGGAAAATACTTTTTTTGAGTGGTTTCAACAGTGCAGAGCAGAAGGTGCCCCTGTTGATGGAACATTTTGCAGAAGGCAGGAGCAATAAATAGAAACAATAATAACAGGTATACAGAAAGAACAACAGGTATTATCTCTTCTTACAACAGGATTTTGCTGTACACAAACTCAAAAGATCTGGCTAAATGGGTTCTGGTATCAGTAATTTATATTTTCTTAAGTTTAAAATAGTGTACAAATCATTTAAAAAATGTAAAGTATGGTAACATTTCAATAAAAACATCCCCAAGAATCTCTGAAGGGTAAATTGCACCATGTACGACCAGAATTGTCAGCGAATAAATATCCGAATACACCTGAATTATTTTTAACAAATCGAAGCTCAAGAATTGTGCAATTTACATATCTTTTTGACAATTTAATTAACAAAAATTTCTGCATGTTTTTGATCTCATTTGCAAAAAAAGTGGCATTACCCTCAAGATGATGAAGAAAAAGATGATGATGATGATGATGATGATGACAAAGAGGATGACGACGATGTTGAAAAAAAAGATGACGATGAAGAAGAGGATGATGAAGAGGAGGATGATGAAGAGGAGGATGATGAAGAGGAGGATGATGAAGAGGAGGATGATGATGAGGAGGATGATGAAGGAAAAGAGGATGATGAAGAGGTGGATGATGAAGGAAAAGAGGATGATCAAGGAAAAGAGGATGATGAAGAGGAGGACGATGAAGGAAAAGAGGACGATCAAGGAAAAGAGGACGATCAAGGAAAGAGGACGATCAAGGAAAAGAGGACGATCAAGGAAAAGAGGACGATCAAGGAAAAGAGGACGATCAAGGAAAAGAGGATGATCAAGAAAAAGAAGATGATCAAGAAAAAGAGGATGATCAAGGAAAAGAGGATGATCAAGGAAAAGAGGATGATCAAGAAAAAGAGGATGGCGAAGAAAAAGAGGATGGCGAAGAAAAAGAGGATGATGAAGAAAAAGAGGATGATGAAGAAAAAAGATGATGAAGAAAGAGGATGATGAAGAAAGAGGATGATGAAGAAAAAAGATGAAGAAAAAGATGATGAAGAAAAAGAAGACTGATGATGATGATGATGAAGACCATGATGAAGAAATGAAGCAAACCCTCCTTTTCATATCCAAGGTGAAGTTATTCCTAAGATATCCAAACCAAAAAAAACCTCAATTCATTTATTGCTTACTCAATTTTTACACACTTCAAATACTACATCAATTGAACGAGAAACGCCCATGCTTGACCACAACAATCCATTTCAGGTCCTAAAAAATAAAAAAAAATTTTGAAAAATTCTCACCTGAACCTTGGCCACCAGCCTGAGGGACAGAAAGCCCCGACAAGAAATTCTGTAAATCGCTCAGTTGGATTGCTGGCTGTCCACCTGCAAGAAATATTTCCCATTTCTTTTCACCTACTGTATAATAAAGTTTCAATAAATTCAACAGACATATTATTAGATAGAGAAGATATCACAAGAGCTAATGCAATATATATTAGAAGAAAATATTAATAGTTGTGTACCAAGTTGGGGGGATGACAATGGAAGGAGAGCTCGAGGAAACTTGTTTTAGATCGTTGTTCTTATAAGGAGTTACTGTTTCATCGAATAGGACTTTTATTACGAGTAACGTTCTGACCTCTTAGTGATAGTTTTGTTTTTCAAATGGGAAAAATCAAGCAAATAAACAAACAAACAAACAACAACCCTAAATCATCGCCATGTATACTTGCTTCTGTATGACTGCAATGTATTGCTAAACACACACACAATCAGTTCTTAAATATATTAAATTTTCCTTGAATTATATTGTAATTTATTCTCAGTTAATAGTATTTTATTTGTTGTACTTTAGCAATGGGCGTGCTCCATTTGGAAAACCTTTCCGGAAAACCAAAAATTGTTGAGCAGCAATTATAGTGCCGCAGGCTACTAGTAATTATGGAATACTTTATATCAAAAGTTTGATATTTTAATTTCAGTGTTTATTTACTCTATAGTGTTAATGGTATAAACAAAATAGTGATTAATTAACCAAATTTTAGAGAAAGATGCTAATTCCATGTAATTAATTCCATTATACAATAATTCAAATTGTTTAACCTATTATCAATATTTCAAACTTAATAATATTATATAATTAATAGATCATATAATGCAACTGTCCTAAGTAATGACAGAAGCTAAAAACTGTGTGAAACCTGTCGGAAAGGATGAAGATGCATAAAATCTTTATACAAGAAATACATCTAAAAATGGAGAAATCACCTCTCTTTGCCACTAGAAGTGTTTTGAATCAGCAACATAAGTGTATTAACTACAGTTGTTTTATTGAAACGAAACTACTTTCAAATCTGAGCATTATACATTTCCATCAAATTACTTGACTAATTTACCTTTTCAGAGTATGCAGGATGTGTTAAGCATAAAACGCAAACTATACTGCCACTGATTCTCATAATAATAAATTATAACAGAAAATTCTATAATACTAATTACTTACACACACTATTATAAAGATAAGTTAATTGAAACTGAACACCATGTAAGAACATACCTAAACAGGAGAGAGTAAAACTAAATGAGGATACTTAAGGGAGCACGGAGCCTTTCCCATAGGAGTGAATAAAAGCAGCCACCCAAAGAATGAAATTCTTTTACTCAAGGTACACTAATTTTAAGTGTTGACTATGAATTGGATCCAGCGACTTCTAACTTTTATAGTTTAAGTTTCCTTTTTAGAAGATGACAAAACCAATTGTTCCATTTCAAGCAGTATTACTCAATGAATCCAATTGAACATGGAGTGAAAAAAACAACGAGAAGTTTTTTTAACAAGGAAAGTGGATTCATTATAGATGTCACTACTGGAGTATTTCCTGAAGTAAAAACTATCCACCACATGCTAATGAAATCAGTGTTTCAGAAGCCTTTTCACTAATATATTCCTATCTTATAATGTCATTGCTAATACAGGATATATAAATTATAAAGCAAACATTTAAGCATTAAGAAGAGAATACTGCTCAAGAAGTACAACACTAGGGGAATGTAATATATCAAATAGGACTACAATTTTATGCACTTAAATTTTCTCCCCTTTTAACTTAACCATTAATTTTCAGAAAATTTTACATGTTATGAGAATACAGTTATTATGACATGTGAGTATGTGTATGTGTGTGTATGTATGTATGTATGCGTGTATATATATGTGTATATATATATACAGGGTGAGTCACGTAACTTTAGCACCTCCTGTAACTTTTGAACGGTTGAAGTTATTGCAATGCAGTTTTCACGAAAGTGCATGAGGGAAAGGGGCTAATTGATACGTGCATTAATTTCTATTTTATCACTTGTATTTTACGAGATTTTTTAGGTAACTTTGTTTTTTCAAATGGAACTATACATATTTTTTCAGTCCACCATGACGAGCGTAAAAAGACAAATCCAATGATGTACATATTGTCATATGTTAGATAAGGGTTTTTTTGATTAATTTTGATTTTTGCGACCGGGGTTTAACGGACGTTTTGAATAGTCCACCACACAAGGTCATGCAGCGCTCCACTAGCACACGTGCGCCCGGCGAAGGGAAGGGAAGGGAAGGGGAGGGATCTTATTTGAAATACGAAAAATAGTATTCCAAGTATTCACAAAACCATTGCAGTTTTCATCCTGAACTGTGCTTTCCATCCTTCTGCAGTTTTCACATTTTCGTCTTTCTTTGATTGAAGGAATTAAAGGATGGAAAATAACAATTTGTCATAAGTTTGTATTGTAATAAAATTGTTTATAACTTCAACTCCATTTAATGGGATTTCATAAGATACGTAGTAATGGGAAACAAAGCACAATAAGAATAAATAATTAAAACTGTACAAAAATATATTGTATATTTTGAGCAAACAATTTCAATGTTAATACGAATATAATAATAACTTAGGGATAGAAATAATCTTATTTCAATAAATACTACTTAAGACAAATCCGTATTTTCAATCCCTAAGAAACCCAAATTACTGAAAATGGATTAAGATGTAAAGGAGAGTTCAAGTGCAACAGTGTTGTGAATATTTTTCGTATCCTCAAGTACTTAAATCCCTTCCCTTCCCCGACCCCGCGTTTGCTGGGGGAGCGCTGCGTGACCTTGTGGGGCTGACAGTTACAATGAAAATATCCGTTAAACACTAGTCGCAAAAAATCACAATTACTCAAAAAAATGCTTATCTAACATATGGCAATATTTATATCTTTGGATTCGTCTTTTTACGCTTGTTATGATAGACTGAAAAAATAAGTTTAGTCCCATTTGAAAAAACAAAGTTACCTCAAATATCTCGTAAAATAAAAGTGATAAAAGAGAAATCAATACACACATCAATTAGCCCCATTCCCTCATTCACTTCCGTGAAAACTGCATTGCAATATCTTCAACCGTTCAAAAGTTACAGGAGGTGCTAAAGTTACGTGACTCACCCTGTACATATATATATATATATATATATATATATATATATATATATATATATATATATATAAAATATGGTTTAGTAAGTGGAAATGAAAATGAGGATGTTTTAACAGAATCATGCTTTGTCAGCTCTTACAAACGTGGCTTTTGCTATCAAAACTAATGCATTCCGTTATTTACCAAAAGTTAAATTCTTTTTTGCATTTTTTGCTATGATTAAGGTCCTTCATAACCCCATGGCAGGGTACATTCTAAATCCCTCTTATTCCACCTAAAATATTGCATAAAATATCCTGTTCATATCTACCCATGTGTGGATGAAAGAAGATTCTTCGCCTTTCAAATTTCCACAAATGGAATGGGCTTCATTTGTTAGGAAACTTGTCAAATAATCTGTGTTCCAATAGGATTTTG
Source organism: Acheta domesticus (assembly GCA_031308135.1). NCBI lineage: Eukaryota > Metazoa > Arthropoda > Insecta > Orthoptera > Gryllidae > Acheta > Acheta domesticus. Next base: position 154,146,355 of record JAHLJT010009436.1, on the reverse strand, counting down.
ATTTAAGATTACACATGGTTATGTACTTTACTGTTGTCAACATTTTGGGCCCTGGACTTCACCCAAAGTCATGGACCAATAATTAAAAGTATCTTTATTCTACTTTATTGACACCAAGGCTAAGAAAACTAACCACTAGAAGTGCTTGTAGGAGCAGCAGTAGTTGTTGTAGGGGCTGAAGTTGCAACAGTCGTAGTAGTTACAGCAGCAGCAGAAGAAGACGTGGTTGTCGTAGTAGTAGTAGAGGTAGTCTTGGGCTCTGTGGTTGCAGCTGTAGTGGAAGTCTTTGTGTCAGTGCTGCCAGCTGAAGCCACAGAGCTCGTAGATGAGGAGGTGGTAGCAGTTGCTGCTGTTGTGCTCGCAGAAGCTCCAGAGCGACCACTTTGGCTAGTTGAAGGGCGGCTGCAGACAAAGGAATTCAATCACATCACACAAAAACGACCAGTGAGGTATAATAACATCCAGATTAAATCCCACAGCTCTAAGAAGAAAACAGGAAAAATGCATATATTTTGGAAAAACGAAAACGGTCTGATAAATTTATTTTTATATCTCACCAAGAAAAGTAAATAATAGTTTCTTAAACAACTCACATCTACTTATTTCCTCCTTTAATTACCAAGCAAGCTGCTCTGTCAAAAGAGCAAATATTTACAATATATCAAGTACACTACTGAACACAAAGATCAAGTAGTTCATAAAAAAAATGAAAAATGAATTAACATTGCCACTGAACTAAATGTAAGTACTTCAATTACTCAAACAATTTAATTACTTATTACACTTTAACAACTTAATTATAATTACAATTAATAATTTTTACAATTATTTACAATAAATATGGATTTGAACAATTATAGGGCCAATCAGCTTCACAAATTCCAATATTCATCTTTAAACTATTTGCATGAACCTATAAAATTGTAAAATAAGTGAACATACGAAAGATATGAAAAATAATCTTAAAATGAAAAATATCAAAATGAAAAAGATGTGAGGAAAAACATTAAAATACAATAAAATAAACATATCCTGAACTTTTCTCTTCAGAAAATACACCTATGAATTACTGTATTACTTTGCAAACATAAAAATCCTCTAAGTAGGTAATTCCACAAAAGTATCTCCGTTTCTGTAAAATAAACATTTTCCTGAATCTAGATGAATCACCTATTGCACAACACTCCCTACTTTCTAGGGCAGACCTGCACAACGCCTGCTCCCGCAGGCATTCTGCACTTGAGAGCCGATCGTCTGCCCGTGGCAGCACCGAAAGTGCAAGTAGTGGGGAGTAGGAAGCTTTGCGGGGAGGGGAGAAGTCTGACGTAGCACGACGCAGCGCATAGATTGAATCCCTGGGCTTGATATAATAAGATTGACATAAAAATAGAATATGTGGCAATTCTAAGAAAGGTAATGTTTAATAGCACATTTGTGACCATTTTCCCCCATTATGAAACTGAATAAAAGAGATCAACGAGCAAACTTCTGTGACGATATGTTACGGATAATCATAAGATAATCATGGGTATTGGTTAAATAGAATGCAAAGGGCTTTATATTTTTATACGATCTCATAAACGACTCTACACTCTTGTCAGAAATTAGAACAGAAAATAATCATGATTTTTTTAAGAACAATATGTTTTTGCTTTGAGAGAACCATCTTATTCAATTAAACATAGTTAATATAAAATAGTTTATTGCTGTCATCAAACAAAAACAATTCAGTATCACAATTTTGTGTTTAGCACAACACTAAATTTGAGATTACATCGTAGCAAAGCGAATTACACTACAAGCAATTATAATACTTGGTGTCGAAATCTAATATGTATAATTCGTTGTAGTTTCATATTTCTCCCTGTCATATACCGAGAACAAACATTTGCAATATAATACAAAAGACAATATTTCTTGAATTGTATATGACCGTCATGTTCTTGCCAATTGCTCTTTAAATTTACGCGCTATCTTGCGCATTCTGATTGGTGGTCCCCTCTCCTAGATTGGGTCTCATCCCCACCCTTCATCGATTTTCTCATTTGCACCCGAGTTGCTCGCATACAGCTCCTGAGGTCAGTGAAAGTGCAAAATGCTGTGCAGGTCAGTACTAGGGACTGAATAGATTGTTACACAAGAGAAAAATCAATTTTCACTGGATAATTTGCAGACTTTTTTGAGAAATTAACATTTGCAATGTTTATGAAAATGCCCTATTTTCAGCCCCTTTTCTCAGAAAAATGTTAAGTATTCGAGAAACTTCATTGGAAATCATTTCAAGCACTTCTACCCACAAACGCAATACTATATTTTTTTTAAAATTACATTTGCCTAGTTTTGAAGAAGAAAAAATCAATAAATCAAAATGAATTTGAAGTCATTTAATCCAGTGCATTCAGCACTTTTGAGAAACTTTGTATCATTTGAAGCACTTGTACACAAAAATGTAATACTGTATACAAATCACTGGTACTGTAAATATTAATGACAGTGAAATATATAAAAAAATTACATTTGTTTAATTTTTGAAAAACCAAAATAATTCCACAAAATGGCATTTAAGTCATCTTTTACAGTGCATAAAACACTATCCACAAAAAATTTTAAATAAAAAATTTGGACTTTTTTTGAGAAATTCTTGTTTATATTTTTTTTTTAATATTTCCCACATTTCACTCTAAATTATGTAAAATCCTCTACGATTTTTAAAAAATGAATTAAAGAACTAATTGTAAATAACATTTTTTTGTTTAAAGGCAAAATTGCTATCTTCAATATTGTAGTTGTCAGGGGCTTCACATAAGTTTGCAGTATCCCCATAATTTAAAGAATAGTCTCCAATATTATTTCAGAAGTACAGATTAGTTTTGCAGCTGTCAAATGAAACCAAACATTATAAATGAGGTATCTAATGAAAGAGAATTTCACAGAAATGTGATGAATTGCACGCTGACTTAAAAAATATGAAGGATTTGTGAAGAGAGAGGAAAGCTTTAAAATATTAAGGTGAAGAGCAACCCACTACACACTGGCAGCATTGTTCAAATCTCTACTTAAATTACTCCTAAATGAATCATTTTTAAGGCCTTAAAACCTGGAATTGAGGCTAAAGGCTTTTTAATATTGAATTTGTATAATTTATAAAATTTCTTTATTGAATTTAATAATACCATCACTATTCCATTTTATTTGGTTCTGTAAATAATGAAAATAGTATTGTCTGGATCAACAGTGGAAGTTCCTTAGGGACCATGTCTGGGGAACCCTGAATGAAAGTATGAAAGAAAAAATGAATGGAAAAAGAAAAAAAGGAAGAAAAAAAACATACACACGCGCACACTGAGTAAATAAACAAATTATTTGCTGAGAATTACTTTAACAAGTTACTGTACATACGCCTAATTACTTTTGCTTAAAGCCACCCCTTGTGGCAATCTCTGGGAATAATTTCGATGAAGGCTGTGCCTTTCATGAGCTAATGTTGAATGTTTAATCATATGTTTCAAATGAGTGAGAAACAGGAAAAAGTTAATATTAAATTAAAAGGAATAGTCACTGCGGACCATATATAAAATGACAGTCTAATAAGATTCCAGATATAAAACTTCATTTTTTCCCAAATATGCCTAAGAAACAGAAAGAAAAACTGTTTTTCTTCCAGTTTTATTCATTATTTTTTATTAATTATTTAATAAAATATTGACAATGAATTATTTGACCATTGTGCTACTCATAATTTAAATCTTCTTAATGATTCTGTGAATTGGATATTAGAAATTCAGATATTTAACTATATGCTGGAACAAATTTATAAAAAAGAAATGGAACACTTTGAATTTGTTCCCCATATCATACTACATTCCACAATACTAATGTGAACTAACACCGTTTCGAAATACCTTCAAAAACCTGATTTGGACTTGCAAATGGCATAGAATTAAGTAGATGGAGCATACAAAGAATTCGCAAAGACTATTTGAATTGAATTGATTCCTTATTTTATGTGGCGAGGCTCAGGCCATGAGGCCTGCTCTTCTATACGATCACGCAAATTTCACTATGCTCCATTCACCAATTAGCGGAGAAGGAAGGTATTACTCAGGCAACAAAACAGGCAATTTGAATTTAACTCAGAGGCTTCATTTAGGATTGAGGATCTTTTACATGCTGTTATCTACTAACTTGGGACAAGCAGCTTTACTTCCTCTCCAAAGGATTTTTTCGACCTTAAAAATCCACAAATCCACTTGAGTTTGACAGTCCGATATGCTAACAATTACATGCTATAGAATCGCTATATTGATTTGAAAATGATTCAATAGAATTATCCAAAGTCTGGAAAGTAAAAGTGCAATTTAGCGATAAACAAGTGAAGAAAATGAAACAACATTTTGACGAACAAGGATCAACAACTCTCTGATGGCAAACAAACTGAATGTTTACTATGGTTACCTAGATACTGCCATTAACCAGTTGAAGCGATGATTTGTTGGTTTGAAAAGTGACAATATTCAAAGTGATTCTGCCACAAGTTTTGATAGCTCCTTTGGATGTTGAAATTTACGAAAAAGCACAAAAACTTTAATCAAAATATCCAACAGATGTTGGGGAAAACATGTTGTCTAGGTTATTGTCTTTGTGCATTTGTTAAGGGTTATATTTCATAACTAAGATTTGTTAAAGATCTTGCAAATTTATTAATAAGTATTTAGCATTGCTCGTAATTTATTAATATTTGGTTGATCTGTGAACAGTATTGACACTTTTGGCACTTCCTGTCACAGCCGCCAGCACCAAAAGAACGTTTTCAAACAAAAATTGATTAAAAATTATTTACAAAGTAAAATGCCACCAGACTATCTGAGTAATTTATACATTTTATCCATTGAGCACAAAAAAACATGTGATTGAAAAATAATATTTCTACTGTCATGGATAAATTTGTAAATGCAAAGGAGAGACAGAAATTTAAATTTTAAATTATATCATGTAATTGCAAAAATAGTCATTTATTTTTTGTAATAATTTGTTGTTTCCATAAATGTTTTCACTCCTAAAATTCAGTTTATAATCATGAAATTAAATTAATGACATGTCTTTGATTAGGGAGTCCCTTTATTGTACTGGTCCAAGGGCCTCTGTTGAACTTATGCCACAGGTCTGGATATTATCTCGAATTGAATATTGGTATTCCCACATATTCTATTGAGATTTACATAGGATTATTGTAAATACAGTACAATGTAAGCAATTTTTGAATTTATAATTTTCTATTGAAATTTTAAAAAATTAAGACAACTATAATTTAATTTTAGAATAAAACAACAAATATTCTATCACTTACATTGAATATTTTTGTAATCCACCCAATTAAGTAAAGAATTCATTAATCTGGCTAGTACTTTCAATAAAGGAAAATTTATTGAAAGAAACTATTTTTGAAGAGGACTCTTGTACGAGGTCTCCTAACCAGAAACGTTTAACATTATTCTGCACAACAGAATGAACTCCTGAACCCTTTCTATTAAATTTGCTACGATTATCAATGCCCAACAGAGAAACCACTGAACTAGTTATTTTACACCCAAAAATTAATTACCAATTAGAATACAGCCAAGTCTTGATACACAAAGTCTCTTACACACTTGGAACAAGATTGCTTAATTTCAAAGCATTTAAGAATTACCGATGACTTTGAATTCTTTTTAGGTAAGTTCTAAGACATAAAAATGTATAGCATTAATATGCAATAGTTAGAAGACACAAATGACATGTCTTTAAATATGCCCTCAACACACCTCATTGTGCCCAGCAAACTTGACAGTCCGCCAATCTGTCCCACCCCTCCAAATAACTGCATCAACTGCTGCTGCGACATGTTGTTCAGCAGGTTCTGCAAATCGCCTCCATCTGCCGACAGAACATTTCTCAATGTCCTGCTCACGGGGGAATCTGCACACAGAACTCGCATCATCATTCTTCTCACAGCAAAGTCATGGAACTCTTTAAAAGTGAAATAATAGGATGAATGTACCTGGTGTTGCTCCTCCACTGCGAGCAGAACCTGGAGTAGGAGGATTATTAAGAACTTCATTTATTCTTCTACAGTTTTCTTCATCTTTATCAGTCTTAGGCTCCTAAAATTTACACAGATTTCAATAAATTAATTTCCTCCTTTCAAAATAATATATTTGTGGCTGTAACACTTACCTGGACCCAGAAAAAAAATTTCCTGCTCGAGGATTTGAACTTTAACACATACACGCGACCAGTGGTACATTGAGTTACTCTCTTAAACTCGCAATCATCAGGAAAAATTATAAGATCCTAAAAGAACAATGAAATAGAAGTATTATTAGAAAAGGTTCGTCAATGAACCATGTGTCAAACTTACATAACCTAATTCATCCAAACACGTCGTATCACGCCGGTAGGCCGTACCGTTAAATTCTAATCAAAAAACGATTGTTAACAATTTGGCACATATACGTAAATGAAGTTTCCCTAAAAATAAATAACTTACATCTTCTACCGTGCCAGTAGTACGATCTTTCCAGCAGAAATGCATAAGGGAGTCGTCCGATTGATACACATAAAGAAGTCCCTTCCTTTTATCGGGGTGCACCATTTTGCCTTTTAATGTCATTTTCCCAGCTTTACATTCTACCAAATTCTTGCTCTGCGACCGAGAAGACGTATTTCCAAATAAAGCTGCACCAACCGCCATTGCGTCTCCCAATTTGACAAGATTCTGCAAACTCACGCAAAGCAGCGAACGAAGATTCTCACCAATTCTGGCCCAATCACGAGATCTATCGACGATCCAAAGAACCAACTCCCGTGTGAAACCAATGAACTCTCGTGAACTGCCTGCTCTTCGACTTGGTTACAATCGACTGACCCACGACTTTTATATCGGCATATGCTACAATGAACACAACAAAAACAATTTTCTTGGTCAGTTTTTTTTGATTAATTATTAAAATAATTAATTTTCTTCCTGTGTTCAAGTCATTCTATTTGTTCGACTTTCCACACACCTGCATGTTTTACTGATATAATTTCAATGGGAATACGAAACTGTATTTTAGTAATACAGAAATCGATTGGTGACTGTCAGTCGATGACTAGGAACAATAGTTTATAATACTTCGATATATGAATTACAAATAGAGACATCGCTTGTTTATTACTCACCACCTTCAGAAATTCTACAGGTTAACAGATATGGAAAATAATTTATATTATCCGCGCAAGTTTTCTTGGTACACGTACATTCGGTATCCTTATATTGTTAAATTTTCTGGATAATATTTTGTTGCACAATATTAACAATGAAGTAAAACTATTTTTTGTAGCCTTCATTTACTTAACTTCTAACTACAGGTCGGGAACTAATTTATTAGAAAGAATAAACAATAGAAGGAAAACGGCAAGGACGAAACCTCGGGGTTACGGTCGATCATTCAGCTGAGCGCAGTGCCCAGTGATCGCGAGGGCATAGACAAACTAAGATAGATGGAGCACTCATATAGGCCAGGGCGGACGAGTAAACGATACCCTTACCCACCAGGCGCGGTGCGAGCGTATTCGTCGTACACTCCGTGAAAGATAGGAAGTCTGTGGAGCAGTTTTCAAAGGGAAGAATTTCATGTTGTCCGTTACTTTCTATTCTTGCGCACGCGATTCTTTGTGTTCATCTGGTGATACAGGTGTTTTTGCTTCTCGTGCTACATTAACTCATTCAAAATATGGCTAATATTTCACGAAAGAAAATTAAATGTGCCGTATTGAATTGCGGTAATCATTTTAGTACGAGATATGGCTTTCCTCGAAGTGACTAAGAATTGTTCGCGAGTTGGATTAATGCTTCCGGTAATCCAGTGATTTCGAATATAACACCGCAAGAGTCGCAATCGAATGTATGTCTATGATCGGCATTTCTCTGAAGGAAGTAAATGCCAGGAATTACTTCTGGGGCTAAAAAACGCTGTCCCTACACTTTTTTTGCCAGGTAAGAAATTTTTAATAATGAGCCGCTTCACATCATTGTTCACAATTATTGTGGAAGTTAATACATAACTACATTTTTAGCGCAACATATCCTTTATTATGAACTCAAATGAGAAATTTTCATTTTTATGTTGTATGTAAATATTCTGTTGTTCCAGATAAAACCGTGCATGAAGGGGCTTCGATGGAGATGGAGAGAATTTTGAATGTAAGTTAAATAGTGGTGGTATTTTTATTAAGTGTTTCTTTCAACTTATTTTGAACACAATCTTTTATGAATTTTTCCTTAGTTCCAGAAATTCAAACCTCTTCTAAGGAAGATGCCCTGTGTGAGTCATCAAATAAAAGAAAGTGGATAAGGCATTTGGAGGTATGTTGAAATTTTATTAGTTGTGCTTTATTTCTCTTTATTTTTGTTTAATAACTATTTTTACTTATTTAGGTGATGTGTACCACTAAGAAAAGTGCAAGACGTCAGTTGTTGTCCTCAGGTGAGGTAGAATTTAATTGCTGGGTATGTTTGTTGGGAAATAAATACAGCAGATTACGGTAGTGTTTTCTTTTTGAAGGTTCCAATTCATGTGGATTTGGATTACGCTCTGTATGCATTACCAGAGACAAATTCCTTACACCACGCTGCAGAAAGTTTGCCAGACAACGCCTTTGCTGCAGAAGAGGTTTTGCAGGACGCAAGGGCGTGTACGTTCTTTTCGCAGAGACATGCAAGGTGCCATAACAGCATGAAACAGCAATGAATTTGCATGGCTGTCTAAAAATTTAACTTCTTTCATTTCAGTTTGTTATGTGCTGCTCTGAAACCAAAAGCGACAGAAATGTGAGTGTCTTCTATTAGTAGTTGTTGAAGTAAACTTCTTGTACTAGTTCAGAAGGTCTTCTGAATTTCAGTGGGAAATATAGTTATTCAAATTATCGTTTTCAATATTTTTCCGGCAAGAAGTATTATTCTTTCATGAAGAACGTGATGAGGGTTAAGGGCACAAATTTATAGCTAATTTACATTTGAAAATATATTTTACTGTAAAGGAGTGAATATTTTGTTGACAAAACTTGGAAAAAGGATGCTCTTTTTTCTGTATTCAAAATTCTACTTGAATATGGTTTAGGATTGAGATCACAGAATTATGAAAATGTACACAAATTTCACTTCTCCCTATAGCTCGTCACACAGAGTTTCAAACTGTTTTTGACGTAAATAAATATAAATAAAAAGTTGTAAAATTGCTGATTGTAAAAAAAATCTTAATCTGATTATATAATATGTATTTCATTAATTTCTCTGTTCAGTAGTAATGATACAAATCAGGTTTTTGTATTATGTTCATTTGTAAAATTGTCAATTGTAACCAATGTGTAGTTTTCATTTAATTCATATTCTGTGACAAGTAATTCAATAATTTGACTATATTCAGTACTATTTTCATGAAAGTAATTCTTTTTGTTTTATGTCAATTTCTAAAATTACCGATTGTGACTAATGTATAGATTTCATTTAATTTTTTTAATAAGTAATTCAATAATTTCATGCAATTCAGTTTGGGTATTAATTTAAAATTGTATTATTATTAATTAGGTTTGGTCACATTCATTCTCAACCTTTCATTTATATTTAAGTTTGAATTATTAATTGTTAATTGGTTTATCCTTGTTATTTCATTAGTTTTCAGAAGTGTACTTAAGACTTGCTTAGTATTTCATAGGAGAGTCTGCTTGTAATTGTCTAGTTATTGCTGCTGTCTTAAGTTTCTGTGTTGATGTTGCTAGTTCAGATCTGATGAAAATATTGTAAAAGTTGAACCAGTAATGTGTATAATCATGTGTGAAAACTCAAGTTAATTCTGATTGTGTGTTGATTGTTCATATGAAATTTAATTAGTTGTGTTCCTTTAATAACATTCAATGTGTTCAGTTTATTGGATTGTTGTATGGTGAATATTTTTATGTAATGGAAAGTAATTGTTTTATTTTTCTGGCTTTTGGAAATCAATTTTTTTCAACTTGGATGTCACCATTTGTTTGAAAATTCTTGTATAAGAAAAAGTGCTGAAATTTTGCTTTTGTTAAATTCTTAATAGTAATGGATCAAATGACTTCATGTGTAAAGCAAATATATTCATTGCAAAAACTTCTTGTCAATGCACACAATGCTATTTCTGTAATTAAACATAGTTGTCTAATGTCTTTCATTGGTTTGATTTGCTGTTAACCTATTTACACTTTTGGAGTAAATAAATGTGTTTTAGTAATAATTGTTCTGTGTAATTATTATGATTGTCCCATATTCCTAGCTCATGTCATTTATGATTAAGAACCCTCTAGATACCTATTCCTACAAATTCAATGTTTTTGGGATTCAAGTAAAGAAAATATATAGCGACTCCTTAAATAAGTAGGCACAATAAGAGTCAATTACGTAATTAGTTAAGTAAATGCTGTAAATTTCTAATATGGCTGTAAGGAAGGCCGGAAAAAATAATTTAATTTTGAACTCCCGCTTACGAGCTGACAGTAGGGTGATTGGAACACATCGCATGGGGGGCGGAGTGGGGTGACGCCTTTTGATTGGCACATGTAATGGAGTGGGTGGAATTCTGGAGAGGGGAGAGGAGTGGGGAGTCGACGGTGCTGCGCCCGGTGTCCCTGGGAAGCGTTTACTCGTCCGCTCTCTTAGCATGGGAGTGGGCGCTCTATGCTTTGGTGCTCTGTGCGCGAGGGCTCGTCCGCCCAAGGACCTCGGTGCCGTAGGGGGAAGGGCCTCGCCTCCCACTTCCACTTCCCCCGCACAGCCACGTCCCGCACAGCCGACGCCCGATTGATCCCGGCAGGCTCCTGCGGGAGGCAGTTGCTCCTAGCAACGCGAGATGGCGTTTGCGCCGGAGTGTCGCGGCCGCGCGCGCGGCAGTGTCAAGTTGCCGGCCTGACGTCATCGCGGCGTAGAGGAGAGGCGGAGGAGGAGGAGGAGCGAAGGACGATGAGCCGTGCGGAGCGGCCGGGGCCCACCGCCGCCGCCGCCACCGCCGCCGTTACGAGTCGTGGCCGCTGCTGCCGCGCGGCAAGTGCGTGATCGGTTGCGCTCCGAGTGCCGCGCGTTCTGAGCGCGGATCGCGGGGTCGA